>SJYT01005914.1:0-34102 GCA_006410635.1 Cephalophus harveyi
CTTATATCTTTCCTTTTCTCCTTTGCGCTTTTTTTTTTTTTTTTTTACTTTATTTTACTTTACAATCTCCTTTGCTTTTTGCTTCCCTTGTTTTGACAGCTATTTGCCAGGACAGGTGGGTTACAATCAGTTCAACAGCCTTGACCATGAACAAAACAGACATGGTCTTGAACCTCACAGGTCCAGCAACTGTGTACAAAGATAAAGTTGATTCTAACAGAGATTACAGTCTGTGAAAGTGTCAGCAAACTTTTTCTATAAATGACCAGCAAATAATATTTTAGGTTTTGGGTCATACAGTGTCTGTGACAGCTACTCCACTCTGCCATTGCAGTGTGAAAGCAGTCAGTCACAGACAATGCATAAGCAAATGAGTATTATTGTATTCCCAACAGAGCTTTATTTATGGAAAAAAATAGCACAAAATGAACTTGTCTGCAAAACAGACACAGACTCACAGACATAGATGACAGACTTGTGGTTGCCAAGGAGGTGGAGGAGAGGGAGGGATGGAGTGGGAGTTTTGGATTAGCAGATGCAAACCATTATATATAGAATGGATAAGCAGCAAGGTCCTACTGTACTGCACGGGGAGCTATATCCAATCTCCTGGGATAAGCCATAATGGAAAAAAATACAAAAATGAATGTATACATGTGTATAACTGAGTCACTTTGCTGTACAGCAGAGATTAGTTCAACATTGTACATCAACTATTCTTCAGGGGTTTCCCTGGTGGCTCAGAAGTAAAGAATCTTCCTGCCAATGCAGGGGATAAGGGTTCGATCCCTGGTCTGGGAAGATCCCACATGCCACGGAGCAACTAAGGCCATGCACCACAACTACTGAGCCTGAGAGCTGCAACTACTGCAGCCCGCGTGCCTACAGCCATTGCTCCACAACAAGAGAAAACATTGCAATGAAAAGCCTGTGTGCGCATCACAGCTAGAGAGTAGCTTCCTCTCTCTGCAAATAGAGAAAGTCTGGCATAACTATGAAGACCCAGCACAGCCAAAATAAACCACTATACTTCAATAAAAAGAGAATTTAAAAAATACATATCTTTAGGCTGTGAAGAGAAAAATGTATTGAGAAGGGGTAAAGAGGATGTGGAAGTACTAACGAGGAAGATCTTGCTGGAGTCCAGGAGAGTGGCATCTGGGAGAGGTGAATATGAATGAATATTTCCAATGAATATTTCCAATGAATATTGAGGATGGAGAGAAGACAGACTCTCGGGCTGTCCAGGGAACTAAAGCAACAGGTCTTGGTTATTGATGTAGGATCAGTTGGAGGGTATTGAAAGGAGAGTATCAATAAGTCCAGGAATCCTGGACTTATTTTAGTTTTTTTTTTTTTTTTTTCGGAGCGGAGAGGATACCTGCGGCCCAGGTATGGACCAAACAGCCCAGAAGCTGCCTGCGACTAGTTTTAGCATGAGAATCACCTTAGGATGACCTTGCCTGCTGCCTGAGCTGTTTTCATATCCTACAGTGCTTATTGCATAATCAGAAACTTCCTGCTGAAAATACAGCTGGATGGTATGGTGTAAATGGAGGGTGACCATGGAAAACATTGCTTTAGTCTCTTAGCATGAGGACAGATCTCATAATGATACCAGGGATGGAATGAAGTTGAGAAATCAGACTCCCAGAGCACGTCACTTTGAAATGAGCACCCTTAAACCTCACTCTTTGGTTGTCCAAACATCAATGCTCCTTGCTTTCTGTGTTATATTTTGTTTTGTCCACTGTGTGGAACAAAGGTTGGATTTACCTGCTTTGTGGGAGGGGGGATTAAGAGGAGATGGGAAGAGCAATGTCACATTAGGACTTTTCCTGTTGTCTTTGACTTTAAGAAGCCAGGTGTAATAAGAGTGACAGATGAACACGGGGCAATTTGATAAAATTGGAATCTCACCCCCGCCCCCTCCGTATTCCCAGTACCTTGAGAATCTTTCTCTGAAAGGAAACTTGGCCCAGCTGCTGAACAAGAAGATAGGGACACATCATTGTGACATGACCATACAAATGACTAGAAAACAAATTGAGCTTTAATTTCCAGTGGTGTCTGAGGCCAGGCTATAGTGTTTATCATCTGGTCAACCAACTGCTCAAACTGGAAATCCACAGGGCATTGTGGAAGGCCCCCAGTTATCCATGCCTCCTGCTATTCCTGTCCTTGGAGGGTTTTCTCCCATATTTACCATGACTGGTCTGAGTGGTTGGCAGAATAATGGCCTCCAAAGATTTCACGTCCTAACCACTGCAACCTGTGAATATGTTATTGTTTAGTCACTAAGTTGTGTCCAACTCTCTGCGACTCCGTGGACTATAGCACATCAGGCTCCTCCGTCCTCCACTATCTCCTGGAGTTTGCTCAGATTCATGTTCATTGAGTCAGTGATGCTATCTAACCATCTCATCCTCTGCTGTCTGCTTCTCTTGTCCTTAGTCTTTCCCAGTATCAGGGTTTTTTTTCCAGTGAGTCAGCTCTTCACATAAAGTGGCCACAATTTGGAGTTTCAGCTTCGGTATCAGTCTTTCCAATGAATATTCAGGTTGATTTCCTTTAGGATTGACTGTTTTGATCTCCTTGCAGTCCAAAGGACTCTGAAGAGTTTTCTCCAGCACCACAGTTTGAAAACATCAATTCTTTAGTGCTCAGCCTTCTTTATGGTCCAGCTCTCACATCTGTACATGACTACTGGAAAAATCATAGCTTTGACTACATGGACCTTTGTTGGCAAAGCGATGTCTCTGCTTTTAAATATGCTGAGTTTGTCATAGCTTTTCTTCCAAGGAGCAAGTATCTTTTAATTTCATGACTGCTGCCACTACCTGCAGTGATTCTGGGGCCCTCTCAAAATAAAATCTTTCACTACTTTCACTTTCGCCCCTTTTATTTGCCATGAAGTGATGGGACTGGATGCCATGATCTTAGTTTTGTAAATATTGAGTTTTAAGCCAGCTCTTTAGTTCCTCTTCACTTTCTGCCATTAGAATGGATGCAGATTATCTGAGATTGTTGATATTTCTCTTGGCAATCTTGATTTCAGTTTGTGATTCATCTAGCCTGGCATTTCACATGATATAGTCTGCCTGTAAGTTAAATAAGCGGGATGACAATATACAGCCTTGTTGTATATTTCCCAATATCCTTTCCCAATTTGGAATCTGTTGTTCCACGTAAGGTTCTAACTGTTGTGTCTTGACCTGCATACAAGCTTCTCATGAGACAGATAAGGTGGTCTGGTACTCCCACCTTCTTAAGAATTTTCCACAGTTTTTTGTGATCCACACAGTCAAAGGCTTTAGGTTACATGGAAAGGGAAAGTTAAGGTTGTAAATGGAATTAAGGTTATTAATTAATTGACCTAGAGATGGGGAAATTACCCTGGATTATCTGGATGGGCCCAATGGAATCATGTGCGGGCATGTGCACTAAGTCGCTTCAGTCATGTCTGACTCTTTGTGACCCTATGGGCCATAGCCCGCCAGGCTCCTCTGTCCATGGGATTCTCCAGGCAAGAATACTGGAGTGGGTTACCATGCCCTCCTCCAAGGGGTCTTCCTGACCCAGGGATTGAACCTGCCTCTCTTATGTCTCTTTCATTGGCAGATGGGTTCTTTACCACTAGCCCCACCTGGAAAGCCCCCAGTGTAACCACAGGTGTTCTTTTTTTTTTCCAATTAATTAATTTATTTTGATTGGAGGATAATTACTTTACAATATCGTGATGGATATTGCAGAAGAGTCAGAACTAGAGGAATGGCTTCAACCAGGCATTGCTGGATTTGAAAATGGAAGGAAGCAGGAGTGAAGGAATGCAGGCATCTCTGGAGACTGACGGAGAAGGCAATGGCAACCCACTCCAGTACTCTTGCCTGGAGAATTCCATGGACGGAGGAGCCTGGTGGGCTTCAGTCCATGGGGTCACGAAGAGTCAGATACGACTGAGTGACTTCGCTTTCACTTTTCACTTGCATGCACAGGAGAAGGAAATGGCAACCCACTCCAGTGTTCTTGCCTGGAGAATCCCAGGGACGGGGGAGCCTGGTGGGCTGCCGTCTGTGGGGTCACACAGAGTCGGACACGACTGAAGTGACTTAGCAGCAGCTGGAGACTGAGGAAGGCAGGCAAACGGATTCTCCCCTAAGGTCTCTGAAAGGAACCCTGCCTTCTTGACACATCTTCAATAGTAGCCAAGTGGGACCCATTTCAGACTTCTGGTTTGGAGAACGGTAAGATAATAAATCTGTGCTGCTTAAAGCCATGAAGCTTGTAGCAGCTTGTTGCCGCATCAATAGGAACACAGCTCTGTAGGTAACTGCATATGGCAGAATATGATAGCGCATCATTTCTGATATAGGTTCAAAGGGCTGAGGCTTGCATTCTGAGCTCTCATTCACCCTCTTGCTCTCATTATTTGCTCTGAGGGAAGACATGCTGTGAACAGACCTACAGAGAGGACCACATTTTGAGGAACTGAAGCTGCCTACCAACTGCCATGTGAATGAGTTAAGCCCCAGTTGAGCCTTCAGAAACTACAGCCCTTGTCAATTGCTTGGCTGTAACCGCCATGAGAGACTGATCCAGAACCACGTAGCTAAACTGCCCCTGGACTTCCACCCTTCATAAAATGTGAGACAATAAACCCTGCTGTTCTAAGTCCCTAAGGTTTGGGGTGTTTGTTATGTAAGTCTAGATAATTAATGCCAGTTCCCTCACTTCACCTAACATGCTTCATCAGGCGCTGAGTCCTACAGACTTTCCTTCTTCGTGATGGCTCCAGCTGCCCTCCTGCTCTTGAGCTATTGCAGTGGTATTCTCCTGCCTCGGGACCATTGTGCCTGCCATTCCCACGGCTGGGAACAGTCCAGTTGGATCTTCCCATACCTGGCACCATCTCATCAGGTCTCAGATTAAATGTCGCCTAGAGAAGCCTTCTCTGTCTATTTTATTTCACACAGAACACGTAACACTCTGAAATTATCTTTAAAAAGCTTTTGCATGTTTATCTGTAAATTGTCTATCTATAGTAAAGCAGAAGCTTCATGAGGTCAGGAACATTCATTATCTGTGTCTCCAAAACCTGCTGCTGCTGCCATTGCTAAGTCGTGTCAGTCGTGTCCAACTCTGTGCGACCCTATGGACAGCAGCCCCCCTTGCTCCTCTGTCCACGGGATTCTCTGGGCAAGAATGCTGGAGTGGGTTGCCTTTTCCTTCTTCAGTGTCCCCAAAACCTCAGTTCAGTTCAGTCGCTCAGTCATGTCCAACTCTTTGCGACCCCATGAATCACAGCACACCAGGCCTCCCTGTCCATCACCAATTCCCAGAGTTCACCCAAACTCACGTCCATCGAGTCGGCGATGCCATCCAGCCATCTCATCCTCTGTCGTCCCCTTCTCCTCCTGCCTCCAATCCCTCCCAGCATCAGAGTCTTTTCCAATGAGTCAACTCTTCGTGTGAGGTGGCCAAAGTACTGGAGTTTCAGCCTCAGCATCAGTCCTTCCAATGAACACCCAGGGCTGATCTCCTTTATGATGGACTGGTTGGATCTCCTTGCAGTCCAAGGGACTCTCAAGAGTCTTCTCCAACACCACAGTTCAAAAGCATCAATTCTTCAGCGCTCAGCTTTCTTCACAGTCCAACTCTCACATCCATACATGACCACTGGAAAAACCATAGCCTTGACTAGATGGACCTTTGTTGGCAAAGTAATGTCTCTGCTTTTGAATATGCTGTCTATGTTGGTCACAACTTTCCTTCCAAGGAGTAAGCGCCCTTTAACTTCATGGCTGCAGTCACCATCTGCATGGTGGACTGGGATAGGTTCAAAGGACTGAGGCTTCCATTCTGAGCTCTCATTCAGCTTCTTGCTCTCATTATTTGCTCTGAGGGATGACATGCTATGAACAGACCTACAGAGCCCCCCAAAATAAAGTCTGCCACCGTTTCCACTGTTTCCCCATCTATTTCCCATGAAGTGATGGGACAAGATGCCATGATCTTAGTTTTCTGAATGTTGAGCTTTAAGCTAACGTTTTCACTCTCCTCTTTCACTTTCATCAAGAGGCTTTTTAGTTCCTCTTCACTTTCTGCCATAAGGGTGGTGTCATCTGCATATCTGAGGTTATTGATATTTCTCCCGGCACTCTTGATTCCAGCTTGTGCTTCTTCCAGCCCAGCATTTCTCATGATGTACTCTGCATATAAGTTAAATAAGCAGCCTCACGTACTCCTTTCCTTACTTGGAACCAGTCTGTTATTCCATGTCCAGTTCAAACTGATGCTTCCTGACCTGTTATATAGGTTTCTCAAGAGGCAGGTCAGGTGGCCTGGTATTCCCATCTCTTTCAGAATTTTCCACAGTTTATTGTGACCCACACAGTCAAAGGCTTTGGCATAGTCAATAAAGCAGAAATAGATGTTTTTCTGGAACTCTCTTGCTTTTTCCATGATCCAGCAGATGTTGGCAATTTGATCTTTGGTTCCTTTGCCTTTCCTAAAACCAGCTTGAAAATCTGGAAGTTCACGGTTCACTTATTGCTGAAGCCTGGCTTGGAGAATTTTGAGCATTACTTTACTAGCGTGTGAGATGAGTGCAACTGTGTGGTAGTTTGAGCATTCTTCAGCATTGCCTTTCTTAAATTGAAGAAAGTAGGGAAAAACCACTAGACCATTCAGGTATGACCTAAATCAAATCCCTTACGATTATACAGTGGAAGTGAGAAATAGATTTAAGGGACTAGATCTGATAGATAGAGTACCTGATTATGGATGGAGGTTCATGACATTGTACAGGAGACAGGGATCAAGACCATCCCCATGGAAAAGAAATGCAAAAAAGCAAAATGGCTGTCTGGGGAGGCCTTAAAAATAGCTGTGAAAAGAAGAGAAGTGAAAAGCAAAGGAGAAAAGGAAAGATACAAACATCTGAATGCAGAGTTCCAAAGAACAGCAAGAAGAGATAAGAAAGCCTTCCTCAGCAATCAATGCAAAGAAATAGAGGAAACCAACAGAATGGGAAAGACTAGAGATCTCTTCAAGAAAATTAGAGATACCAAGGGAACATTTCATGCAAAGACGGGCTTGATAAAGGACAGAAATGGTATGGACCTAACAGAAGCAGAAGATATTAAGAAAGAGATGGCAAGAAAACACAGAAGAACTGTACAAAAAAGATCTTCATGACCCAGATAATCACAATGTTGTGATCACTCACCTAGAGTCAGACATCCTGGAATGTGAAGTCAAGTGGGCCTTAGAAAGCATCACTATGAACAAAGCTAGTAGAGGTGATGGCATTCCAGTTGATCTATTTCAAATCCTGAAAGATGATGCTGTGAAAGTGTTGCACTCAATATGCCAGCAAATTTGGAAAGCTCAGCAGTGGCCACAGGACTGGAAAAGGTCAGTTTTCATTCCAATCCCCAAAACCTAACACACCTTTAATACATAGTGTGGTTGGCAGAATAATGCACCCCCTGCAAAGACATCCACATCCCAACCTGCAGAACCTGTGACTACATTAGCTTATAAAGCAAAGGGGAGTTAACACTGCATATGGAATTAAGTTTACCAATTTATTGATCTTGAGATGGAAAGATTGTTCTGAATTATCTGGATAGATACAATGGGATCACAGGGACCTTAAAGGGGGAGAGAGAGGCAGAGAGAAAGGGAGTCAAAGAGAAGAACTCGGGTTGATGATGCTGGCTGTGAAGATGGAGGAAGGAGCCAGGAGTAGAGGGCCTCTAGATATTGGAAAGGCAAGGAAATCGATTCTCCTCAAGCACCCCCTGCCCTCATCTTGATTTTAGATATTTCAGACCTGATTGCAACCTACTTCAAATTTCTGACATCCAGAACTGTAAAATAAGAAATCTGTATGGATGTGAGAGTTGGACTGTGAAGAAAGCTGAGCGCTGAAGAATTGATGCTTTTGAACTGTGGGGTTGGAGAAGACTCTTGAGAGTCCCTTGGACTGCAAGGAGATCCAACCAGTCCATTCTGAAGGAGATCAGCCCTGGGATTTCTTTGGAGGGAATGATGCTAAAGCTGAAACTCCAGTACTTTGGCCACCTGATGTGAAGAGCTGACTCATTGGAAAAGACTTTGATGCTGGGCAGGATTGGGGGCAGGAGGAGAAGGGGACGACCGAGGATGAGATGGCTGGGTGGCATCACGGACTCGATGGACGCAAGTCTGAGTGAACTCCGGGAGTTGGTGCTGGACAGGGAGGCCTGGCGTGCTGCGATTCATGGGGTTGCAAAGAGTCAGACACGGCTGAGCGATTGAACTGAACTGAACTGATTATCTTAAGCCACTGAGTTTGTGATAGTTCCTTACAGGAGCAATAGGAAACAAATGCCAGGTGATCTCAACAGCTATTTATGGAATTGAATGAATGAAAGTTCACTTTGCTGCAATCCATCCCTGCTCTGTTTCAGTGTTTTTATATTTTTGTCTAAAATGAGGCTCTGATTTCATCATCTCTGCCCATCTGCCTATCGTCTCCTTTTGGCTGTAGGATGACTTCACTCTCCTTCAAGAACTTGACAACCCTCAGCTGACCATTCCAGCTTCCTGGCCCTCCTACTCATGGAAAAATCATTTGGAATCTTGCTTCACCCAACTCCTCATGCCCTTCCATGCCTGTGTGCATTTTCAGATGTGTTCCCTCTTCTGAGACCCTCCACCCCCATACTTAGTGAAATCTGCTCACTCAGTTAGGCTCACATGTCACCTCTAGCTACTCAGGTCATAATTAGCATCTACTGTAACTTTCTGTACTCACTTGCATCCTAATGATCACCCAGCACTGTATTAAACTTTCTGCCCATCTTTACTTAGCATCATGTAGAGCCACTCACAGGGAAGACTGGTGTCAGGGTCATCCTTGCATCCATTTGGGATAAGAATTTGGGAAGAGGACTTCCCTGGTGGCTCAGTGGTACAGAATCCATTTGCCAATACAGGGAACATGGGTTCGATCCCTGATCCAGGAGGATCCCATACACCACGGAGCAACTAAGCTGGAGCACTACAACTGTTGAGATTGTGGTCTAGAGCCAGGAAACCACAACTGCTGAGAGCATATGTTACAGCTACTGAGCCCACGTGTTACAGCTACTGAGCTCTTATGCCCTAGAGCCCATTCTCAGCAACAAGAGACGCTACCTCAATGAGAAGCCAGTGCACTGCAAGGAAGCGCAGCCCCCGCTCACAGCAACTAGTGAAAAACCCACACAGCAACAAAGACCCAACACAGTCAAAATAAAGAAATAAGAAAAATTATATATACAAAAAAATAATAATCTCAAAGATTAAGGACTAGCATAAGCATCCTAAGGTCTTCCTTGATCTCTCCTCCAGAGATTAGTTAAACCTCAACATCAACTCTTAAAAAAAAAAAAAAGACAAAATGTAAATGACCTCTTCTTGATTATAATAGTAGCACCTAGTTGGTGTCCAGTGTTTAAGAAACACCAAAGTGTCCACAAAAGAAAATAGACTTCTACGCAGATCATCCATAAACCTGTCACCCATCATAATGAATAGCTAACATTTCCTTAGTTCTTGCCATGTTGGTAGCCATCAGAGTAATCCTCTGATGGGGAGGTTTCATCATCAACTCCATTAACAGATGGAGAAATTGGGGCTCAGGGAGGTTGAGCAGGGTAGCCTGAGTTTAGGGACATTTTTGTTCTTCTGGGTCCAAGCTCAAAAATGAATGGGCAACTGGGTATCTGTTTTTTTTCCAATCCCCTAATTATCAACTTCCCTGGTGGCTCAGATGGTAAAGCGACTGCCTACAATGCGGGAGACCCAGGTTCAGTCCCTGGGTTGGGAAGATCTCCTGGAGAAGGAAATGGCAACCCACTCCAGAATTCTTGCCTGGAAAATCCCATAGATGGAGGAGTCTGGTAGGCTACAGTCCATGGTGTCACAAAGAGTTGAACAGGACTGAGTGACTTCACAATTATCATTGACTCTCTTATCTCTTAAATTAGAAGGCTGAAAAGCAAAGATAAAGACTTGAAAAGAAAGACTTACTTCACAGGAAGCAAACTCAGAGGGCCCCGGGCCAGGCAGCATCCTTAACTGGATGATGAGCCTGAGGGGACAGGGGTTCTGTGACAAATCACCTTTTCAAGTTTATAGTTTAACTTCTAATAATGTTATGTTTTTTTTTTTTTTCTCTAGTTTGGCTTTTTTTTTTTTTTTTTTTAGCTACACCTAAGTTTGAATTTTTATGTTACCAAATCCACTTCTCTTTTTCCTCCTTTAAGTTGTCTGGGTTTTCTTTGAGGTTTTTCAAGGCTTTCCCCACACCTGGGTTGTAATCTCACTCTCCTGACTTTTCTCTAGTTCTTATATGTTTTTATTTTTCTTACACAAAATTTCAATATGACCGATGTCTTAAAATATGGATTGTTGTTGTTCAGGCTTTCAGTCGTGTCTGACTCTGCAACCCCATGGACTGTATAGCACGCCAGGCTTTCCTGTCCATCACGAACTCCCAGAACTTGCTTAAACTCATGTCCATTGAGTCAGTGATGCCATCCAACCATCTCATCCTCTGTTGCCCCCTTCTCCTCCTGCCCTCAATCTTCCCCAACATCAGGGTCTTTTCTAATGAGTCAGCTTTTCCCATCAGGTGGCCAAAGTACTGGAGTTTCAGCTTCAGCATCAGTCCTTCCAATGAATACTCAGGATTGGTTTCCTTTAGGTTTGACTGGTTGGATTTCCTTGCAGTCCAAGGGACTCTCAAGAGTCTTCTCCAACATCACAGTTCAAAAGCTGTGTAAAAAAATGGGTAAGATCCAATTTTTTTCTAGAAACAAAAGGCCAAATGTGGCTTAGATGGAAAAGAAACCACCTGCAATGGGGGAGACCTGGGTTGGAACCCTGGTTGGGAAGATCCCCTGGAGAAGAAAATGGCAACCCACTCCAACATTCTTGCCCACAGAATTCCATGGACAGAGGAGCCTGGCGGGCTAAAGAGAGGGACACAACTAAATGGCTTTTACTCATTCAGATGTCTCCATGCTTTTATTAGTATTTCATCACTAATTGGAAAAGAAATTTTTAAGGAAAGAAAAATGTGGGACTTCCCTGGTGGTCCAGTTGTTAAGAATCTGTCTTCCAATGCAGGGGATGTGGGTTCAGTCCCTGGATGGGGAACTAAAATCCCAAATGCCTTGGCAATTAAGATTGCGTGCCACACTGAGAGCAGCCCTCTCGCCTCATTGAAGACCGAGTGCCGCAGCTAAGACCTGATGCAGCCAAACAAATAAATATTTTGTTATAGAAAATGTCAAAGTATACAAAAGTAGTAAATGGTAAAAAGTGAAATGGTTAGTTGCTTAGTCATGGCCGACCCCATGGATTGTAGTCCCCCAGGCTCCTCTATCCATGGGATTCTCCAGATAGGAATATTGGAGTGGGTTGCCATTCCCTTCTCCAGGGGATCTTCCTGACCCAGGAACTGAACCTGGGTCTCCGCCACTGCAGGCAGATTCTTTATCATCTGAGCCCTCAGGGAAGCACAAAATGGTACAAGCGAAATACCTATCTTCCATCGACATAGTTATCAATTTAAGGCCAATTTTAAAAAATGATGGTAAGATACACATAGCATAAAATTGACTGTCTTCACCTTTTTAAATGTACAGTTCAGTAGTGTTAAGTACATTAAGTTCAGTTGCACCGTTGTGCAACCCGTCTCCACAAGCTGTTTTTACATAATAACAGTAATAACAGTCTTACATAATACTTAGACTGGTTTTGGTTTCATTCATCTCTTTGTTAAAATAATACTACCCACTCTATATACTGCTTTGCTTATTTTAGTTTTAAAATCATCTATAGTAAAAGTTCCCTTTTCTGGATGCATGGTTCTGTGAATTTTAACATACGTTTATATTTTTGCAACCATCACCACCACCAGGATATGAGATTGGGAAACACTTCCATCACCCTGAATAACTCCCTTCCGCATGTCACCCCCTTCATAATCACCCCCATTTAATTGAGTGGCAACTGGTCTGTTCTTTATCATAATTTTTTCTTGTCCAGAAGGTCATGTAAGTGGGATCTCATAGCTTGGAACGTTTGTTGTTATTGTTGTTCAGTTGCTGTCATGTCTGACCTTTTGTGACCCAGTGGATTGCAGCATGTTTGGGCTTCCCTGTCTTTCACCATCTCTTGGAGTTTGAGATTGGCTTTAATCACTCAGCAAAATGTCTCTGCTACTTATCCAAGTTGTTGCCTCTATCTGTTGTGTGCTCCCTGTTTTCTGTTTTTTTTTTTTTTTTTTTAAATTTAATTTTACTTATTTGGTTTTGGCTGCACTGGGTCTTCGTCGCTGTGTGCGGGCTTTCTCTAGCTGCGCTATGCAAGCCTCTCATTGTGGTGGCCTCTTTCATGGAGCGTGGGCTCCAGGATGCATGAGCTTCAGTAGTTGTGGCACACAGGCTTTGTTGCCCCGCGACATGTAGAATCTTCCCAGACCAGGGATCGAACCCGTGTTCCCTGCATTGGCAGGTAGATCTTTTACCACTGGGTAAAGTCCTGTGCCAGGGAAGTCCTGTAGTGTGTTCCCTGTTATTGCAAGTGTTCCGTTGTTCCTTAAGGAGCTGCAATTCCACGCTTTTAAGAATTGTTGCTTTATAATGATTTTGATATCTGATTGGTAAGCTTCCTGCCCACCTACATTGCTCCCATTCTGTTTCCCAAGAGTGTCTTGGCTCTTCTAGTAAACTAATCTGTAGGTATTTGGTAGCTTTGGTTGCTATTGTGAGTGATCCCTTCAACCACTCGATTATCCAGACTTAAAGATATCCCAGAATAGAATCAAAATTGTGCAAGACCCTTCTGAAGAAAACTATCAAACTAGATAGATGGGGCTGAAGAAAAACTTAAATGCATGCAAAGATGCGAAGACTCAAAATGGAATGGGCGTTCAAATTCAAATCTGTTTGTATTCATTGAGTTATTTCGTAGCTTTAACTGGTTTTAATCTTTTTCATCAGTCTTTTCAAATTAATGGGATAAAATTAGTGAATTATTAAAAATTGTATTAATCTCTGCCCCTTCACTGTTCATGTTCCTTTTCTCTTTCTAAAACTTGTGTGTTGTGTTTTCTGTGTTTTGGCATCCCTTAACTGTGGCAACCCACTCCAGTGTTCTTGCCTGGAGAATCCCAGGGACGGGGGAGCCTAGTGGGCTGCCGTCTATGGGGTCGCACAGAGTCGGACACGCCTGAAGCGACTTGGCAGCAGCAGCAGCAACTGTAATCTAAATATGCCTAGAAGCCCACGTGGCCAGTCGTGGAGTAGATTCCAGTTTCAGAAGTGAACCGTGGAAGCTGAAGTCATTTGAAAAGGCTGTGCCTCTCTATCCCCCATCTCATGAAATATCCTATAGAGGCAGTAAGTGGGTTTTAACCATGTTGCTTAGTCTAAGGGATCCACTTCTGCCTCAAGTGGCTCCAGTGACCCCTCCAAGCTCAGCCTTCACTCCTATTCCACAGGCTTGTTACCTTTCATCCTCAGCCTTTACTCCCCTTCCAGTATCTCATATTTAGACTGGTTGTAATAATTATATTAACTATGATATTACTAGCATGTTTGTAATGGGGAGAAGGAGTTAGATGGGAAATACAAAAATACAGGATTTTTAAAAGTGGGTCAGAAAGGAAGAAGCTTGTAAACATAATCACACACACACAAATACTCACATGATTTTATTGTCTAGTTTTTTTCATACAAGCTTCTTTTGGTTTCACCAATTCTGCCCGTTTTTCCCTTCCCTCCCCCAACTTCCCTTTTGTAAATTCATACATTTTCTCTTGCTTTCTTTTGATTTATTTTGTTTCACTTTTCCTTATCTTTTTAGAAAACTATTTATTTCTTTTGGCTGCACTGGGTCTTTGTTGCTGTGCCCAGGCTTTCTCTAGTTGCAGCAAGTGGGTGGGAACTCTCCAGCTGTGGTGAGTAGGCCTCTCATTGCAATGGCTTCTCTTGCTGCAGAGCACGGGCCCCAGGGCACAGGCTTCAGTAATTGTGGTTCACAGCCTTATGGAATCTTCCTGGACCAGGGATCGAACCGGTGACCGCTGCATTGCAAGGCAGATTCTTAACCAGTGGACCATCGGGGAAGCGTTTTCTTTATTTCTTGAGCTGAACTCACACTGACTTCTTTTAGAATTAGATTTGCTTATTTATTAATAAAAGCACTTAGGGCTAGGAGTTTTCCTCTGAATACCACCTTGGAAGCATTCTCCAAAGTTGATGGCAGTATGGGCACTTAGATGGTGAAGTCTCCTTCACATAGAAAACCATCTGTGCTACATGAATTCTGGGGTAACTAGGGCCCTGGAGGCTGAGTCATTCCCCTAAAGTTCCCACTGTGTTGGACCATACCTCCTCCAGGGACACGTGGGGTATGGAGCCTCAGAACAGCTTTGCTAGAACTTCTAATCCAAACACCACTGATGAATGTCGTAAGGAACAGATATCAGATGGTATGTTTCCTGTCTTTCCCAAGCCTTCTTCTTCCCAATAAGCCTAGGGAAGTAATGGGCCCTTTGGGAACTATTTCAGTTTATATGGAGCTTGGGATGGACAGGGAGGCCTGGTGTGCTGCAGTCCATGGGGTCACAAAGAGTAGGATACAACTGAGCAACTGAACTGATGGAGCTTGGGAGCAGGACATACAGACTTTACTTAGCATTCCTTTCAAACTGTCCAGAGTTTTGTGTTATGATGTCATAGTTTTTTCCCTTCTATAATAAAGTATTTTTCCTCTATTATGTAAATTTTTTTTTTTTTTTTGCTACATATCCAGAAAGGTTTGGGTTTTGAAACACTTTCTGTATTCATGGGGCCTCTTCATGTGGCAAAAACCTGATTCAAACTGGCTTTTAGGAAAAGGGGATTTATGGAAACTGGTTGATATTCACATTCACAGAGACTATTGGTCACATGTCCTGCTGGATCAGGTGCTGAGCGATGTCCTCAGAAACCCTCCTCCCCTGCTCCATTTCCCGACTCTTTTCTGTGTTGGTCTCCACCTGCCCCGGGCCTCGCTCCGCCTCACGTGCAGCTCCAGACCAGACTCACTCATCTGCTTGGTGTGAGCCTCTCCCTGATCAATCACCGTGACTAGACAGCTAGATCATCTGATAAAGGCCGCCGATGCTCGGCTGGCAGAACACCTGCTATACAGTGTACGGTTTATATGGCGCCCTCTTCCTAAAATACCTCTCTAATTAAGGCCAGACTTCTCTTAAAATTTTACTGTTTCCTTGGCAGGCCAGAAGAACTCTTCCCCACCTCAACCTGTTCTCTTTACAGCTCCCAGCCCGCTTCCTTACTCCCACACCCTGTGTTCCAGCCTTGGCAAACTACTCCCCATTTCCAAACAAACATGTACTTTTGTTTCTCTACCTTTGGACATGCTGTTCCCTTTGCTAGGAATTCCCTCTTTCCTCATTCATTTTTTAAGAGCCTAGGTCATGCCCGGAAATCACTTGGGCGGTTTGATCATCTCTCCTCTACCTCTGACCTCACTCTGTTCCTCCTGGACCTGGACAAGACTGAATCCACTGTGACTGTCTCTCCTGCAAGACATCAGGACTGGACCCTACGGGCTAAGGCTGCGATGATTTCCCTGCAGTGTCTGCCGTGTAGTGGATATTAAGTAAATGTCAGTGGAAAGAAAGTGCAGATGGGGTCAGCTGTCCACACACTGGTTGTTTGACTATTTTTGTGTAGTACAGGCTCCTGTGGGTTTTCAGTCCAGCAGCCTGTACCTTCCTGCCAGAACCTGCTTCTGCCACTGCCCCACCCTATCCTAGACTATAGAGCCTGGATACCTAATCAATGACTAACAGTGCAGGTGAAGGGTGAGTGCTCCAGTGCCTTTGCCCTAATAGAACAACTCTAGGTGTCCATTACCTAGACAATAAAAACCTGTTGCTTTTTATTGTTCAGTTGCTAAGTTGTGTCCGACTCTTTGTGATTCCATGGACTACAGCACACCAGACTCTTCTGTCCACTATCTCCCAGATTTGCCCAAATTCATGCCCACTGAGTTGGTGATGCCAACCAACCATCTCATCCTCTGTCGCCCCCCTTCTCCTTTTGCCTTTGATCTTTCCCAGCATCAGGGTCTTTTCCAATGAGTCAGCTCTTCACATTAAGTGATCAAATATTACATGACCTGCACTGCCCCCAAAGCTCCCCAGAGAGTTAGGTTACCATTATCCTCTGTGACTTGCATTGATAACCCATCTTTACTTGACCTCCTTCTCCTCCCCACCCTACTGCCTCATTCTCTTACCCATTTTTCTGGAAGACTACCTAATGAGTCACTTTCTCCAAAATCCTGGTCTCAGGTCCTCAGATTGGCTTCTGGGGAACCCAGCCTAAGACAGAGTTGATGATTCAATGAACAGAAGAAGAATAATGGATTCAGAAATCAACAACTATTAATATTTATTGGTCACTAATTACAGGGAAGAAACAGGAGCAGGAGAGGACCTTCCTCCCAGGATGTATCTTCTTAAGGAGACAAGGTTTACAAGTGTAGGAAAAGCACTAATATGTGAAATGAAGTGTCATGAAGAGTATGCAGATTCAAAGCTCAAGGAAGGAGGGATGACTGTGGACACAGCGTTGTCAAGGTGGAAGTGAGCCTTGAAGGGAGGCTGAGATGAAGCAGGCAAAGGCCCAGTGAATACAGCGGTGTGACTAGAGGAAAATCATGCAAGTTTAAGGCCAGGACATGAAGACTTGGAAGCCATTCAAATGAGTTTGGACTTTATCTCATAAGGTAATGGGGGGGGTCAACATTAATTTATTCATTCAACAAACATTTATTGAATGCCTGTAATGTGTGGCACACCCACACAGGAACAAGATGTACTCTAGGAGGGGTGTTCCTTAACTTAACTGCTTGTTCTGGCCACCAGAGTTTGACTATATGTGTTATTTGGATCCACCTATAATTCCTGGATATATATATTTTTTCTTATGCAGTTTTATCACGTGTGTATATGTTTTTCTGATCATAAAGTGAAATGTTATCCTCATAAACATTCAAGCATTTGGAGAACTGTGCACGATAGGAAAAGTAATGTCTTCTAGTCAACGGAGAAGACTGGAAATCTTTTTTTTTTTTTAATATAACTTTATCTATTTTAATTGGAGGCTAGTTACTTTACAATATTGTATTGGTTTTGCCATACATCAACATGAAGACTGGAAATCTTGAACAGGGGTTGGGCTGTAGGAATTAGAAAGTCCCCAGGGGTCGGGTTGAGCTTGTGGTTCCCAGGAACAATTACTTGGAGGAGCAGTGTTAGGCAGTTTCTCATTTTCCTCAATCCCTCAGTTACATCTGACTCAACACTCTCATGCTTTGAGGGGAGATTAAAGTCAGGGTTAAGTTTAAGTCTGTGTCTCTGATTGGAATGGAATAGGGGCCACAAAATAGCTCAAGATGAGCTACAAAATCCTGAGTGGCAGCAGTTCAAAACAAGGTGAGCTGGTGGAAATGTCATGGAATGGAACTTCTAAGCCTTCCTTGGAGAGCCAAAAATGGGGGTGGGAAAGCTTGCACTTTCTGCTATCTGGGAAAGTGGGGAATTGTAGACATCACAGGATGAACATTTTAAACAATGCAGCCTTGTTTGGTAGGCATGGGCTGGTGATGTCTGGGACGCTTCTTGCTTCATGTATTTTGTATTTTAATAGAGAACGTGAGGAGCCGTCCTCAAGACTGTGCCTGTTTACAGAACCAGTAGACAGAGTGTTTGTTCCTTTCCATCCTGTCAAAACTCTTATTACCAAATTTTATTCTTTGACAACTGATAAGGTGAAATTGAATAAAAAATGTTATTTAATTTATATATATTTAATCATTAGTACTAAGGTTGAGCCCCTTTGATTTTTTTAGTCATTTTTATTCCTTCTGGAATGCTCTCAATTGTTTATACATTTCTCTTTGATTTGTGGAGAAGGCAGTGGCAGCCCACTCCAGTACTCTTGCCTGGAAAATCCCATGGATGGAGGAGCCTGGTGGGCTGCAGTCCATGCTAAGGGTCAGACACGACTGAGCGACTTCTCTTTCACTTTTCACTTTCATGCATTGGAAAAGGAAATGGCAACCCACTCCAGTGTTCTTGCCTGGAGAATCCCAGGGACGGGGGAGCCTGGTGGGCTGTCGTCTATGGGGTGGCACAGAGTCGGACATGACTGAAGTGACTTAGCAGCAGCAGCAACAGCAGCATTGGTTTGTAAGAACTGTTGAATACAGACAACATTATCTATTTTGTTTGACTTATCCTGTAAGTACTATTCTCAATTGAATGTAATTTTAAAAATTATCATAAGGATGTTTCTTTCAATGTTCATAACAACTATTGCACTTTATTTCTTGTAGCTATATTATTAGGTCCTGATCTTAATTCTCTCTAGATTGAGTTCTTTGATCACTGGGGTGGAGTACTCACCAGCAGGGCTTTCTCCCTAGACCTTCTCCCTGCATTTGTTTTTCACCTTGGTTCATCTTTCCTTTGGTTGCATTGTATCCTCAAATTGATTTTCCCAGAATGAGTAAATAGTGCTCTAATATTTGAGTTCTTCTATATCTGAGAATTTCTTTAGATTCTCTTTACACATGAACAACATCCCAACTGAATATAAAACTCAGCACTCTGTTGACATTGCCCTTGGCATTCCAGGTAGGAATTGTGTGAATCAGAAATGAATGGAAGACAGATTTTGCAGAAGCTGTGATCTTGGAGGCCCTTGAAAGCCAGAATACAGGGCACTGAAGGTATCAAATCAGAGGGAGGACATGCAAACAGCTGGATTTTAGGAGGATTCGCCTGGCAAATACAATGGGAAGAACAAGAGGGAGAGATGGAGGACGGTTTTGTTATGTTAGAAATGAAGTTGACTACAAGTCACAGAAAACAATGAATAAAGATTCGCTTATATCATATACAAAAAGTCCAGAAGAGCAAAGGAATATGCGTGTGTTTGTGTCTTTTTGTGTGTTTATGATTTATCTTGGTTTAGCTGCTCATTGATATTGGGCCAAAGTCATTGCAGATCTCTTGACCTTTCCTTCATACTTGCAAAATGACTACTGCAGCTCCAAACGTATTTGTATTCCAGGCACAGATGGAGGGTAATGGAGATATAGTCAGAGTTGACTCATTTTATTAGGAAAGCAAAAACTCTCCAGAACTTTCCACTTCCCAGCAGAGTTCTCTCTGTCTCTATCTAATTGACCAGAGCTGTATCATATTGTTACTGAACCAGATTTGTTTGCCAGACATGCAGCAAGCTAAACCCCTGAGGTCTGCAGCAGAGAAGGAGCTTATTCACAAGGGAGCCAAGTGAGGAAATAGGAGAACAAATCTCAGATCTGCCTCCCAGAATGCAACAGGCTTGAGATATTTATAGAATAAAGAAGTAAGGTGGTCTGTTTTTTGTTTATTAATTTATTTTAATTGGAGAATAATTACTTTACAATTTTGTGATGGTTCTTGCCATACATCAACATGAATTGGCCACAGGCATACATGTGTCCACACCATCCTGAACCCCCATCCCACCTCCCTCTCCACTCTGTTCATCTGGATTGTCCCAGAGCACCAACTTTGGGTCCTCTGCTTCATGCATGGAACTTGCACTGGCCATCTATTTTACATATGGTAATATACATGTTTCAGTGATATTCCTGAAGAAAGAAATGGCAACCCACTCCAGTATTCTTGCCTGGAGTATTCCATGGACAGAGGAGCTTGGCAGTCCATGGGGTTGCAAAGAGTCCGACATGACAGACCAACTATCACATCCCACCCTTGCTTTCTCCCACTGAGTCCAAAAGTCTGTTCTTTATAGATTTCTGTCTCTTGTGCTGCCCTGCATGTAAGATCATTGGTACCATCTTTCTAAACTCCATATACATGCATTAATATGCAGTACTTGTCTTTGTCTTTCTGACTTACTTCATTCTGTATAATAGGCTCCAGGTTCATCTGTAAGGTGGTCTTAAGGTGTGGGGAAAGGAGTTAGGAAGCAGGGAAATGGTGAGATAATCGATGTTCTGAGCAGGCCCAGTTTTAGAGTCCGTGGTCCTCTCCAGTCTTAGCCAGCCTGAATTGGACAGAAGCCTACTCCAAATTTCTGGAAAATAACTTAAACCCCTGTTACTATAGTAACCCATATGTCAGAGGCATTATCTACAGGGGTGGTTAAGAAGCCTGGTGATATATTACCCAAGCTACATGAAACTTGGAGCTGGGAGAGTATGCAACTAGAGAATGAAAAAGAAAAAAAAACAAAATCCTAAAGCAGGCTTAATCAGTAAAGGCAGGTTACAAACAGAGGGGTTTCTAACAAGTTGTTTCCTTATCTACTGTTCTGTAAGACACACTCAAGGATTTCTGCTAAGGTTCCAGTTTCTGTTAACCCTATGGGGCATGGTTTCAAAATGGCCATCCCACCTGCAAGGGAGGCTGGGAAGGCAAATTATTCAGCTAAGCACATTTCAAAGAAAAAGTAGGGAATCTACATTTATAGACAAATGAAAATGTCTGCCAGAACATCAAAAGTACCACCACCTCCACCGCACACAATACACAAAAAATAAACTGAACATATTGAAATGAAGAAGGTCTGTCTGTTCATCAAATTAACTCCATAAAGAGAATGAAAAAAATGAACAGCACTGGGGCAGGGCAGGGGGAAGATGCTGAAAAGGAAATAAGCGCAGAATACACAAAAATGTGTTCTGAAGATGAGCACCAAAGAATTGATACTTTCTAACTGTAGTGTTGTAGAAGACTCTTGAGAGTCCCTTGGACTGCAAGACGATCAAACCAGTCAATCCTAAAGGAAACCAATCCTGAATATTCATTGGAAGGACTGATGCTGAAATCGAAGCCAAAGCTCCAATACTTTGGCCACCTGATGCGAAGAGCTGATTCATTGGAAAAGACCCTGATGCTGGGAAAGATGGAAGGCGGGAGAAGAAGGGGATGACAGAGGATGAGCTGGTTGGGTGGTATCACCAACTCAGTGCACGTGAATTTGAGCAAGCTCTGGGAGTTGGTGATGGATATGGAAGCCTGGTGTGCTGCAGTCCATGGGGTCGCAAAGAGTTGGACACGACTGAACAACTGAACTGAACTGACACAAAGATGTACAAATCAATAAGAAAAAGACAGACAAGCCATTAAAGAAGGAAAAGACAATAGAAAAATAGTAACTTCATAAAAGAGAGTGTCCAAATGGTCTATAAACACTTAAAAATGTACTCACCATCATCAGTCATCAGCAGAATATACATTAAAACCGCAATGAGTTATCACTACACATCGACCTATTAATAGATGGCTAAAATGAAGGACGGGAAAATGGGCAAGCGTTGAGGATATGGAGCAACTGGAACACTCATACTCTACTGGTAGGAGTGAAGAATTGGTACAGTCACTTTGGAAAACACTTTAGCTTCCTAAAGCTGGAATGATCATACTCTGCATGCATGCGTGCTAAGTCACTTCAGTCATGTCTGACTCTTTGTGACCTTATGGACTGTAACCCGCCAGGCTCCTCTGTCCATGGGGATTCTCCAGGCAAGAATACTGGAGAATACTGGAGAATACTGGAGTGGGTTGCCATGCCCTCCTCCAGGGGATCTTCCCAACCCAAGGATCAAACCCGTGCCTCCTATTGCTCCTGCATTGTAGGCAGATTCCTTACTGCTGAACCACTGGGGAAGCTAGCAGTTCCATACTCAAAAGAAATACCCAATAAAGGAGAAATATAAATATACTTGTGTGTGGTTACTTATTTATTCAACAAGGATATGTACTAGAATGAGGCTTCCCTTGTAGCTCAGCTGGTAAAGAATCCGCCGGCAGGGCAGGAGACCCCGGCTCAATTCCTAGGGAGAAGATCCCCTCGAGAAGAGATAGGCTACCCATTCCAGTATTCACGGCTTCCCTGGTGGCTCAAACAGCAAAGAATCTGCCTGCAATGTGGGAGACCTGGGTTCTATCCCTGGGTTGGGAAGATTCTCTGGAGGAGGGCATGGCAACCCACTCCAGTGTTCTGGCCTAGAGACTCCCCATGGACAGAGGAGCCAGGCGGGATCACAAAGAGTCGACATGACTGAGTGACTAAGCTCAGCACAGCGCAGAGCAAGTACTAGAACATTCATAGCAGCGCTATCTGTCGTAACTCCAAACTGGAAGCTACCAAGTGCCTATCAACAGTAGAATGGACAAATAAATTGTGATATATTCATCCACGAGAACCCTGTCAACAATGATAATGAACTCCCTAAAAATATATGCAATAATGTATATAAATTTTAAACCTAATGTTGAGCAAAAGAAACCATGCAGCATATACTGCGTGTTTACATTTAAATAAAATACAGAAATGGGAGAAACCAGTCTATGTTGTTAAAAGCTAGGATAGTGGTTGCTCTTGGTGGGGGAAGAGTGAGGAGGAGGCAGTGTTCCTGACTGAATGGGGACAAGAAGCAGACATCTGGGGAGCACTGGTAACGTTCCCTTTCTTTTTCATTATTGCTTTACATTACTTAATGTCTCATGATTACATAGAATACTATAGACACTGTAAAGTTTAAGTCCTAAATAAAGGTGTATGATACAAAATATTGAGTTTAGTTGCCTGTGTTATACAGTAGGTCTTGTCGGTTGTCTATTTTATATATAGTGGTGTGTAACTGCTAATCTCAACCTCCTAATTTGTCTCTCCCCTCTCTTTCCCCTTTGGTAACCATAAGTTTGTTTTCTACGTCTGTGAGTCCCTTCCTGTTTTGTAAATAAGTTTACTTGTACCTTTTTTTTTTAGATTCCACAGTCAGCGATGTCATATGATTGACGTTCTCTTTCTTGGAGCTCACACAGTTGTGTGTGGCCTGTGGCAAGCTGTCACGCTATGCATTTACGCTATTTGTGCTTTTTCTTTGTGTATAGGTTGCACCTCAGTGAGGAAAACTAAAATTTTTCAAAAGTGGCTGCCACACCAGATATGAGATAACTGAGAGGCTCTGCCCACTCTACAGGACTATTCAGGTATGTGGTTCAGCTGCAGGACACAGCAGAACCTCTCACCCCAAGTCACCAAACTGGCTCCTAGATCAACTGAAAGAACAGAAGTACATGGCAGTTACCCAATAATTACTATTTCTTGCTGGGGTCCCACAGTCAGATACCTCCAGGGGCCCGGTGGGTACATGAATGAGACGCTAGGTTATCACATTAAGAATGATGGGGGGCTTCCCCGGTGGCTCAGTGGTAAAGACTCTGTCTGCCAATGCAGGAGACATGTGTTCCAGCCCTAGTCTGGGAGATCCCACATGCAGCAGAGCAGTTAAGCTCCTGGGCCACAACTATTGAGCCTGTGCTCTGGAGCCTGGGAACGGCAACTTCTAAAGCCTGTGAGCCTGTGCTTTGCAACAGAGAAGCTACCGTTTTGAAAAGCCTGCACACTGCAACTAGAGAGTAGTCTCCACTTGCTGCAACCAGGAAGCCCGCACACAGCAAGGAAAACCCGGTGCAGCTGAAAATAAATATATAAAATAAAAAAGACATAAATGAAAGGGGTGTTGACTGTAGCTCCAGCTAATGAATGCTGTCAGAGAATGTGGGCCAGTGAAGTTTCCAAAATTTTGAAAAAGAAGCTGAGAATCCAGTTTACTCCATGAAGCCTCTCAGTTTTCAGATTTTGGTAATTCTTTCAAATGAAATGTATGCATCAAAACATACCCTGGGGCCAGATTTGGCCAATGGACATCCTGTTTGCAACCTCCGGTTTAATGGTTGGTTGAATGAATGACTCTGGAAGTCTAGCGGAGCTACAATGATACAAACAGTATCTACTGTTTATTGGGAACTTACTGGGACCTTTACCTCCCAACATAGTTCCTTGCTTCTAAGATGCCTCACTCCATGGATGTGAATCTGAGTGAACTCCGGGAGTTGGTGATGGACAGGGAGGCCTGGCGTGCTACGATTCACAGGGTCGCAAAGAGTCGGACACAACTGAGCGACTGAACTGAAGATGCCTCATACACCATTTATATAACAACAGCTTTCCAGGAAATAAAGAATTTAAAAAAAAAACATAAAAAGGAAATACTACCATATTAAATTTATTATTAAAAGACACACCTAGATTTCAGAAACATTGCCATGTAAAACAAAAGTATGCTTGAAAAATGAGTGACTATGAGACATTTTCTCATTTTATTCTTACAAAAACTTTATGTGGTGTGTGTGGTTGTTAGCCACAGTATGAGGCTCAGTGAGATTAACTAACTTTCCCAAGTTTATGCATCTAGTAAGTGGCAGGGCCAGAACTTAAATCTAGATTTATTTCACATCCAACACCATATCCCTGATCACTGCCACACATTGCTTCCTTTTGTGGAATAAGTGTCAGCAAGAGCAAAGGTTGTAGGTTTGAGGGAGTGTTACAGTAGTCTAAGTGGCTGCAACAAATACCCAAACATGTTATGCATGCATGAAATAAAAATGCATTTCTTGGGACTTCCCTGGTGGTCCTGGGGGCTAAGACTCCAGGCCCCCAGTTCAGGGAAGCTGGGTTTGAGCCCTGGTTGGGAAACTAGATCCCATACATTACAACTAAGAGTTCACATACTGCAACTAAAAGATTATGTGTGATGCAACTAAGACCAGGCACAGCCAAATAAATAATAAAGCAAATGAAAATAAATATTAAAAAATTGCATTCCTGACTCATTCAATAGCCTTTGGAGTACTCTTCCGTGCAGTCCTTCCCATGGTGACTCGTTCAGTGAACTGCGGGGAGAAAGAACACAGACAAGGCTCCTGCAGCCATGTCGTTGTTCAGTTGCTAAGTTGTGTCCACCTCTTTGTAACCCGATGGACTGCAGCACGCCAGGCTTCCCTGTCCTTCATCATCTCCCAGAGTTTGTTCAAACTCATGCCCATTGAGTTGGTGGTGCCATCCAACCATCTCTTCCTCTGCCATCCCCTTCTCCTTTTGCCTTCAATCCTTCCCAGCAGCAGGGTCTTTTCCAGTGAGTTGGCTCTTTGCATCAGGTGGCCAAAGTATTGGAGCTTCAGCTTTAGCATCAGTCCTTCCAATGAATATGCAGGATTGATTTCCTTTAGGATTGACTAATTTGATTTCCTTGCTGTCCAAGGGACTCTCAAGAGTCTTTTCTAGCACCCCAATTAGAAAGCATTAATTCTTTGGTGCTCATTCTTCTTTATTGTCCAACTCTCTCATCTGTATATGACTCATGGGAAAATCATAGCTTTGACTATGTGGACCTTTGTCAGCAAAGTGATGTCTCTGCTTTTTAATATGCTGTCTAGGTTTGTCATAGCTTTTCTTCCTAGGAGCAAGCATCTTTTAATTTCATGGCTCCAGTCACTGTCCACAGTGATTTTGAAGCCCAAGAAAAGAAACTCTGTCACTGTTTCCATTGTTTCCCCATCCATTTGCCATGAAGTGAAGGGACCAGATGCCATGATCTTTGTTTTTTTAATGTTGAGTTTTAAGCCAGTTTGTTCACTCTCCTCTTTCACCTTCATCAAAAGGCTCTTTAGTTCCACTTCACTTTCTGCCTTTTGGGTGGTGTCATCTGCATATCTGAGGTTATTGATATTTCTCCTAGCAATCTTGATTCCAGCCTGTGATTCATCCAACCCAGCATTTTGCATGATGCACACTGCATAAAAGGTAAATAAGCAGGGTGACAATATACAGCCTTGATGCAGTCCTTTCTCAATTTTGATCCAGTTTTTCCATGTCTGGTTCTAACTGTTGCCTTCTTGACCTGCATATAGGTTTCTCAGGAAGTAGGTAAGGTGGTCTGGTACTCCCATCTCTTTAAGAATTTTCCACAGTTTGTTGTGCTCCACACAGTCAAAGGCTTTAGTATAATTAATGAAGCAGAATAAGATGTTTTTCTGGAATTCCCTTGCTTTTTGTATGACCCAATTGATGTTAGCAATTTGATCTCTGGTTCTTCTGTCTTGGTAGCTAGAGTAGGATGATTCAGGATGAGGAAAGACAGACTCTGCTTGAGGCCTGTGCTGGTCCTCAGGGCCTATGAGAACAGCCCAATTCTGAGCCAAATCCGGGCCATGTCCCTTTCCTGGGCCGTCACTTGCTAGGTCCTCAGGGCTAAGCAGGGCTGTGTAGACTCAGCCTGGTGCCTGAAGCTCCAGCAGGTAGCTTACTGATGTCTGCTTCCCCCATTTTTCCCCTTTGCTCCAGTGGGCCACCCTCCAGAGGGCAGAATTTTGGGGAGCTTTTTATGGAAGACTCTCCATCCTGGCTCACAGCCTGGTGGGTGCTGCCCCTTCCCGTAGGGGAAGGTAGTGGGGAGAGTTGGCTCCCAGGCCTGGAACGGGGTAAGTCCTGACCCCAGTCTGCAGCCTGCAGCCTTCCTAGAAATGGCTGGCTGGCTGAGGTGTTTTTAGGTATTTCATCAGGCAGGGGATGGATGATCATGGGAAATTCCTTGGGAAATGAATGTCCACTGGAGCATTCAGATGAACAGTGTGTTCCGTGTCACCGAGGACCCTGGCCCCAGGTACATTTCCTAAGTCCCAGAAGAGGGTGGCCAGATAGCAGGTGGCTCTGAGTGGGTGTGGTCACACGTCATCAGGGAAGTGAGGATTAGAACAATGAGAGTCTTGTCACTTCTCAAAGTGACAGCATTAATGACACTGGGCACTTAGGGGTTGGGGGGTGGGGAGTGGTCCTCAAACTCTGCAAGTGGAAGATCATCAAGGGATATTTACTCTGGAGAACAAACTGGCACTCTCCAGAAGAATTTAGAGTTGGTTGTCTTTTTACAAGGAAGCATGTACAAGTACAAGACCGTACTCATCACAGTATGGTTTGTAAGAAAACAACAACAGAAAACAAGGAATTCCCTGGGAGCCAGTGGTTAGGACTCTGGGCTTCCATGGCAGGAGGCATAGGTTCAATACTTGGTTGGGGAACTGAGACACCACAAGCTGTGGCAAGGCCAAAAAATATCCCAAAACCAAAAGCAATAAACAAACCAGAAACAACTTAAAAAGCTTAGCAATAAGGAAATGGATGAATGCAATGTGGTTGCGGCAACCAAAATAAATAACCTACATGCATCCATGCCTCTAGAGCTATAAACACAATATTGAGTGTTGCACAGGGATATGTATGTTAGCTCTCTTTTGTCATAGAACAAGTTATTCCCAAGCTCACTGGCTTTAAACAGCAACACATCCTTATTATCTTCAGAGTTTGCGTGAGTCATGAATTCAAGTGTGGTTTAGCTGGAAGGTTCTGGGGTTTCTCATGATGTTAATGGTCAAGATGTCAGCTGGGACAACAGTCATCTGAAGACTTGGTTAGGACCTGGAGGATTCGTTTCTAAGGCAACTCACTCACATGGCTGTCAAATTTGTGCTGCTTGTTTGTGAGAGGTCTGAGGTCCTCCTCCATGTGGATGTCTCCACAGGACTGCTTGAGGATCCTTACAACACGACTGACTTCCTCCAGAGCAAGCAACTCAAGAGAGTGCAAGGTGAAAGGAGCAGTCTTTCTTAATCTAGGCTTGGTAGTCACATGTCATCACTTCTGCCACATTCTATTCATTAAGAAGAAGTCACTAAGTTTGGTCCACATTTAAGGAAAGAATTAAATTGCCCCTTTCAAAGGGAGTGTCAAATAATTTGTGAATATTATGATTGACATAATATGATTGACTTCATTTACTTAGTTTACACTGATATATTACACAAAGAGTTCTGGTCAGTTGGATCTTCCTACTACTCTGGCTATAATGATTGCTTCCTGGATGAGTATGTGACACAAGGTAGGCCAATCAGAATTTTCCGCAGCACTTGTGTACTAAAAATCTCTTCTGGAGTTGCTAAACTTTTAGGATATGAGCCTTGGGCTGCTTGATCCCACTTTGTCCACCAGAATTGAGAGAGTCTTTCTAAAGAATTGAGAGTGAGAGAGAGAGAGAGACATCCAAATGAGACCATTTGAGTCCCTGGATCAAGACATGCCTGAAGCCTTCATGATTATCTCTGTCCTTTCACTTATGTAAAACAATAAATTCCCCCTTTCACTTATGCTGACTTGAATAGGTTTCTGTTCCTTGCCACCACCACACTTTGATGAATATAGTAGCTATGGTGTTTCTGTAACTAGTCAGAGTTCTCCAGAGAAATAGAATGCATGAATGTATATTCATGGCTCCCTCATGGCTCAGCAGGTAAAGAATCTGCTTGCAATGTAGGAGATTTGAGAGATGCAGGCTTGATCCCTGGGTCAGGAAGATCCCCTGGAGAAGGAAATTGCAACACACTCCAGTATTCTTGCTTGGAAAAACCCCATGAACAGAGGATCCTGGTGGGCTACCATTCAAAGGGTCGCAAAGAGCTGAACACGATTGAGTGACTAAGCATATATATAGACTACAAGAATTGGCTTATTTGATTTTGGAGCCTGAAATGTCCCACCATCTGCTGTCTGCAAGCTAGTGACCTAGGAAAGTTAGTAGGGTAGGTCCCATTTGAGTTCAAAGGCCTGAGAACTGGGCAGAACTGATGATGTAAGTTCTAGTTCAAGTCCAAAGGCCCAAGGACCAGAGAGTCAATGATGTATGTCCCAGTCCAACAGTGAGAGAGGGGCAATGTTTCAGCTCAATCAGGCAGAGAGAACAAATTTTCCCTTCTTCCACCCTTTTGTTCTTTGCAGGTCCTCACTGGATTAGACGAGGCCCACCCACATTGGGGAGGTCAATCTGCTTTACCAAGCCACTTGTTCTAAGGTAACTTGTTAAGTGGCAATAGATAATTAATAAAGCTTAGAATCATTATTGGTATTCTTAAAGTGAACTGAGTTGTTTAGATCCAGATTGCTTACCTCTCTTTTACTAGGGCTTTTGTTTTTTGCCATTCCTGTCCCTGGGATCTTTACCTGAAATTGTTTCCTAGGCTAGAGAAATTCTTTGAACTTAGTTTTGGAAAATTATATAGGTTGTATCTTTTCTGAACTCTTGCATGCCAGACTTTTTTTCTGTTTCACTTGCATGTAACTAGAGCACAGTCTTTCCCACTAAAAATCGTACTTGATTCTCTAGTGTTATTGTATTATCTAAATATTAGAAATCTGCTGGCATAACTAGTTTTTCTGCCTGGGTTTTTGTAGGACTTTTCCTGGATGTTTGACATTTTAAAATGTCAGGGAGTTTTGAGTTTTCATATTAATTTTTGCCAGATTATCAGGGAATTGTTTTACTTCATGAATTCAAATATTTTCTCTGTTTAGGGATAATTTCTTCTGTTATCCCTTGGAACCTTTCTTCTCCTTTGTTATTCCTTTGTTCTTTTCTTCTGGGGATCTGATTACATTCACGTTTATTCCTTGAATCTTTTCTCCAATTGGCTTATCTCTTTCTTGCTCAATTCTTTCTCTCTGAGTTTTTAGAACCTTTTAATCTATTCTTCAGATTCACTGACTTGATCTGTTATAACATATAATCTTCTGTTAACTGCCTCTGTGACTTTTTAAAAGTCAGAAATACAGTTTTCATCTTCAGAATAGATTTACGTTCTATGATTACTTTTTTAGCAAGAATTATTTTAGAAATTCAGTAGCCTCTAAAATTGGTAAGCCTACAAATTAGCAATTTTTTCCCTCAAGTTTTGCCCTTAGGGGTATAAAGGTGATTTATGCATCAACATTTGCTCTAATTCCTCATCTCAGTATCCTTTTGACCTGCTAAATCTTTGTATATGTCCAGTCATGATTCTGTGTTTGCTCACTCTTACAGAAGGATGCCTGTGTTTGTTCAACAGTGACCATTAAGATGAATTAAACAGTCTGTTTAAATATTTTCGGTCCATTCAATGAGAGGAGGGAAAAGTTTATGTTGACTGTACCTTTTCTTTGTCCTGTTAAAGAGTTAGCAATCTGTGGCGATTCACTGGGCTTCCCTGGCTTACCTGGTGGCTCAGACAGTAAAGAATCTATCTGCCTGCAGTGCAGGAGACCTGGGTTTGATCCTTGAGTTGGGAAGATCCCCTGGAGAAGGGAACAGCTACCCACTCCAGTATTTTGACTTGAAGAGTTCCATGGACAGAGGAGCCTGGTGGGCTACAGTCCAGGGGGTCTCAAAGAGTTGGACATGACTGAACTACTTCACGTTTTTTTTCACTTTTACTTTGTCCTACTAAAGAGTCAGCAATCTGTGAAGATATAGAGGCAGCTTCAGTCCAGGGCAGAAGGCTGAGGGGGTTTTGGCTTTGTTGGGGGTGCCCCTGTTTAATTGAGCATATCTCCTGGTTTGGGAGACATTGGCAGACAACTCAGAAGAACCAGATTTTGCTCCTCTCCATCTCCTTAGCTGCACCCTTCGTCTGCTGTTGTCTCAAGTCCCTGTGTGCTCAGAGCCAGCAGGGATCATGGGGCTTTTTTGTGCCTTCTAACCTCCCCCTTGAATGGGCTTTTCTTTTGCCTGGAATGAATCAAGGCTTGGCAGCACCCACCCTCAATCTGGCACTTAAGCCTGGTGTATTTTGCAGAAATCCCTTTATGTTTCAGCTGTAAGGGGCACCCTTCCCTGTTTTTCCTTCTGTGGGTAGAAATTTTCCTCTTAATTCTCCCTTTGCCTGTCCTCCTTCACTTGGCTAACCAAATCATGCCTCCAGCCTCAGCTTAAGCCCCACTTCCTCTAGGAAATGCGTCCGGAAGTTCTCTCAAGGAGATGCCCTATACTGTACTCTTAGAAATTCTCACATTCTTCCTGTCATAGAACTCACACCTAGAATTCTACTTCTGTTGTATTTACTGATCAGTCTTCCCCTGTAGACTGTAGGCCACAGAGCACTGGGAAGTGCCTATTCATTCATTCATTTATGGAAATGAACAAACATTGTAAATCAACTCTACTCCAATAAAAATTTTAAAAATTAAAAAAATCACTTAAAATTTTTTTATAAAATCATTGTGTCAAGTGGAAATGTGCTAAGCACTATTTTTGTCTCCTGCTCCGTTCTTGTTCAGCTGCTCAGTCGTGTCTGACTATTTGTGACCCCATGGACTGCAGCATGCCAGGCTTCCCTGTCCTTCACTATCTCTCAGAGTATGTGCAGACTCATGTCTGTTGAATTGGTGATGTTATCCAAATATCTCATCCTGTCACTCCCTTCTCTTCTTGCCCTCAATCTTTCCCAGCATCAAGGTCTTTCTCAAAGAGTCAGCTGCTTGCATCAGGTGGCCAAAGTATTAGAGCTTCAGCATCAGTGCTTCCAATGAGTATGCAGGGTTGATTTCCTTTAGGATTGACTGATTTGATCTCCTTGCTGTCCAGGGGACTCTCAAGAGTCTTCTCCAGCACAGTGCCTGCCACAAATTATATATTCCAGGAACCGGGCCTGAGATGGTAGCTGGTGATCAGAAAGAATGTTGGAAGGTTGGTGGGTGGAGTCTTGCCACAGCTCCAGGGAGCAAGATAAGTCCAGGGTAGAGGGAATGGAGCTCTCCTAACCTGGGCTGAAGCCCTGAGGCCAGCCTGAAGCGCAAACCACCTGACGGCAGCCAACAGGAATTTATTCTACGGGGCTCAGGTGAGGGGCCAGTGGGCCTGGGAACCGGGCGGTCCCTCTAGTGTTGTGCTAAGCCATCATGAGTGTGTCTGTGGCTAATTCCTCCTTAGCTAGAGTTCTGTGCCAACAAGCTACTATGCTGAAGTGTAGTGAAGTCTGTAAGTCTAGGGTCTTTGCATCAAAGAAAGTTGCTTAAGCTCTCAGAGCCTGTTTCCTTTTCTGTAAAATGGGAATAAGACTGGTACCTATTTTGTAGGCCCTTGCAAGGATTAAATGAGATCATGTGTATAACACATCAGGCTGGGGTCTAGCAAATATTAAAACATGTAACCAGTAATACAGTTATAATCGATGTTACAATGCATTGTTGTCTAGGCTTCCTTTTTAAATTTTATTTTTAAAAACTTAATTTTGTATTGGGATATGCTGCTAAGTCACTTCAGTCGTGTCCGACTCTGTGCGACCCCACAGACGGCAGCCCACCAGGCTCCCCCATCCCTGGGATTCTCCAGGCAAGAACACTGGAGTGGGTTGCCATTTCCTTCTCCAGTGCATGAAAGTGAAAAGTGAAAGTGAAGTTGCTCAGTCATGTCTGACTCTTAGTGACTCCATGGACTGCAGCCTACCAGGCTCCTCCATCCATGGGATTTTCCAGGCAAGAGTACTGGAGTGGGCTGCCATTGCCTTCTCTGGTATTGGGGTATAGCTGATTAACAATGTTGTGATAGTTTCAGGTGAACAGCAAGGAGACTCAGCTTACATATACATGTATTATACAGTCTCCCTCAAACTGCCCTCCCATCCAAGCTGCCACATAACATTGTAGGCTTACTTTTTAAATTTGCAGTATGTCTGAGGGGGAGATAGGAGGAGCAGAACTTTTGTCCGAGTTTGAAAGTATATTTTTAGCTGTCTCTTAGAGCCGCAGGTATATAGCAGCTACCAGCAGATGAAGGGCCTCTGCATGGACCTGTGCCTCTCCAGGCTTCCGTGTGACTGGGATATAGCACAGAACAGCTGGGTCTTCCCCTACATGCTGAACCTGCAGATGAGGCCTAAGGCCACCTCAACAAGGTAAAAAATCTCAACACACATTAACCATACCTAACCACGGGAAAAAGTCCGATGATAAAAGGAGTTACTTTGATATCATTGAAAAATCTAGATTTAGCAATAAAACAGTTATCATGGATCAAGCGGAGAAGAATGTAGGCCAAAGGCAGTTTGAAAAGGCCATAAAGTCCTCTGTCTCAAAATGTAGATGTTTAAATTATGGCTCTGGTTCAGTGTATTGGAGCAACTCTCTTTTTAAGCCTGCCCAACATCTAGGGCTAGTTGGATTGACGGTGAAGGCAAAATAACTTCCAACTTTTTTGCCTGACTAACTGCATAGTTGACATTTGCAGAAGATGAACATATTTGGAGAGGGAAGGGGCCAAGTCCAGTTTTGAACAGAGAGACTCCGGAGGTGTTTGAAGGGTAATGAGGTAGATATGTCTAGAAGGCAATTGAAAATGTGGACCTGGAGGTCACAGAGTGTTATATAAAGATGGAAAGTGAAGGAATTCTCTGGTGGTCCACTGGTAAAGACACCATGATTTCGCTGCTGAGGGCCCAAGTTCAATCCCTCGTCAGGGAACTAAGATTCCACAAGCCACATGGGGCAACCAAAAAAAAAAAAAAAAAAAGAAAGATAGAAAATAAGAACTGTAAATAAGAAGGAGATAATATCCACTGTGGGCAAGAACAAGATATCCCAGAGTTTAAAGTAGACCAAGAAAAAGACTAAGGAGAACGCCACAGAGAATTGCCATTTGGAGAGGAAAAATGGAGGAAGGAAAGCCAGCAGAAAAAATGGAGCAGGAAGAAGAAATTGGAGAAGTAAGAGGAAAGGTAGGGCCCAGATGTGAGACCACCACACATTTTAAGAAGACTTTGGAATCACAAGAAATGCAGTTGAATTTTAAAGGCATGAAAACACACTCATCTTCACTCATAATGAAAAAATGCACCATAAAACAGTGGAGAGTGGACTTTCCCAGTGGTCCCGTGGTTAAGAATCCAAATGAGGAGACGAATGTTCAATCCTTGGCTGGGAAAATTAGATACCATGTGCTGCAGGGCAACTAAGCTGGTGTGCCACAACCACCAAGTCCAACTACTGAGCCCACAAGCCTCAGCTGGAGAGCGGTCTACGTGCCACAACGAAAGATCACATATGCTGCAACAAAGAAGCTGCATGCTGCAATGAGGACCCAACACAGCCAAAAATAAAAAAATGAATAAATATAAAAACTAAATAAAACAATGAAGACATGTTAAGTCACTCAGTCGTGTCCGACTCTTTGCGACCCCATGGACTGTAGCCCACCAGGCTCCTCCGTCCATGGGATTCTCCAGGCAAGAATACTGGAGTGGGGTAGTACC
>SJYT01005914.1:34151-53830 GCA_006410635.1 Cephalophus harveyi
AAAAAAAAAAAAAAAAATCTACCAGACTGGCAAGAACGGAAAAGTTTAATGACATATTGGAGAGGATGTGGGGATATAGACACTCTAAAATAGTAAAGACACACATTTTGGCCTAGTAATTCCATTCCTAGGAATCCACTGGATGGATATGCTTATTTATGTGGACGGAGAGGTTTGTACAAGGATATTCACTGTAGCATTATTTGTTGTAGCAAAAGCTTGCAAACAACCTCAATATCCATCAATAGAGGACTTGCAAAATTAATAATGACACATCATTAGTGGAATATATGCATTTCAGTGGAATATATGGGGTTATTAAACAAGGAAGATCAATAAGTACTCATTTGGAACAATATCTAACAATATCTTTCGATGTGAAAAGGTCAGAAGCAGAAAAGAACAGGATGTGATACCATTTATGCAAAAGTGGGTAAGGGTGGCTTTGGAGCCAGACTGCCTTGGTATGATTCCCAGCCCCACCCTTGTCTAGGTATGTAACTGAAGGAAGGCGACCTGTGCTTCAGTTTCCTCACCTGTCTCCACAGTATCATCAGAAATGTAAAGGGGATTGACTTTTCCCTTTTGTACTTTTTGAATTATTTTAAAACCATGGGCATTTGTTACCCTAATTTTCATTTAATTAAAAAAATTTAAGAAAATACATGAGTAGCAAATGAGCAAGTGGAAAAGAGGCTCCATTCATTAGGGAAATGCAATTTAAACCACAATGAGATACGACCTTGAGTCTATTCATACAGCTAGAATTATAAAGACTGAAAATACCAAGCATACCACCCCAAGCCCACATTGCTTTGGTGTCTCATTTATGTCAAAGAAAATGAGATCCTCCCTACCTATACCAAACTCACCAAGGGATTCTAATTGATCCTGCCTGGGTCACATGTTCAGCTCTGAACCAATCGCTGTGGGGCTGTGAATCACCCTAAGTGCTGGTGAAGATGTGTCCCGCTGAAGTTTTCTTACGCTGCTGGTGGGAATGTAGAATGGTATAGCTACTCGGAAAACAGCAGGGCAGTTTCTTATAAAGATTAAAATACGTCTCACAGTAACTCAGAATTCCACTCTTAGGGATTTACCAAAGAAACTTTATGTTCACAGAAAGATTTGTACTTGACTAATCTTAGCAGCTTGAATCAAAATAGCCCCAAACTGGAAACACCCCAAAAGTCTATCAACTTGGAAATGAATAAACAAACTGTGGTATATCCATACAGGGAAGTAAAAAGGGACAATACCCGCAGCAGTACTGGTGCATCTTAATGGCACTACGCTAAGTAAAAGAATCCAGAAACAAAACCTCCAATATCAAATGATTCCGTTTATTTAAGATTCAAGAAAAGGCAAAACTACAGGGATGAAAAGCAGAGCAGTGGCTGCCAGGGATTGGGGTTGGAGAGGAGTTAACTATAAAGAAGCAGAGAGGAATTTTTTGGCTTGATGGAAACATTCTATGGCATGTTCTTGGTGGTGGTTACATGACTGTCTATGTTCGTCAAAACTCAAACTAGAGGGCTTCCCTGGGGGCTCAGTGGTTAAGAATCTGCCTGACAATGCAGGAGACATGGGTTCAATCCCTAATCTGGAATGATCCCGCATGCCTCGGAGCAACTAAGCCTGTGCACCATAACTATTGAGTCTGCATTCTAGGGCCCGTGCTCCACAGCAAGGGAAGCCACTGCAATGAAAAGCCGACTTAACACAACCAGAGAGTAGCCCCCGCTCGCCGCAACTAGAGAAAAGCCCGTGCAGCAGTGAATCCTAGCACAGTCAAAAATAAACAAACAAAACTTTAGAAACTCCAATTAGATACATCAGTTCAATTCAATTCAGTCGCTCAGTTGTGTCCGAAAAAAAAAAAGAGTCTAACAGCCCCGATTTTTTTTTTTTAAAGATAGCCTCTTCTGTAATGTTCAGTTCAGTTCAGTTCAGTTCAGTCGCTCAGTCGTGTTAACAGAGGGAAATTAAATGGGATGAAGATGGGAAGGGACTGATTGGATGCTTATATTCCATGCTGTGCTGGAGAATCTTGGTGGGTAGGGGGATGAAGTTGGACCCCAGATTGCCAGGAGTCAATGGGGAGGGAAGAAGTGGGAGTGTTAGCTATCTGAGGACATCTTCCAAGAAATTCATCTGTACACAGATACCAAATAAACATGACTCAACCTTTCTATTTACAAAAGAGAAACAGATTAAACCAACATCACTATGGCCCATCTGATCGGTGTCATCCGATAGCCTGTGTGAGCGTAGGTGTAGGAAGTGGTGCACAATCTTTATAAAAAGCGGTTTGAAATCAAAAGGCCCTTCCTTTCTCCCCACAAGTGTCAACTCATTGACCTGGCCACTCCGCTAGCAGTTTATCCAAAGGGGATAATTGGATAGCTGGACAAGGGAGGTAACAAAAGCTGTTAAATCAAAGTATCTTTATAATGTAAATCAATGGATTAAGTATACATTATTAAGGGATTGGCTGAGTAAAAATAATGGTTTATTCCTCCTAGAATTTGCTTTCAGCCTTTGACATTTTTTGATCTGCATAATAATTTGGGAGAAGAAGAAACTGGGTGAGCAGGAAATGGGGGTGACAGGGAGATTTATTTATTAAAATTAATCTCTGTGGCTGCACTGGGCCTTCGTTGTGGCATGCCGGGTCTTCATTGCTGCATGCTGACCCTCTAGCTGTAGCTCGAGGGCTCAGTAGTTGCCACTTGTGGGCTTATTGTGGTAATGTGGACTTCCCTGTGGCTCAGACGGTAAAGCGTCTGTCTACGATGCGGGAGACCAGGGTTCGATCCCTAGGTTGGGAAGATACCTTGGAGAAAGAAATGGCAATCCACTCCAGTACTATTGCCTGGGAAATCCCATGGACAGAGGAGCCTGGTAGGCTACAGTCCATGGGGTCGCAAAGAGTTGGACACGACTGAGAGACTTCACGTTCACGTGGGCTTATTGTCCTGCAGTACATGGGGATCTCAGTTCCCAGATCAGGGATTGAACCTGCTTCTCTTGCATTGGAAGGTGGCTTCTTAACCACTGGATGGCCAGGGAAGTCCTATGGGAGATTTACTAAATCTATGTGGGTATATGCTAAATATCTTTTTCTGTCTTTTGAATTTGGAACCAGGTAACTTTATTGCCTACCAAAAAGTTAAAATAAAAATTTTAATAAAAATAAAAATTATGATCTGGAGCTAAACATGGAAGACCATTTACAATATAGTGTTTAGTGGGAAAAGCCCACAGCAAGGCAGAATGAGCAAATTTTTGTGAAAACTGGATTTATATGGGTAAAGTATCGTAGGAGAAACAATAAAATGTTAACTGTCATTGTGTCTGGATGGTGGTTTTAGGTTACTATGAATTTTTTCTTTTTATATTTTTTAATTAAAAAATGATAAACTGTAAGCTTTGCATAATTAAAAATATATACTTTTGGACATCAGTGGGAAAACTAGTGAAATCAAAATTTGTAGTCTGGTTCATAGTAGTAAACCAACATCAATTTCCAAGTTTTGACCAATGCACTCAATGTGCTCACTAAGAAGCTCACGTTAGGGGAAATTGGATGAAGGGTACATGGGAACTCTCTGTGCTATTTTTTTGTGGCTCACTTGTAAATCTAAAATGATTTCAAAATAAAAAAGCTTTTTAAAAGTTTTAAAAATAAATTTAGTTAACTAAAAATGTTACTTTTTCAGGACTTCCCTTATGGTCAGTGGTTAAGAATCACCTGCCAATGCAGGGGACATGGGTTCAATCCCTGGTCTGGGAAGATTCTGCATGCCCAGGGCCTGTGCTCTGCAATGAAAGAAGCCCCTGCAGTGAGAAGCCCGTGCACCACAGCTAGAGAGAAGCCTCCGCTCTCCACACCTAGAGAAAGCCTGGGCACAGCAACAGAGACCCAAGGCAGTCAAAAAAAAGTAAATATATTAAAAAAATAAAGATATCAATTTTTCTACTATGATCACATTGTAGAATGTAGACACGACTGAAAAACAAAGCTTGGTGATGAAGGGAGGAGGAAGGTAGGGTATCACAGGAATGGAATTTTAGGATAGGAGAGTTTCACAGGCAGAGGAGGGCTCAGGAGACTGCAGAGGATGAAGATGAGGGTGAAGAGAGCTGTAATCGAACAAGGGGCCTGAGGAAGGCAGGTGGGACCTTAGGAGGGGTGCCTCTTTCTCCAAGACTGAAGTAAAGTGAAGTGAAAGTCACTCAGTCGTGTCCGACTCTTTGCGAACCTGTGGACTATACAGCCCATTCTCCAGGCCAGAGTACTGGAGTGGGTAGCCTTTCCCTTCTCCAGGGGATCTTCCCAACCCAGGGATCGAACCCAGGTCTCCCACATTGCAGGCGGATTCTTTACCAGCTGAGTCACAAGGGAAGCCCAAAAATGCTGAAGTGGGTTTCTTTGGGAGGCAGGGGCCAGCTCATCTGAGGAGGGGTGGGGAAAATGTGGAGCTTGTGGATGACAGAGAAGGTCTGGAAGCCAAAGTGCGTCATGCGACCAGGCAACCATGAGATAGCAGTATTTCCCAAGCGTCCCAGGAGATAAGGGTCACTTGGAACGTGCTAGAATCCAAGTCTCTGTGTCTCCAACCCAAACCAGGAAAGAGACTTGAAAACGTTTTCATCTAACAAGTGACCCCAGGTGGCTTTTCCCTGAAGGGAAGTTGGAAGAACACTGAAGTAAAAGATGACTAAGCTCTGGCTGCTTAAAATATGCTCTGACGACTGGCAGCATCAGCCTCAACTGGGAGGTGATCACACTTCACTCCAGACCTAAGAAATTAGCATCTGCATTTTAAATATGATCCCCAAGTGAATCATTGGCATGTCAGAATTTGAGAAGCATTGTGTGAATTAACCACTATTACCATCTGTTCAGTTCAGTTCAGTTGCTCAGTCGCGTCCGACTCTGCAACCCCATGGACTGCAGCACGCCAGGCTTCCCTGTCCATCACCAACTCCCAGAGCTTACTCAAACTCATGCCCATCGAGTCAGTGATGCCATCCAACCATCTCATCCTCTGTCGTCCCCTCCTGCCTTCAATCTTTCCCAACATCGGGGTCTTTTCCAATGAGTCAGTTCTTCACATCAACTTTGCTCAAGGTGAGGATCTATGCTTGTTTGCTCAGTCACCATCCTTTGAGGATTCATGTGAGTTTGATGGAACTCATGCTTACCAGGGGTGGGTATGTGCACACATGTGGCCAACTGGAGTGTACCATTCTGTAGCCGTAGTGACTGGTTCAGAGGTGGGCATGTTCCAAAAAAAGAAAAAAAAAGCCAATTCTGGCTCCATGTTGGGACCGTTTCTTTGACTTGCTTTTCAGTGCTTTTGTTATTATAATCATACAGAACGGCTGGCCTCAGAAACTCCTGCCCTTCTATCAGACTGTTAAATTAAAATGCCTTTGTTCAGAACCCTGTCCACCATTAGATAGCAGGAAGGAAGAGATTATTAACACATCCCCTGCCTGAGGCTTGCCATTCTAGAAGATGTTTGCAAGATTAATGGCCTTTTTACTTTGCTTCAGGGCTTCCCAGGTGGTGCTAGTTGTAAAAAAATCTGCTTGCCATTGCAGGAGATGCAAGAGATTCATGTTCTATCCCTGGGTCAGGAAGATCTCCTGGGGAAGGAAATGGCAACCCACTCCAGTATTCTTGCTTGGTAAGTCTCATGGACAGAGGACCCTGGCGGGCTATAGTCCATGGTGTCATGAAGAGTCAGTTTACCTTGCTCTCTCACCTCCCTCCACCCATCTCTCTATAAAAAGAACCTGGCATCCAAACCCTGATAAGATGGTTATTTTGAACCGCTCACTTGACATCCTCTTGGTCAGTCAGCTCCCTGAATAAAGTTGTATTCTCTGCCTCAACCCCTCGTCTCTCAGTTTCATTGGCCTCTTGTGTGGCGAGCAGAATGAACTTGGACTCGGTAATAGGCACGTGGCCCAAGCAGGATCAGAGTCCCCTGGTGAGTTTGGCATATGTATAGCTGGGGAAGAAGGATCTCATTTTCTTTGATATGAATGGGCTGTCAAACCAATATAGGCTTGGGGTGGTGAGGTGGGTGTCAGAGGCCATCTTCCCACTGTGTGGAGAGAGGTGGTCTTGAGAAGCAGCAAGTTGCTCAGGGAAGTGGGGATGGATGAAGTGGAGAGGGGTGGATGAAGTCCCAAGACTGAGCAGCAGAGTCCATTCACGCCCAAAGCTAGATGCATCTGCACGTTTCATTTAAATGAGTCAAGATAGTCCCCCGCCCTCTCCTTTGTGGAAGCCTACGTGGCTCTTTGAGCTGGGGTATCTGTCCCAAGTGAGAAAGCACAGATTCAAGAAGAAAATGAGGTAGGACTTCCCTGGTGGTCCTGTGGCTAAGACTCCATGCTCCCACCACAGGGGGCCCAGGTTCAATCCCTGGTCAGGGAACTAGATCCCATATGCAGCAACTAAAGATCCTGCATGTCACAACTAAGATCCAGCACAGCTAAATAAATACATAAAGATAAATACTTTTTTTAAAAAGGAGGAATAAAACAGGGCATCAGGGGCTGAAGTCTCCTAAGGGGATGTGAACAAGAGCTCTGGATGATGGGTGACGGTGAATATCAGGTGCAAGAGTGTCACAGGAAGAAGGCTAGAAGGAGGGGCAGGAAGGTGGCAGAGAGGGTCCAGGGAAAGATGAGCCCACCTTGAGAAAAGCCTGCAGACAAAGCCTCCGTTGAAGCCTGAGAGCAAAGTGAGGTCAGCCAGACCAAAGGCCTAGTCTAGGACTGGACCTGGCCCTCAACTGATCCTGAGCACAGATGGACTCCTGACCTGACTGTGGCCCTCCTGTGGCCATAGGTTAACTCCATCCTAAGTCCTGATCTTGTTCTTTCTCCTTTTCCTTGGACTCAGTGCAAAAACTCTGGGGCAAGCTGACTCAGGGCAACCATAGTCTCCCCTTAGTCCCTGAACTACACCCATCACTCAGGAGGGACTAGAACATTATTCCAAGATCTCAAACTTTGACCCAGAAATCCAAATCCAATTTGCCACCTGGAGAACCAGCTAGTGATGCCCCCAATCATCCTCTTTCCTGACAGCTCTGCTGTTGGGAGGAAGAAGTGATGAGGACACCCCCTTGGGTCTGGTTGTGTTCTGGAAGTCTGCGCATTTCCAAAAACTGTTCATCAGGGTGATGAAGGGTGGGTCCCCCAGTTTCCTTGCTCAGTCACTCAGTCATATCTGTGTTAGGACCCAAACAGTTGCCATAACAGGCTTCAGGGGGCCAAGGCAGGCCAAAATCTCCCTTGCAGAGGAGCTAAGTCATTGCCAGGAAGAAAAGGGCTAGTTTCAGCCTATCAGGAAGAGGGTGGAAATCTTCTAAGAAAGCCCGCGCACGCGAAAATTTAGCCAATTAGTAGATACCACAAAACCCTTGCAACCAATCCACCCTTACCAACTCCCTGTCTTTGTCTTAACTCTATAAATACTGGTGTAATGTAGGGCTCGGGGCTCTCGTCAAGACTCCACTGCGCTTTATGAGATGGGAGCCCTAGCTCGAGCTAGCAATAAAACCCCTTTTTGCTTTTGCATTGCTGTGGATATCTTATTCTCTCAGTTTTGGGGACTCGGACTTCGGGCACAACAATCTGACTCTTTGTTCAACCCCATGGACTGCAGCCCACTGGGCTTCTCTGTCCATGGGAATCTCCAGGCAAGAATACTGGAGTGGGTTGCCATTTCCTTCTCCAGGCCCCTGCTCCCCATCACAAGACCTGCATCTAAATAGAGGTGCCCCAGTGGTCCAGAATGGTGATTTCTCAGGAGCCCAGTCTGATTTCAGAGCTTGAAAGATAATTAGCAGCTAAGTGGATGATGATAAATAGATGGATAAATGAGTAGATGGATAACCGGATGAATGAACTGGTGATGAGTGGATAAGTGAGTGGCATTACTGAAGGAGGCAGAAGTTTGTTCCAAGGTTGGTGAGGACCTGAGTATGTACTGGTCATTGGAGGCTGACAGGACCATGGATAACCAACTTCATGGTCTTGCCAAAGCTCCCTTTGCTCTTCTTCTCTTTCCTTACATTCTTACTTGGATCACTGTTGTGTTACTGGGTTGAGGCATCATCCTCAGCTTGACCGAGTTCCCTCTCACATGAAGTAATAACCTGGAGGATCCGTGGAGGAAGATTGCCATGGTGGGTTAATGGCTGCTTTCTGTTTGCTCTCTGTCCTTTCCTGAAATGATCCAATTTTCCACAGTGTATGGAAAGGTGAGCCCACATTGAGAAAAGCCTACAGGCTTTTCTCAAGCCCGCATGCCCTTCACAGTGTATGAAGTCGCTCAGTCGTGTCTGACTCTTTGCAATCCCATGGACTCCATCCATGGAATTTTCCAGGCAAGAGTACTGGAGTGGGTTGCCATTTCCTTCTCCAAGGGATCTTCCTGACCTGGGGATCGAACCCAGGTCTCCTGCATTGCAGGCAGACGGTTTACCATCTGAGCCACCAGGGAAGCCCTCCACAGTGTATAGTGGGTTTTTATTGCTTGAGCTGAACCCGTATACACTCTTCCTTCTTGTGATAGCAGCACCCTAGTGGTTCTCAAGCAACCCCAGTCCTTGCTCCGCTCTCTTTCAATACAGCTTTTGAAGGGAGGCTGCTCCTCTAATAGAGGAGTAACACAATCCGGGCCTGGACAATCGTGTTTCATCTCTTTGGTTACAGCGATTGGTTGGAGAAAAGACCCAAAACTCAAGTATGTCCAGTGCAAGACCATTAAATAATTTTGGGTTTTTTTTTTTTAAAGAGTTGTAAGAAAGAAGCTTTCTTCCTTTTGGGGGTGTGAGAGATGGAGCATATATGGGGTTTCCACTCTGTAGCAGGAGTGTGTCTGAGAATGGAGCTAACATGAAGGAAAGTGCAGAGAGACAGGAAGTGAGGGTTCTGATCTTATCGCTTGAGTTTCTGGATCCAACCATATCTGAAGCCAGAAACACATTTCCAGTTAGGTGAGCCAAAATTTTCTCAACCCAATGTAAGTTAGGTTTTTAGAACTTGCGCCAATTCCTTACACAATCTTTATTACTTTTGTACAAATACAAATCTGTATTTTTGCTAATGTTATTTTAAAGGAACAAAAGACAACTGTCAGATTCCTGAGTATGTGTAGCTGGTCAACAAGCAGAGCTGTTAAATAGAATTTGTCAAACAAACATCTGCAGGTCTGGCCAGAGATGTGAGCAGATGTGGCTGGGAAGATTGCTCCGGGAGTGTTCCTGGAGGCAGGGAAGGCCCAGTAACAACTGGCTTCCATTCCACCTCCTCCTCCGGCTCCTTCCAGCTCCAGCTGGGTGCGTGATGAATGAGGCTCCTTCAGCCCTGAGCCTGCAATTAGAGCACCCAGGAATCCTGCTGATAACGCCCTTTTTCCACCCTGGGTTGGTCCTGCCCCTGGAAAGAAGGAGCTGGAACAATTTCCTGGTTTCCTGGGAGGTAGGAGGTAGGGCAGAGCGTGGGCCAGAGCTGGGCCTGGTGGGGGTGCCATTTCAGCACACCCACCCTGGAGGAAGGCTTCCCAGGTGGCGCTAGTGGTAAAGAACATGCCTGCCAATGCAGGAGACATAAGAGACCCTGGTTTGATCCCTGGGTATGGAAAATCCCCTGGAGAAGGGCATGGCAACCCACCCCAGTATTCTTGCCTGGAGAACCCCACAGGCAGAGAAACCCCCCGGGTGGGCTACTGTCCATATGATCGCAAAGAGTTGGACGAGACTGAAGTCACTTCACACATAAGACACATGCCCTGGGGATGCCTCTCTGGCAATCTCCCGAGCTGTCTCAGTGGAGGAGGGAGGGCACAGGGGCAGATAATTGTCCTTGGGGGCATTTCGTGGAACACCAATAGCTTTGTTACTGTTGTTCAATTGCTAAGTCGTGTCCGTCTCTGAGTGACCCCGTGGACTGTGGCATGCCAGACAACTCTGTCCTCCACTGTCTCCCGGAGTTTGCTCACATTCACCTTCATTGAGTTGGTGAGGATATCTAACCATCTCGTCCTCTGCCACCCTCTTCTCCTTTTCCCTTACCATCTTTCCCAGCATCAGGGTCTTTTTTAATGAGTCAGCTCTTTGCATCAGGTGGCCAAAATATGGGTGCTTCAACTTCAGCGTCGGTCCTTCCAATGAATATTCAGAGTTGATCGAGGATGCTATTAACATCCATGTGCCACCTTTGTTACTGCCCACTCACTATTTTGCTTTCTGAGATTTTAAAAAATGTGCAGAATCCTGCACTAGAAAGATATGCATAGAATACGTATGCGGTTTTTAAAAATAGGAGAGCAAACACCAATGTTTGAGCCCCCGCTGAAGAGGGGACCACCACCAGCCAGTTCTCCACATGCCCTGTAGACCTCTGATCACCTCCACTCCTGCCACCCCCTCCCCAGAAGTTTCTGTTATCCTGATTTCTGTGGCCAGTGTCTCCTGCTTTTTTTTGTAGTCTCTCTTACTATTTTCCTTTAAGTCAACTCACTCTTTTGCTTGTTTTGGCTGGGTCTTTGTGGCTGAGCTTGGGTTTTCTAGTTGCATCGAGCAGGGACTACGCTTTGTTGCAGTGCGTGGGCTTCTCATTGCGGTGACTTCTCTTGTTTCAGAGGCCAGGCTTGAGGGCACACGGGTTTCAGTAGTTGTGGCATGCGGGCTCAGTAGTCGCAGCTCAGTACTTGCGGCGCATGGGCTTAATTGCCATGTGGGCTGTGGGATCTTTCTGAACCAGGGATTGAACCCGTGTTGCCTGCATTGGCAAGTGGATTCTTTACCACTGAGCCACCAGGGAAGCCCCAACTCACTCTTTTAATTCAACTAAATTTTTTGCCTTTTTTTTTTTTTTGAGATAAAATTCACATAACATGACATTCAGCATTTTAAAGTGTACCGTTCAGTAGCACTCAACATGTTCACTCCCGTCTATCTCTAAACATTTTCTTTACCCCCTAAAGGAGATCCTGGACCCACTGAGCAGTCACCCCCCACCCCCCACCTCCCCCCAGCAACCTACTTTGTCTCCATGGATTTATTTATTCTGAGTACTTCATGTAAATGGAATCACACAATGCATGGCTGGCCTCCTTGGCTTTCCGTGGTGGTCCAGTGGTTAAGAACCTGCCCTCCAATGCAAGAGACGTAGGCTTGATCCCTGGTCATGGAACTAAAATCCTGCATGTCTCAGGGCAATTAAGCCCGCATGCCACGAGGAGAATCCCAAGTGCTGCACGTAGAGAAGGCCCCATGCACTGCAGCTAGAAAAGAGCCCGAGCCCCGTGACAAAGACCCAGCACAGCCAAAAAGAAACTAAAATCTAAATAACTAAATAAACTAAAAGAAAACTGTTCCATCATCTCTGACATGTCCCTCTGCCTGAAATGTTGTTTTCTCAGATATGAATGACTCCCTTAAGTTGTTCAGATAATACTCTTGCCCAGAGGTCTCCCCTGAGCACATAACTCCCAGGCTGGCCCCTCTGTCTGCCCCTGGACTCCCAGACCCTCTCTACCCTGCAGTACATTTTCTTCTTTCCATAGCACTTCTCACCCTCTGACGTGCTATCCACTGTACTTCTTACACAGATTGTTTCTGGGTCTGCTCTCCCTCAGGAGGGGGTGAGGTCCACATGGGCAGGGAGCTTTATCTGCTTGCCCCACACATGTGTCCCCAGCCCCTACAGTGCTGCTTGGCAGAGTAAGCAGTTGAGGGAGGCTGAATAAGAGCCCCAAGATGCCCATGTCCTACTCCTTGAAACCTGTGAATGTCACCTCTATGGCACACAGAGCCTTGGCAGATATGATTAAGTCAGGAATCTTGAGATGGGGAGACTATCTTGGGGTCTCCAGGTGATCCAAAATGTAATCACAAGTATCTCTATTTAAAAAAAAAAAAAACAGGGGAAGATTTGGCAGCAACAGAAGAAAACAAAGTGATGGGCTCCCCTGTTGGTCCAGTGCTTAAGAATCCACCTTGCAATGCAGGGGACAAGCGTTCCATCCCTGGTCCATGAAGACCCTGCCTGCTGCGAGACCACTAAGCCCCTGCACCACAACTACTGAACTCTGGAGCCCTGGAGCGGCAGCTACTGAAGCCCACATGCCCTAGAGCCCATGCTCTGCAATAAGAGAAGCCACCACAATGAGAAGCCGGTGCACAGCAACTGGAGAGTAGGCCCGACTCGCTGTAACTGGAGAAAGCCCTTGCTCTGCAATGAAAAGCCAGCAGAGTCGAAAGTAAATAAGTGGGTATTTTAAAAATAAAAGAAGACACTGTGATAATTAAAGCAGGACACTACTCTGCTGGCTCTGAAGATGGACAAAGGGGCCAGGCACCAAGGAATGCAGTTTCAGAAGCCAGAAAAAGCAAGAGGACAGATTCCCACCTGGAGCCTCTGTGGGGTGTGTGGTCCGGCCACACTTTGATCTGAGCCCTGTACGACTCTTTTCATAGCTCTGGCCTCCAGAACTGTCAGGGAATACATTTCTGTGGTCGTAAGCCCCTCAGTTTGTGGCGATTTGGTACAGCATCCATAGGAAACTAATGCAGAGCTCAATGAACAGCTGTTAATGAATGCACTACCCAATCAGTAACTAAAGGAAACTCCAGTATTATGCACAACAAGAAGAAGGTAACTGAGAAAACAAAGGTGTTGTAAACAGAGTGAGGCAGTTAAATTGGGCTGGATAGCCAGAAATCTGTGGGTTCTGATTTGGCTTTCTCTTTGTTAAAAAAGAGACCTGAGCACCCATCAGAAAGCGTTAGAGATCAATGAGCCCCAAACTCAGACTTGATGTCTCTGCGTGTTGAAGAATGAAATGGCTTTCCACATTCTGTCCGTCCTGGTACTTAATGCTCCAGTTTGCTGGGGTAGGGGAGGTCAAGGCAGACTTCACAGAGATGGTGGCCTCTGTTCCTGGTCTTGGAGGGTGAGTAGAGAGAGAGAGAGAGCAGAGTTTTGCTTTGTAGCTAAGTTTGGGGGCCACCACAAGTCACCACTCTGGGGTAGGTCCTGTGACTTGAGGAATGTAGCTGAGGTAGTGGGGAGTCGCCAGGGGCATGTCAGCAGGATGTCTGTGAGGGGCTTGCCCTGCGGAGGCATTCCCCCTGGGCAGAGCCTGGAGTCTGGATGGGAGACAGGAGAGCTGAGGGAATCGTGAGGAGGGGAGCCTTGCGCCGCTTTTTGTTTGAGTCCATCTCAGGCTCCAGCTGCGTCTTCAGTGTACAGGTATCAGAGTCCATCACTGACTCTCTTCCTGTTTGACCTGCTTTTCTTCCATGGTGACCTCATCCCCTCCCCTGTTGACCCCCACAAATCTCTGTCTGGCCCAGAACTCTTGCCTGAGTCTTCAACCCCAGGAGAGGCTGGAGTCTATCTGATACCACCCCCTGGGGTGCAGGCTTACGGGGGACATGTTGAGTCTGAGGCATCTCTGTCATCAGGGAGACATTCTATGGGCCACGGGATGCTTGAGGCTGGGACTCAGGGGCCTGGAAGGGAGGTCAGAAGAGCAGTGATGTCAGGAGCTCAGTTTGAGAAGAACAAGGGTGCATCAAGAACAAACATTTCCACAACCTGCTTGTGGAGCCATTGCCCCTTGGAGTCAGTAATGTTGCATCCTGCCCCCAGGCCACAGGTGTGCGGCCTTGCACTGGGGCCACAGAAGCGGAGCCCAGAACCAAGGTCACTTCCGAAGCTAATTGAGCCCCTTTGTGACCATTGCCAAAAGCCCCCTGATCATCACTAACAAGCTTCCTGACTCCCAATTAGGCAAAGATGCCCACTCCAGTAAACACCCTATGGCACCCCAACCAGTCACCTAATGCCAACCTTCCAGCAGGAATGTTCCTTGTTTTGAGGCTATAAAATTTGGCTATTAAATCAATGAAAACTGTCGACTTGCCCTGGTCTGTCAGGATTTGTCGATCCGCTGCACTTGCAGTGTCTACTTTATCTCTGTTCTTTGTTCTTAATAAACTCACTCCTCTCTGCAATACTCTGCAATACTCTGTGTCTGGAAATTCTGCTCCAACCTGCGCTCAGACTGTCTCCACAAGTAACTCCTGGCACGTGGCTGCTCATCCGAGGGGTCTGGGAATGAAGCGGTCCTCCTCCATCCCCACCTCTGTCTTCGCACAGGAGGGCCCTTCAGCTGAGCAGGCTGGACCTGAAGCCAGAAGACATTGGAGGGGAAATCCTCAGGGGCAGGGGCACTTGAAGGGCAGGGTGTACAGTGGTTAAGCACACGAGCTCTGAGACAGGCCAGGGTCCACCGGTTACTAGGGACTGGGGCCACGAGAATGGGGCCTATAGAGATGGTGTCCTGGGCCTCTGTTTCCTTATCTACACCTGCACTGTGAGAATCCCACAAACCGGTGTGTGTGGAGTGCTCAGCAGATTCCCTGGCCAACAATAAATGCTTAATGAATATTAGCCATTGTTATGGTTGTTATTGTTTTTATTAGCTCCATAAACTTTTCCTAAACACCATCACTGTTCTCAGTCTTACCCCAGTTTGGGGACAAAGAGATAAGACACAGTTCCTGCCCTCAAAGCATCCACTGTTTAATGAGAAAGGAAAGGAAAGGAAACTGAAGTTGCTCAGTTGTGTCCAACTCTTTGAGACCCCCATGGACTATAGCCTGCCAAACTTCTCTGTCCATGGGATTTTCTGGGCAAGAATACTGGAGTGGGTTGCCATTTCCTTCTCCAGGGGATTTTCCCAACCCAAGGATCGAATCTGGGTCTCCCACATTGCGGCAGACTCTTTACCGTCTGAGCCACTAGGGAATTGTTTAATGAAAGAGACAGACAAATGGATAAGAAATTGTACTAGGGAATGAAAACTAAGGGGGTTCCCAGGTGGTGCTAGTAGAGAAGAACCCCCTGCTGTTACAGGAGACACAGAGATGCTAGGCAGACTCTTTACCGTCTGAGCCGCTAGGGAATTGTTTAATGAAAGAGACAGACAAATGGATAAGAAATTGTACTAGGGAATGAAAACTAAGGGGGTTCCCAGGTGGTGCTAGTAGAGAAGAACCCCCTGCTGTTACAGGAGACACAGAGATGCTGGTTTGATCCCTGGGTCAGGAAGATCCCCTGGAGGAGGGCATGGCAACCCACTCCAGTATTCTTGCCTGGAGAATCCCATGGACAGAGAAGCCTGGTGGGCTACAGTCCATAGAGTTGCAAAGTCAGACATGACTGAAATGACTTAGCATGCTCACTTGGAAACTCTCTTATAGAGGAAGCTAGTAAGGGAAGGGATGGGAAGACTCTGCCGAAGTGGTGATATCTGTACCTGGGAGGATGAGTGGAGGAGGAGAGAGGGCAGCATTTGGCACCATAGGTTGGCTAAGGCTGGGAGCTGGGCAGGAAGGAGGTGGCTGAGCCATGGGGTGTCACCTGTGTGCTGGGGGAGATGTGGGTGGCTATGCCTCCAGATGCTCTTGACCTCCCCTTTGACAAAGCCAGGCTTCCCTGGTGGCTCAGACGGTAAAGAACTGGCCTGCAATGCAAGAGACCAAGGTTCAATCCCTGGGTCAGGAAGATCCCCTGGAGAAGAGAATGGCACCCCACTCCAGTGTTCTGGCCTGGAGAATCCATGGACAGAGGAGGCTGGTGGGCTACAGTCCATGGGGTCGCAAAGAGTTGACACGACTGAGTGACGAACACTCACTTTGACAAATCCAGCAAATCCTGAGCCTTGCTGCAAATGTTCTGCCTGTGACATCGTGCTGAGGCAGGTCGGTTCCATGAATCTGAGGCCGGGCCCCCACCCCTCCTACTTCAGGGGAGGAGGAGGAAGCTCCCTCTGGGCAATGCCCAGGCAGGCAGCCGTGGCAAGTTCCCTGTCGGCACTGGCTGCAGCCACCCCAGCTCAGCATGGACAGGAGCCAGGCTCTCGCCTTCTGTAACCTGATGCTTGCCTGCATCAGCTCTGACTTCTGAGCCCACTCCTCAGGCAGCTCCTGCCAGGGGTCACGGTGACCTTCTCCCTGTGTGCTGCCATGCTTCCCAGCAGTGCCCCACCTGCAAGGACCAGGGGAACCACTGCATGGGGCAGAGATGGCTGTGGCTGCCCCAAGTCTGAGGTGGGGTTGGACCAGGTAAGCTTTCCCATCCCTTCCTCTTTTTTTTTTTTGACTGAGCTGGGTCTTCGCTGCTTTGTGCGGGCTTTCCCTGGTTGTGCTGAGCGGGGTCTCTTGCTATGCACAGGCTTCTCATTTCGTTGGCTTGGCTTGTTGCAGAGCACAGGCTCTAGGGCACACGGGCTTCAGGGGTTACAGCTTGTGGAATCTTCCCAGACCAGGGGTCGAACCCGCATCCCCCGCATTGGCAGGAGGTTCTTATCTTCTGCACCACCAGGGAAGTCCTCCCTTGCTCTTTCACTTGAGTCTCCTGCCTCCATCTAGCAGCCATCCTTGGGCAGAAGGCAGTCCTGAAATGCAGGCCTGTCCACATTCACAGATGAGGGACTTCCTTCTGCCCTACAGCTGGGTGTGGAGCCTTCCCCTCTTCCCACCTGGACTGACAGGAGCCTCGTCCTTAAAAGGCACAGACACTGATTGGATGCAAAAATGATGGCGTGATAAAGCGCATGGGCTCTGGAGTCACACTGCCTAGGGTGGAAACCCAGCTCTGCCACTTCCTAGCCGGGTCACCCTGGGCAAGCAAGCCAACCTTTCTCTGTTTCAGTTTCCTCATCCACACAGTGGTATAACCATACCTCCTTACTGTGCTAATCCCAGGGTTGGTAGATTTCTTTTCCTGTACAAGGCCAGGGAATAAATACTACAGGCTCCTGGGGGGCTGCAACAGCAGCCACTCACCTCTGCCCGCCGTGGTAACCCAGCCATACACAATGAGTGAACAAAGAGGCATGACTGTGTTCCGATAAAACTTTATTATGGACACTGAAACTTGAATTGCATATAGTTTTCATGTCACAAACGGTCCTTCTTTTGATAGTTTTAATAGTATTAAAAAAAAAAAAAACCACCAAAATCACTTTTAGGTCACAAGCAAAAACAGGATTTGGCTGGTGGATTGAAGTTTGCAGTCCCCTATGCCAATCTTTGTAAGTGCTGAGCGCAGCAGCCAACACATGGTTCTTGAGCTGATAGTGGACACCTACTGTGTGCTCAATACACGTCAGCTCCTATCATCATGGAAGGTGTGGATATGGCAGGAGGCAGCTGTCCGCATGGCTGACTTGCTGCTGAGGGGCAGGCCATCCGTGGGGGAAGGTGGTCTGCCTTGGAGAAAAAGCAGCTGAGGTGGGTTATCAGGAAGTCATGCCTGTGCTACCACCGGACTGGACTGGCCAACAGAGTCCTTTAACTGGCCCTTCTCTGCTAAGGGCCCAGAGTACTGGCTTAGCTGCCCAGAAGGTGCCGCCTCCCTGCCCCAGCTCAGAGTGAGGGCCTCCTGTCCCACCCCTAGGTGCCCACAGGGCCCCCGTCCCCTCTAACACTCCCAGGACCCTGGGCCACCTCCCTCCTGAGGGCTCAGAGCAGACCCTGCCCCAGTGTCAGCGGCTGCTGCTGCTGCTAAGTCGCGTCGGTCGTGTTCGACTCTGTGCGACCCCATAGACGGCAGCCCACAGGCTCCGCCGTCCCTGGGATTCTCCAGGCAAGAGTACTGGAGTGGGTTGCCACTGCCTTCTCTGATGTCAGCAACTAGGAATGGTTTATTCACAAACAGCTCCAGCTCCAGGCCCAGAGCTTCCTCCTGTCTTTGGCACCAGGCAGTGAATATCAGGCCTCAACACGTAAAGTCACATCCTTGGGCCTCAGCCGAGGCTGGAGGAGTGGCTGGAACCCCCAACTTGGGGCTTTAGAGGAGTCTCTCACTCTCTCTCTCTCAAGATCCGGCCAAGAACTCTGTCAGGCTTCACTCCCGGCCTTTGTCCAGGCCGGCCCCATCTCCTTGGCCCCATCTCTCTCTATAGCAGCTGTGCTAAGGGGTTTGGCCTGCAGGATCTAGCTCGTCCTAGGCGGCCGTGAGTGGGGCTGGGAGGGGTCCAACGGTCCCCTGCACACGCCCAGGCCCACCTTGTTCAAAGCAGACTCGTAGACAATGTCTTTGAAAAGCCCAGTGGGGGGAAGACACCCACTGTGTGCTGGAGACTCTAAGTTCCCAACCGTGGCTGGTGGTCTTGGCTCCATCTTTCTTCCCTGCCCTGCCTCAGGACTCAGCTGGCACCTGGGTGTCTGTGAGCTGACTGGAAAAGGCCCTCTCCAAGCGCAGGGTGTTGTATCTGGGGGGTGGTGTGCCAGGCACCTGGGCCCCTGGGGCTGGAGGCAGACTCAAGGCAGAGGTGAAAGTGGGCAGGTCATCATCTATGTTGAGGCCGGGGTTGTCCCGGCCCTGCGGCATGCGGGGAGCCTCGGGGCAGGCGGGTGCCCGTCTCCGGGCCCACCACCCCTTGGCTTTGTGCCACTGGTGGCGGGCAATGATGGAGAGGGAGTCGATGAAGAAGACCTCGATGATCTCAATGACGCAGACGACGGAGCAACTCATCCACAGGCCCAGCTGGCCACCAATGTTGGACAGAAGCTGCTCAATCTGCAAGGGAGGCCAAACCACACGATCAAGGGGGAATCCCCACCAAGCTGGCTTCATGCAAAGACCCTGAGGCCCAAGGGAGCCACTGGTTAGCCCTGGCCCTGAACAGGTTTGGGGAAGACAAGGGCAGGCTGTCTGTCCCCTCCTACCCTGCCTGTTCTGATCTGAGGCCTGGTTGGCCTTTGGTGGCCCTACTAGCTTGGGCTGGACCCCCACAGTCTGACTCCGCTCCCTGAGGCCAGGCAGATGGGCAAAGTCGCAGACCCAGGACAGTTTCAGAAGGGAGCCACTCACACTGTTGGCAGGGTTCTCCATGATGGATCTCTGGTTCAGGTCTTTGTAGAATATCAAGAGTTTGGCCAAGTCTGTCCTGTAAGAATTGCAATAGGCAGGGCCAAGGTGAGTTGGAGGCTTTTGCACTCTAGCAAATAGCCAGCCCCTCAGCATGGCTGTGTCTCTCCGGCCCAGCCCCCAGCAAGGCCCAGGCTCTGAGCTCCACAGGGTGTCTTAGAACCTGGTTTATGGGGTTCCTCGTGCACCACAGAGCACATCTCCAGCCTGGACCTGGTCACTCAAGCCATCCCTTCACTCAAAAACCATTTCCCCAGCTCTAGACTAAATCAGTCCCCACAGCTGCCCTCCCACAATGAAACCTTGCAATCGTGATTGTTTGATGGCAATCTAAAACACGTCCGGCACCTTATCTTCAACAAAGGAGGCAAGAATATACAATGGAGTAAAGACAATCTCTTTAACAAGTGGTGCTGGGAAAACTGGTCAACCACTTGTAGAAGAATGAAACTAGATCACTTTCTAACACCATACACAAAAATAAACTCAAAATGGATTAAAGATCTAAATGTAAGACCAGAAACTATAAAACTCCTAGAGGAGAACATAGGCAAAACACTCTCTGACATAAATCACAGCAGGATCCTCTATGATCCACCTCCCAGAATACTGGAAATAAAAGCAAAAATAAACAAATGGGATCTAATTAAAATTAAAAGCTTCTGCACAACAAAGGAAACTATAAGCAAGGT
>SJYT01005916.1:0-25150 GCA_006410635.1 Cephalophus harveyi
ACTAAGGTCCATCTAGTCAAGGCTATGGTTTTTCCAGTAGTCATGTATGGATGTGAGAGTTGGACTGTGAAGAAGGCTGAGCACCAAAGACCTGATGATTTTGAACTGTGGTGTTGGAGAAGACTCTTGAGAGTCCCTTGGACTGCAAGGAGATCCAACCCGTCAATTCTGAAGGAGATCAGCCCTGGGATTTCTTTGGAAGGAATGATGCTAAAGCTGAAACTCCAGTACTTTGGCCACCTGATGCGAAGAGTTGACTCATTGCAAAAGACTCTGATGCTGGGAGGGATTGGGGGCAGGAGGAGAAGGGGACGACAGAGGATGTGATGGCTGGATGGCATCACTGACTCGATGGACATCAATCTGAGTGAACTCCAGGAGTTGGTGGTGGACAGGGAGGCCTGGCGTGCTGTGATTCATGCGGTCGCAAAGAGTCCTACATGATTGAGTGACTGAACTGAACTGAACTGACCAGTTTTCCCAGCATCACTTGTTAAAGAAATTGTCTTTTCTCCATTGTATATTCTTGCCTCCTTTGTAAAAAATAAGGTGATCATAGGGGCGTGAATCAATCTCTGGGCTTTGTATTTTGTTCTGTTGATCTATATTTCTGTCTTTTTGCCAGTACCATACTGTCTTGATGACTGCAGCTTTGTAGTATAGTCTGAAGTCAGGCAGTTTGATTCCTCCATTTCCATTCTTCATTCTCAAGATTGCTTTGGCTATTCAAGGTGTTTGTTTGTTTTTTTGTATTTTCATACAAATTGTGAAATTATTTGTTATAGTTCAGTGAAAAATATCGTTGCTACCTTGACAGGGATTGCATTGAATCTATAGGTTGCTTTGTGTAGTTACTCATTTTCACTATATTGATTCTTCCAATCCTTATGTCATCTTTGATTTCTTTCTTTAGTGTTTTATAGTTTTCTATATATAGATCTTTTGTTTCTTTACTAGATTTATTCCTAAGTATTTTCTTTTTGTCACAATGGTGAATAGAATTGCTTCCTTAATCTCTCTGTTTTCCCATTGTTAGTGTATAGGAATGCAAGGTATTTCTTTGTGTTAACTTTATATCCTGCAATTTTACTATATTCATTGATTAGCTCTAATAATTTTCTGGTGGTGTCTTTAGGGTTTTCTATGTAGAGGATTGTGTCATCTGCAAACAGTGAGAGTTTTACTTCTTTTCCAACCTGGGTTCCTTTTATTTCTTTTTCTTCTTTGATTGCTGTTTCTAAAATGTCCAAAACTCTGCTGAATAGTAGTGATGAGAGTGTGCACCCTTGTCTTGTTCCTGACTTTAGGGGAAATGTTTTCGATTTTTCACCATTGAGGATAATGTTTGCTGTGGGCTTCTCATATATGGCTTTTATCATGTTGAGGTATGTTCCTTCTCTACCTGCTTTCTGGAGGGATTTTTTTGTTTTTAATCATAAATGAATGTTGAATTTTTTTCAAAGACTTTTTCTTCATCTATTGAGATAACCATATGGTTATCTTTTGATTTTTTAATGTGATGTATCACATTGATTGATTTATGAATATTGAAAAATCCTTGCACCCCTGGTATAAAGCCCATTTGGTCAGGATGTATGATCCTTTTAATATGTTGTTTGATTCCGTTTGCTGGAATTTTTGTGAGGATTTTTGCATCTCTATATTCATCACTGATATTGGCCTTTAGTTTTCTTTTTTCATGGCATCTTTGTCTGGTTTTAGTATTAAGGTGATGGTGACCTCATAGAATGAGTTTCAGTGTTTATATTCTTCTGGAATCTTCTGGAAGAGTTTGAGTAGGATAGGTATTAGCTCTTCTCTAAATTTTTGGTAGAATTCAGCTATGAAGCCATTTTGTCCTTGGCTTTTCTTTGTTGGAAGATTTTTGATTACAGTTTCTATTTTTGCATTTGTAATGGATCAGTTAAGATTTTCTGTTTCTTCCTGGTTCAATTTTGTAAGGTTATACTTTTCTAAGAATTCACATATTTCTTTCAAGTTGCCCATTTTACTGTCATATAGTTTCTGATAGTAGTCTGATGTGATCCTTTGTATTTCTGCATTGTCTGTTTTGATTTCTCCATTTTCATTTGTTATTTTATTGATTTGATTCTTCTCACTTTTTTCCTTGATGAGTCTCACTAATGGTTTGTTTATTTTATTTATCTTCTCAAAGAACCAGCTTTTAGTTTCGTTCATCTTTGCTAGGGTCTCATTTGCTTCTTTTTCATTTATTTCTGTGCTATTTTTTATGATTTCTTTCCTTCTTCTAACCTTGGGGTACTTCATTTCTTCTTTTTCTAGTTGCTTTAGATGTAAAGTTAAGTTATTATTTTTTTAATATATTTTCTTGTTTCTTGAGGTAAGTTTGTATTGCTATGAATCTTCCCCTTGACACCACTTTTACTGAATCCCAGAGGTTTTGGGTTGAAAATTTTTGAAGAGATTATAGTTGAAAATTTCCCCCAAATAGAAAAAAAAAAAAAACAGTCAATGAAGTCCAAGAGGCATAAAAAGTCCCATACAGGAGAAACTCAAGGAGAAACATGCCAAGATATGTAATAATCAAACTGAGAAAGTCTAAACACAAAGAAAGAATATTAAAAGGAGCAAGGGAGAAGCAACAAGTAATATACATGGGAAACCCTTAACAGCTTATATTTCAGCAGAAACTCTGCAGGCCAGAGGGAGTGGTAGGATATATTTAAGGTACTGAAAGGGAAACATCTACAACCAAGATTACTGTACCTGGCAAGGATCTCATTCAAAATTGATGGAGGAAAAAAAAGCTTTTCAGATAAGCAAAAGTTAAGAGAATTCAGTACCACCAAACTAGCTTTACAACAAATGTTAAAGGGGCTTATATAGTCAAGAAATGCAAGAGAAGAAAAAAGATCTACAAAATCAACCCCAAACAATTGAGAAAATGGCAGTAGGAACAAATATATCAATAATTACCTTAAATGTAAATGGAATAAATGTTCCAACAAAAAGCACAGATTGACTGAATGGATATAAAAACATGACCCATATATATGCTGTCTACAAGAAACCCACTTCAGACCTCAAGACAAATAGAGACTAAAAGTGAAAGGATGGAAAAACAAATTCCATGCAAACAGAAGCTAAAGAAAGCTGGAGAGGCAATCCTCATATCAAACAAAATGGATCTTAAAATAAAGAATATTACAAGTGATAAGAATGGACACTACATAGTGATAAAGGTATCAATCCAAGAGGAAGACAAAGCAATTGTAAATATCTATACACTCAAAATAGGAGCACCTCGATACAAAAGACAAACACTTACAAACATAAAAGGAGAAATTGACAGAAAATTTAACATCCCACTCACACCAATGGACAGATCATTAAAACAGAAAATTAGTAAGGAAACACAAGTTTTAAATGATACATTAGATAAGGTAGATTTCATTGATATCTTCAGGGAATTCAGTGAAAATGTGGAAGAATGCACCTTCTTCTCAAGCACACATGAAATATTCTGCAGGATAGACCACACTGTGGGTCACAAATGGAACCTCAGCAAATTTCAGAAAATGGAAATTTTATCAGGTATTTTCTCTGACTATAACACTGTGAGACTAGATATCAACTACAAGAAAAAAAATGTAAGAGACACAAACACATGGAGATTAAACAACACATTTCTAAATAGCCAACAGGTTTCAGATGGAATCAATAAGCAAATCAAAAAAAAAATGACAATGAAAACACAACAACTCAAAACTATGAGATACAGCAAAAGCAGTTCTAAGTGGGACATCTATAGCAATAGAATCCTACCTCAAGAAACAAGAAAAACATCAAATAGACAATTTAATTTTACACCTAAAACAACTAGAAAAAGAAGAACACACACAAAAAAATCCCTAAAATTACTAGAAGGAAAGAAATCATAAAGATCTAATCAGAAATAAATGAAGCAGAAATGAATGAAACAATAAAAAAGATTAATAAAACTAAAAGCTGATACTTTGAGAAGATACACGAAATTGACAAACTTTTATCCAGACTCATCAAAAAAAGATGAGAGAAGTAACAAATCAGCACAATTAGAAATGAAAAAGGAGAGGTTACAACAGACAATGAAGAAATAAAAAGGATTATAAGAGACTATATAATGAACAACTCTATGGCAATAAAATGGTAACTTGGAAAAAAAATGGACAGATCCTTACTAAAATTCAACCTTCCAAGACTGAACCAAGAAGAAATAGAAATTATGAACAACCCAACTACAAACATTGAAATTGAAGCTGTGATTTAAAAATCTCCCATAAAACAAAAGCCCAGGACCAGATAGCTTCACAGGAGAATTCTGTCAAACATTTAGAGAAGAGCTAATGCCTATGCTTCTAAAACTCTTTCAAAAACTGGCAGAGGAAGGAACACTTCCAAACTCATTCTACAAGGTTGCCATCACCATGATACCAAAACCAGACAAAGACAACACACACACACACACACACACACACACACACACACAAAACTACAGGCCAATATCACTGATGAACAGAGATAAGAAAAATCCTCAGCAAAATTATAGCAAACAGAATTAAGCAACACATCAAAAACTCAAACACAATGATCAAGTTGGGTTTATTCCAAGGATGCAAGGATTCTTCAATATATGCAAATGAATCAATGTGATGCACCATATTGACAAATTGAAAGATAGAAATCATGTGGTAATCTCAATAGATGCAGAAAACACCTTTAACAAAACTCAGCAATAATTTATGATTAAAATTATTTAAAAAATGGGCATAGAAGGTACCTTGCTCAACATGGTAAAGGCCATATATAATAAGCCTAAGGTGAAGTCCTAAGGACTTCCCTGGTGGCTCAGATGGTAAAGCGTCTGTCTGCAATGTGGGAGACCCAGGTTCAATCCCTGGGTTGGAAGATCCCCTGGAGAAGGAAATGGCAATCCACTCCAGTACTATTGCCTGGAAAACCCCATGGACAGAGGAGCCTGGTAGGCTACAGTCCATGGGGTCGCAAAGAGTCGGACATGACTGAGCGACTTCACTCACTCACTTCACTCAAGGTGAAGTCACTCAGTCGTGTCCAACTCTTTGCGATCCCGTGGACTGTAACCTACTAGGCTTCTCTGTCCATGGGATTCTCCAGGCAAGAATACTGGAGTGGATTGCCATTTCCTTCTCCAGGGGATCTTCCCGAACCAGGGATCGAACCCAGGTCTCCCGCATTAGAGGCAGACGCTTTAACCTCTAAGACACCAGGGAAGCCCTTATAATAAGCCTAAACGAAAAAATATTCTCAATGTCAAAAAACTGAAAGCATTCCCCCTAATATCAGGAAAAAGACAAGGGTGTTCACTTTCAACACAATTATTCAACATAGTTTTGTAAGTCCTAGGGACAGCAACCAGAGAAGAAAAATAAATAAAATGAATCCAGACTGGAAAAGAAGTAAAGCTGTCACTTTTTGCAGATGACATGATACTGTACATAGAAATCCCTAAAGATAGTATCAGAAAATTACTAGTTATTCAGTCAATTAAGGAAAGTTGCAGGATAAAAAATCAATACACAGAAATGAATTATATTTCTAATTATATACTAAGAATGAAAAATCAGAAAGAGATGTTAAGGAATCAATCCTATTTACCACTGCAACAAAAAGAATTAAATATCTAGGAAGAATCTTACCTAAGGAGACAAACAACTGTACACAGAAAAGTACAAGACACTAATGAAAGAAAACAAAGACATAAACAGAAGGATATATATTCCATGTTCCTGGGTAGGAAGAATCAATATTGTGAAAATGACTATATTACCAAACACAATATGCAGATTCAATGTGATCCCTATCAAATTACAAATGACATTTTTCACAAAACTAGAACAAAAAACTTCACAATTCATATGGAAACACAAAAGACCCCAAATAGCCAAATCAGTCTAGAGAAAGAAGAATGGAGCTGGAGGAATCAAGCTTTCTGACTTCAGATTATACTATAAAGCTACAATCATCAATACAGTATGGTACTAATAGAAAAACAGAGATATAGACCAATGGAGCAAGATAGAAAGCCTATAAATAAGCCCATGCAACTGTGGGTACCTTATTTTTGACAAACGAGGCAAGAATATACAGTGGGGCAATGGAGGTATCTTCAATAAATGGTGCTGGGAAAACTGGACAGCTACATGTAAAATAATGAGCTTAAAATACTTCCTAACCCCATACACAAAGATCAACCCAAAATGGATTAAAGACCTAAATGTAAGACCAGAAAATATAAAACTCTTAGAGGAAAACATAGGCAGAACACTCAATGACATAAGTCAAAGCCAGATCCTCTATGATCCACTCCCTATACTAATGGAAATAAAAACAAAAGTAGACATGTAGGACCTGATTAAACTTTAAAGCTTTTGAACAGAAAAGGAAACTATACCCAAGGTTAAAAGACAGCACTCAGAATGGGAGAAAATAATAGCAACTAAAACTGACAAAGGATTAATTTCCAAAATAAGGAGCAGCTCATGCAACTCTATGCCAGAAAAACAAACAACCCAATCAAAATGTGGGAAGAAGACCTAAGAAGACATTTCTCCAAAGAAGACATACAGATTTCTAACACATGAAAAGATACTCAACATCATTCATTATTAGAGATATGCAAATCAAAATTTCAATGAGATATCACCTCACTCTGGTCAGATGGCCATCATCAAAAAGTCTACAAGCAATAAATGCTGGAGAGGGTGTGGAGAAAAGGGAACACTCTTGCACTATTGGTGGGAATGTAAATTGATACAGCCCCTATGGAAGACAATATGGACATTCATTAAAAAAAAAAAAAAAACTAGGAATACAACCAGCATATGACTCATCAATCCCACTCCTAAGCATACACCCTGAGGAAACCAAAATGCAATCCTATTATTTATTGCAGCACTATTTACAAAAGCTAGAACATGGAAGCAACCTAAATGTCCACTGATGGATGAATGGATAAAGAAGTTGTGGTACATATACACAATAGAATATTACTCAGTCATTAAAAGAACACATTTGTGTCAGTTCTGATGAGGTGGATGAACCTAGAACCTATTATACAGAGTGAAGTGACTCAGAAAGAGGAAGATGGATATCATATTCTAACACTTATATACGGAATCTAGAAAAATGGTACTGAAGAATTTATTTACAGGGCAGCAATGGAGAAACAGACATAGAGAATAGGCTTATGGACCATGGGATAGAGGAGGAGAGGGTGAGATGCATGGAAAGAGTGACATGGAAATTTACATTACCATATGTAAAGTAGATAGCCAACGGGAATTTTCTGTATGGCTCAAGAAACTCAAACAGGCGCTCTGTATCAACCTAGAGGGTTGGGATGGGAAGGGAGATGGGAGGGAGGTTCAAAAGCGAAGGGATATAGGTATACCTATGGCTGATTCATGTTGAGGTTTGACAGAAGACAACCAAATTCTGTAAAGCAACTATCTGTCAATAAAAAAAATAATAATAATTAAAAAGAAATTTAAAAAGTGTAGAGACATCACTTTGCCAATAAAGGTCTGCATAGTCAAAGCTATGGTTTTCTCTGTAGTCATGTATAGATGTGAGTGTTGGACCATAAATAAGGCTGAGCACAGCGGAATTGATGCTTTTTAATTGTGCTGGAGAAAACTCTGAAGTGTCCATTAATCAACAAGATAAAACAAGTCAATGCTAAAGGAAATCAATCCCGAATTTTCACTGGATAGGCTGATGCTGAAGGTGAAGCTCCAATGTTTTGGACACCTGATGCAAAGAGCAGACTCATTGGAAATAAATCCTGATGCTGGGAAAGATTGAGGGCAGGAAGAGAAAGTGGTGACAGAGGATGATGAAGTGGCTTTGTGGCATCACTGACTCAATGAACATGAGTTTGAGCAAACTAGGAGATGGTGAAGGACAGGAAAGCCTGGTGTACTGCAGTACATGGGGTCGCAAAGAGTTGGACACAACTTAGTGACTGAAAAACAACATTTGAGTTAAGGTGTAGTGTTAAGATGTTTAATTGGGATTTAAACTTAATTTTAAATGCTAGTGTTGGTGTTGACATTTATGATAATAACTTCCCTGTTAGGACTGCTTTGATTAATCCCATAAGTTTTGGTATGTTTTGCTTCCATTTTTGTTAGTTTCAAGATAATTATCAAATTTTTTTCTTAATTTGTTTAAAAAATTTATTTTATTGAAGTGTAGTTAATTTACATGTGTTGATTTCTGCTGTAGAGCAAAGTGATTCAGTTTTATGCCCATATATATGTATATATTCATTCTTTTCCATTATGTTTTTTCACAAGGTATTGAATATAACTCCCTGTGCTACACAGCAGGACCTTATTGCTTATCCATTCTGTACATAAACGTTTGTATCTGATATTTCCAAACCCCCAATCCATCCCTCACCTGCCGGGAGCCAGCATGGGGAATCCTGCCTGTGGCAAAGGTCATGAGGAAGGGGCCTGACATACAAAGGTGGGATCAGGCCTCATGGGGCCCCCCTGGAACTTCTCGAGCATCTACCCCAAAACCAGAATCTGTCTGTCTTATTATTTTATGACTTTCACCCACTCCTCTGACATTAACAGGGGGCTATCCCTGACCACCTTTCTCTGGAAAAAGTTAACTTAGAGCTCCAGTTAACAGTCTCCTGCATATAAAAGGAGTGTCTAAGCTCAAACCCCTCTGATGGCTCTCTAACTTGCCTGACAGGTTTACCCGGACTTTTACAACTATGCATGTTACTGTTTACAGCCTCCCAACCGCGAGAGGCTCGAAACTTAAAACATCTTAAAGATATAGAGCCCTTTTAAAGAGCTAAGAATTATATTGGTGAAAGGTTTCATTGTTGAGTTAATGACTGCCGCCAGACCTCCATATCCTTTATCTTTTAGGCACCTGGAGCATATTAATCAATGTAATTGGGATGTAGAAAAAATAATATAGTAGTTTTGATGTTAGCAATACTAGACTTTTGAGTTTATGAATTTTCTCTTTGTTATAAATCACTGTACTCCTCTTTCTTTGTTATAAATTGTTGTGTCCTTGCTATGTAAGAATGTAACCTTAATTAGTGCTTTCTGAGAGTGGCACCAGACCTTAGTAAGAAGAACACTTTTAGGACAAATAAGTTTTCTGGTTGATGGACCCTTATTAGAAAAGGGCCATAAAATGCTAATAGGCATCCTGGCCAGAAGATGATGTAAATCACCTAAGACCTCTGTATGCAGCTAGGTATGCAGAGAGAAAGCCTGGTTTCGATAAGGGTCAGGGCTGCTGACCCTGCATGACTTTGTATTATCCATTGATCTCTATGTACAACTTACAGTATAAAAGCTTTCCTGGAAAATAAAGAGACAGACCAGTTTCTCAGAAATCTGGCTCCCCTCATGTCAATTCTCTCTCTCTCTCTCTTTCTCCCTCTCCCTCCCTCTCTTTTTCAGGCTGAATTCCCATCTGGAACACAAAGGCTCGCCATGTCTATTAATTTTGCCTGGGCTTCTAAGACCCAAACAGGGAGGTGCTTTGTGTCTCTGCTCCTCCGGGAGACCAGGAGGGCACCTGTGGCCTAACGTAGATGGTGCAAGTTCCTTGTCTCAGAACTTTATTGGCTTCTTGTGTAAACCAAGGAATCTCAGCCCCTTTTTCTCTACTACACTATTCTCTTCTAATCTCTCTTTATATCTCTAAATAAATAATTCTTTCCTGATTGCTGATGCCATCTCCCCTTCGAATTACCCTGGATCCACTGGGGCTGGACCCCAGCATTCACCCACACCCCCTTTCCCTTGGCAACCATAGTTTGTTGTATGTATATGAGTCTGTTTCTGTTTCATATTATATCACTTATATGTGGAATCTAAAATACAACATAAATGAACTTAATTATTTTCAATTTCTTATTTGATCTATTGGTAGTTCAGAAGAGTGCCATTTAATTTTTATGCATTCATGAATTTTCCAACTTTCTTCTTTTTTGTTTTGTAGTTTCATGCCTTTGTGGTCAGAGAAAATCTCTTGCTACAATGTTAGTATTCATGCATTTGGTAACGTTTCTTTTGTGGCCTAATTTATGATTTGCAGTAGAACATTTTCCATCTACACTTGAGAAGAGTGAGTATTCTGTTGTTGGATATAACTTTCTACATATGTCATATAGGTGTACTTGGTTTCTGCTGCTGCTGCTGCTAAGTCGATTCAGTTGTGTCCAACTCTGTGTGACCCCATAGATGGCAGCCCACCAGGCTCCCCCGTCCCTGGGATTCTCCAGGCAAGAACACTGGAGTGGGTTGCCATTTCCTTCCCCAATGCATGAAAGTGAAAAGTGAAAGTGAAGTCACTCAGTCATGTCCGACTCTTAGCGATCCCATGGACTGCAGCCCACCAGTCTCCTCCACCCATGGGATCTTCCAGGCAAGAGTACTCAACTGGGGTGTCATTGACTTCTCCAATACTTAGCTTCTACATTTGTTCAAATCTATTAAATTCTTTGTTTATTGATTCTCTATCTGGATAATCTAGCCATTGTTAAGACTGAGGAGTAAAGCCCACAATCATTACTGTATTCCTGATTGTTTCTCCTTTTTGCTTTGTTCAATTTTTTTATAACTTTAGTTGTTCCTAAGTTAGGCACAAAAACATTTACAATTGTTATATCTTTTTGATGGATTGATCCCTTTTTCATCATATGATAACCTTCTTTTCCTTTTTAGACACTTTAAAGCTTACTTTTTCTGATATACTTAGCTCTGCTTCTTTGGGGCTACTATTTGCTTGACATATCTTTTTCTATCTCTTCACCCTGGAAAAGGAAATGTCAACCCACTCCAGTATTCTTGGCTGGGAAATTCCATGGACAAACGAGCCTAACTGGGCTACAGTCCATGTAGTCACAAAGTTAGACATGGCTTAGCAACTAAACCACCACCACCACCACTGTCAGTCTATATGTTATTAAGGCTAAAGCTAGTGTGGTGTAGGAAGTACACTGTTGGATCTTTTCCTTTGTCTTCTGACTCTAGAATTTAAAACTTTTGTGTTTAAAATAATTATTAATAAGTAAGGATTTACCGGGAGAAGGCAATGACAACCCACTCCAGTACTCTTGCCTGGAAAATCCCATGGACAGAGGAGCCTGATGGGCTATAGTCCATGGGGTCTCAAAGAGTCAGACACGACTGAGCGAATTCACTTTCATTTTTCACTTTCATGCACTGGAGAGGGAAATGGCAGCCCACTCCAGTATTCTTGCCTGGAGAATCCCAGGGATGAGAGCCTGGTGGGCTGCCGTCTATGGAGTTGCACAGACTGAGACACGACTGATATGACTTAGCAGTAGCAGCAAGGATTTACTATTGCCATTTTGTTCATTGCTTTCTAATTGATTTGTAAACTCACTCTTTCTTGTTACTTAACATGCTATCTTTTGCTGTGCTTTGATTTTTTTTATCTTAGTATTCATTGCTTTTAATCAATTTCTTTTGTGTAATTGCAACAGGTTTTTACCTTGTATTTACCATGAATGTTACATAAAATATCTTAACATTATGACACTATTTTAAACTAATAACAACTTAACTTCAATATAATTCTTAAAACTTACACTTTTTCTACCTCATTCCCTCACAGTTTAGGTTTTTGTTGTTCAGTTGTTCAGTCGTGTCTGACTCTTTGTGACCCCATAGACTGCAGCATGCCAGTCTTCCCTGTTCTTCATGATATTCTGGAGCATGCTCAAACTCATGTCCATTGAGTCAGTGATGCCATCCAACCATCTCATCCTTTGTCATCCCCTTCTCCTCCTGCCTTCTAACTTTCCCAGCATCAGGGTCTTTTCCAATGAGTCAACTCTTTGCATCAAGTGGCCAAAGTACTGGAGCTTCAGCTTCAGCATCAATTCTTTCAATGAATATTCAAGACTGATTTCCTTTAGGATTTACTGGTTTGATCTCCAGGGAGTTCAAGGACTCAAGAGTCTTCTCTAACACCGAAGTTCAAAAGCATTAATTCTTTGGTGTTCAGCCTTCTTTATGGTCCATCTCTAACATCCATATATGACTACTGGAAAAGCCATATCATTAACTATATGGACCTTTGTCAGAAAAGTAACATCTCTACTTTTTAATATGCTGTCTAGGTTGGTCATAGCTTTTCTTCCAAGGAGCAAGCGTCTTTTAATTTCATGGCTGCAGTCACCATCTGCAGTGATTTTGGAGCCTAAGAAAATAAAGTCTCTCACTGTTTCCATTGTTTCCCCCACTATTTGTCATAACGTTTTAGATTATCCACGTTATAATTTGCATAATGCATAACTGAAAACAGATTATTATAATTGTGCCTAGTTTTTCCTATTTTTTAAAATTTTTAAGGCAGTTTTAAGTGAACTATACATTCTTATTACCATATTACAAAATTTGACTTTGACTTTATATTTACCATTACCAGTGAGTTTTGCACTGTTTTTTTAAGGTTTTGTGATGTTATTTAGCATTATTTTTGACAGAAAGAACTTGCTTTAACATTTTATTTTTTCTTTCTGGTAGGGTAGTTCTACTAGTGATGAATTTCCTCAACTTTTGTTTGCAAAAAACAGTCTCTATCCTTTATTTCCTAAGGACAGCTTCACCAGGTAGAACATTCTTAGATGACAGGTTTTAATTCACTCAATAATTTCAGTATATTAGTCCACTAATTTTTAACTTGAAAAAGTTATCTTGAGAAGTCCATTTCTAGTTTTATTGGGATTTTCTTGTATGTAACTTCCATTATTATTATTTTTTTATTTGTTCTTTTGAAAGTTGTGTTTTATTTTTACAACTTAATTATAATGTGTTTTGGTACAGCCTTCTCTGTGTTCAACCTCTCTGGAGTTCTTTGGACCTCGGAGTGTCTGTCATTCCAGATTGTGAAAGTTTTCAGCCATTATTGCTTTAAATATTATTTGCTTCTGCTTTATTTCTTTTTTTTTTCTCTTTAGATTCACTTATTAAAGTTCTGTTAATAACAAGGTGGAGGAATAGATGGATGTGCACTCATATTCTCCTGTGAGAACACAAAAATCTAAACTAACTGTTGAACAACCATTGACAAGAGGATGCTGGAACCCACCAAATTATAAAAAACAAACAAACAAACAGATATCCCACATCCAAGGACAAAGGAGAAGCTGCAACAAGATGGTGCGAGCACACAAACACGTTAAAATAAAATCCCACATCTGCCAGGGTAGGTGACCCACAAATTGGAGAACAATAATACCAAAGAATTTCTCACACTGTTGCAAATGCTCTAGGCTCCACATCAAACATTCCAACCTCTGGATCCAGGAAAGATACTGGGAATGCTGAGAGAATCTAACTTTAAAGGTCAATGTGATTTGGTTTCAGAACATCCATAAGACGAGGAAACAGACACTTGTAGGACAAAAGCAAAACTTTGTGTGCAACAAGACCCAGGGGAAAGGAGCAGGGACCCCACAGAAGACTGAGCCAGACCTGCCCATGAATGTTTGAGGTTCTTCTGCAGAAGTGTAGGTCAACAGAGTCCTGCTGGAGGGGGAAGGTCACTAGTATCAACCGTCCTGGGAAGTCTGTATTGGCATAAATTCTCTTGCAGTTCACCAATAGCCCTACCATAGAACTTGTAGACTCCAGGACTGGGTTGCCTCAGGAAAAACAACTAACAAGGAGGGAGCAGAGTCCCACCTTCATCAGACAACTGAAATAAAGATTTACTGGGCAAGGTTCTTCCCACCAGAGTGAGACCCAGGTTTCCACATAGCCAGTCTGTCCCATCAGGAAGCTTGAATAAGCCTATTATCCTCATCCATCAGAAGGCAGACAGAACAAGTAAACACTACAGTCCCAGAGGCTTCAGAATGAAAATAACAATCAGAATACTGACCAAAATGATGACATGGATCACAGCTTTGTCAGGGCAAAAGGGCTTTCATAACTCAATTAAGATATGATAAAATGTAGTCCATCAGAGAAGGAAGTGGCAAACCACCCTAGAATTCCTGCCTCAAGAACCTCATAAATAGTGTACAGTTCAGTTCAGTCACTCAGTCATGTCCGACTCTTTGCAACCCCATGAACTGCAGCACGCCAAGCCTCCCTGTCCATCACCAACTCCCAGAGTTTACCCAAACCCATGTCCATCGAGTCAGTGATGCCATCCAACCATCTCATCCTCTGTCATCCCCTTCTCCTCCTGTCCTCAATCTTTTCCAGCATCAAGGTCTTTTCAAATGAGTCAGCTCTTTGCATCAGGTGGCCAAAGTATTGGAGTTTCAGCTTCAATATCAGTCCTTCCAATGAACACCCAGGACTGATCTCCTTCAGAATGGACTGGTTTGATTTCCTTGCAGTCCAAGGGACTCTCAAGAATCTTCTCCAACACCACAGTTCAAAACCATGAACTCTTTAGCGCTCAGCTTTCTTTATAGTCCAACTCTCACATCCATACATGACCATTGGAAAAACCATAGCCTTGACTAGACTGACCTTTGTTGACAAAGTGCTGTCTCTGCTTTTTAATATGCTGTCTAGTATGGTCATAACTTTCCTTCCAAGGAGTAAGTGTCTTATAATTTCATGGCTGCAATAACCATAAATAACATGAAAAGGCAAAAAATATGACATTGGAAGATAAGTTCCCCAGGTCGTGGATGTCCAATTTGCTACTGGGGAAGAGCAGAAAAAAAGCTCCAGAAAGATAGCTGGTCCAAAGTGGAAAGGATGCTCAGTTATGGATGTGTCTGGTAGTGAAAGTAAAGTACAATACTGTTAGGAAAAATATTGCATAGAAACTTTGAATAAGTCCTTGTATCAGTGTAAACTGGACGTGGTCAAGCAGGAGATGGCAGGATTGAATATCTACATTTTAGGAATCAGTGAACTAAAATGGATGGGTGAAGTTAATTAAGATGATTATATATCTACTTCTGTGGGGAAGAATCACTTAGAAGAAACGAAGTGGCCCTCATAGTCAATAGAAGAGTTTGAAATGAAAATATGGTGCAATTAAAAAAAAAATGACAGAGTGATCTTGTTTTGTTTTCATGGCGAAATCTGGCTTAATTGAGGAAAGTGGGGAAAACCACTAGGCCATTTAGGTATAACATAAATCAAACCCCTTTTGATTATACAGTAGAGATAATGAATAGATTCAAAGGATTAGATCAGAAAAAAAGAGTGTCTGAAGAACAATGGACAGAGATTTGTAACATTTTAGAAGAGCCTGGGACCAAAACCACCTCCAAGAAAAAGAAAAGAATGCAGAGTGGTTGTCTGGGGAGACCTTACAAATAGGTGAGAAAAGAAGAGAAGTGAAAAGAAAGGTAAAGATATACACAATCAAGTGCATATCTCTAGAGAATAGTGAGCAGAGATAACAAAGCCTTCTTGTGTGAACAATGCAAAGAAATAGAGTAAAACAGTAAAATGGGAAAGATATGTACATGTCTTTCTCTTAAAGAAAATGGGAGGTGTCAAGGGAAACTTTCATTCAAGGATGGACACAATAAAGCACAGAAATGGCAAAGACCTAACAAAAGCATAAGAGTTTAAGAGGTGGGAAGAATGCACAAAAGAATTATACAGAAAGGTCTTAAGAGCTGAGATAACCACTATGGTGTGATCACTCACCTAGAGCCAGACATCCTGGAGTGTGTAGTCAAGTGGACCTTAGGAAGCTTTACTACAAGCAAAGCTAGCAGAGGTGATGGAATTCCAGCTGAGCTATTTACAATCCTAAAAGATGATGCTGGTAAAGGGCTGCACTCAATATGTAAGCAAATTGGAAAACTCAGGACTGCAGGCTACAGGACTGAAAAAGATTAGTTTTCATTCCAAACACACAAGAAGGAAATGCCAAAGAATGTTCAAACTACCATAAGAGTGTATGTATTTCACATGCTAGCAAGGTAACACTCAAAATCCTTCAAACTAGGTTTCAACAGTATGTGAGCTGAGCACTTCCAGAAGCACAAGCTGGATTTTGAAAAGACAGAGGAACCAGAAATCAAATTACCAACATCCACTGGATCATAGAGAAAGCAAGGGAGTTCCAGAAGAACATCTACTTCTGTTTCATGAACTAGGCTAAGGCCTTTGAATGTGTAGTCACAACAAACTGTGGAAAATTCTTAAAGTGATGGGAATACCAGACTACCTTACCTTCTCAGGTCCCCTGAGAAACCTATATGCAAGTTAAGAAGCATGTGCAACTAGAAGTGGAACAAGGGACTGGTTCAAAATTGATAAATCAAGGCTGTATATTGTCCAGCTGCTCATTTAACTTCTATGCAGAGCACATCATACAAAATGCCAAGCTGGACATGTCAGAATCAAGATTACTGGGAGATATATAAACAAGCTCAGATACACAGATGATACCACTCTAATGGCAGAAAGTGAGAAACTAAAGACCCTCTTGATGAGGGTGAAAGAGGAGAGTGAAAAAGCTGGCTTATAACTCAGTGCTCAAAACCTAAGATCATGGCATCTAATCCCATCACGTAGATGGGGAAAAGTGGAAACAGTGACAGATTTTATTTTCTTGGGCTCCAATGTCACTGCATACAATGACTGCAGCCATGAAGTTAAAAGACCCTTGCTGCTTTGAAGGAAAGTTATGACAAACAAAGATAGTATATTAAAAATCAGAGATATCACTTTCCTGACAGAAGTCCATATAGTCAAAGCTATGGTTTTCCCAGTAGTCATGTACTGATATGAAAGTTGGACCATAATAAAGGCTGAGCATTGAATAATTGATGCTTTCATATGGTGCTGGAGAAGACTCATGAGATTCCCCTGGACAGCATGGAAATCAAATCAGTCAATCCTAAAAGAAATTAACCCTGAATATTCATTGGAAGGATTAATGCTGATGCTGAAGCACCAATATTTGGCCACCTGATGAAAAGAGTCAGCTCACTGGAAAAGACCCTGATGCTGGGAAAGATTGAGGGCAAGATAAGAAGGTGGCAACAGAGGATGAAATGGTTGGATGGCATCATCAACACCATGTACACGAGTTTGAGCAAACTCTGGGAGATAGTGAAAGACAAGGAAACCTAGAGTGCTGTAGTCCCTATGGTCACAAAGAGTTGGACACATCTTAGTGACAGAATAGCAACACCAACTTTTCTTTTGTGATGTTGTTCTACTTGGAGGTTCATAATTCTCTATCTCTTACAATAGTATCTGCATTTGAATATGTGGTCTCTGCCAAAATTTTCAGGTTTTCTTTGACAGAGTGTTTTTCACCATTCAACTCAGTTTGTGTTTTGGATGTGTCTTCTGCTTACTGTTGGCCAGGTGGAGCTTGGTTCCATTTTTCAACTAAGCAACAGTTTTAGCTTAATTGTAGCAAAGCTGTTTAGTTTAGGTTGGTGGTTGTAGGTTATGCCACTGTATGAGAATATCTAGATAAGACTGTTGGCTTTGTTCCCTGCTCAAGTGACTCTGAGGTATGGTCTTCATGATTTTCTAGATTCGCTGGTCAGGCTTCTTATTCATTTGGGACTGTGCATTATATTCAGCAATAGATGACACTATATATTTCCTTCCCTGAGCTGGTAGGCAGCAAAATGAAATGCAACACCTACACAGCTTATGTTTGTGGGCTCAAAGCAGGAAAAATCATACGCTGAATATCCTTGTCATGTAAGACCACTGATTTTGTTTTGCAAACAGGGGGAATATATCAGCTATGTTCTCTATTCAATTGCCACTATAATTAAAGCAATTTGATGGACTATGCAGCTTCCTGTGTGCCCCACTAAGTTTTCACCTTTGGACAATCTAAAGATTGTATTCAACAATAAATGCAGCTATGGATTAGTTTTCCTTTCTGGGCATAGTTGTACAAGCAGCTCCAAGCGAACTTAAGCAGCACATTCCTGGTCACACAGGATCATTCACTTTGCTCTCAGAGGAATCTTCTCTGCTCTCTCATCTCATGACTCAAGAGTTCCTGGATTATGCAGTTTCCAGGTGTTCTCACCAGCTCTTCCTTACACATTGATCTAAGGTCTATGCTTCACAGTGGGTGAGGTTATGACTCAGGTTCCTTCATAGGCCCGACTGGGAAACCTCACTTCACAAAAGCCCCCTATTTTCCCAAACAGGCTGACTGTTGGTGACAGGCCAGGAGCTGTGATCTGCAGTGGGTTCAGCTTTTTTGCTAAGTTTGGGTTTTGTTGTTGTTCGGTCATTAAGTCTTGTCTGACTCTTTGTGACCTCATGGACTGCAACATGCCAGGCTCCTCTCTCCTCCACTATTCTCCCAGAGTTTGCTCAAATGCATGTCCATGGAGTTGGTGGTGCTAACCATCTCTCCTTCTGCTGCCTCTTTGTCATTTTGCCTTCAATCTTTCCCAGCTTCAGGGTATTTTCCAGTGAGTCTGCTCTTTACATCAGGTGCTCAAAGAACTGGAGCTTCAGCAACAGTTCTTCCAATAAATATTCAAGATTGATTTACTTTAGGATTGACCAGTTTGATGGAGATTTGCAGTTCAAGGGACTCTCGAGAGTCTTCTCTGGATCCACAATTCAAAAGCATCAATTTTTTGTTGCTCAGCTTTCTTTATGGTCCAACTCTCACATCCATACATGACTACTGGAAAAAACAAACAAACAAACAAACATAGCTTTGATTGTACAGACATTTGTTGACAAAGTGATATCTCTTCTTTCTAATATGCTATCTAGATTTATCACAGCTTTTTTTCCCCCAAGGAACAAGTGTCTTTTAATTTCATTGCTGAAGTCGCCATCTCCAGTGATTTTGGAGCCCAAGAAAATGAAATTTGTCACTGCTTTCACCTTCCTTCTCCCATTTGCCATGAAGTGATGGGACCAGATGTAATGATAATAGGTTTTTAATTTTGAGCTTTAAGCCAGGCTTTTCAATCTCTGCTTTGACTCTCATCAAGAGGCTCTTTAGTTCCTCTTCACTTTCTACCATTAGAGTAGTATCCTCTGCATATCTAAGGTTATTGATATTTCTCCTGGAAATCTTGATTCCTGCTTGTGCTGTGAGCATACCAGAATCCAAGACTAGCAAAATTCTTTAATTATGGACATGGTTAGGAGGACCTGCGTTCCACTGAGTTCCTTGTTCAGACTGCACCTCTGATTTGGTTCTACAGTTGAGCAAAGCCACTTGTTGGGAGTTATACTTGCACTGTGCAGGTAGGAACTCAGTCTGCCAAAATCCATGTGCTTGTTGTTGGTATATCTTTCCCCATCACAATCAGATTCACAGTGATTAAGCCTTACAGATTTCCATATAATCTTCATTGAGTATAACCACATTACAGATTTGCACTAATTGATCCACAATACTGCTTCTGCTGCTGCTAAGTCACTTCAGTAGTGTCTGACTCTGTGTGACCCCATAGACGGCAGCCTACCAGACTCCCTCATCCCTGGGATTCTCCAGCCAAGAACACTCACAATTAACGATTGCCAATCTGCCTTTATTTATGTCTGCTGCAAGACCTACTAGTATTACTGCATATTCTGTTTGTTTTCACTCAGTAACTCATCAAAATGCCTGACAAACTGATTTTTATCAGAAGTGCACAAGCAACTCAACAGAAGAAAATAAAGTTGTCAGTAAATGGTACTGAAACAATTCAACCTTTATAGGTTACAATGATCCTTAACTTAAATATAACTTTCTATAAATATTAACTCAAATGCATCAAAGAATGATATACAAATAGTAAAAGTTTCAAACTTTTCAATAAAACATCAGAGAACAATATTCAGAACCTAGGCTTTTATAAAGTATTCTTGTATGCAAGTATGGCTCAAAAAATAAATTGTACTTCATCAATATAAAAATTTTGTTCTTTGAAAGACACTATTAAAAAAATGAAGATTATAAGTTGTAGTTTGGGTGCAAATATTTGAGGACCACATAGTCATCAAAGGATTGGGATCTAGAATATATAAAGAACTATCAAAACTCAAATCTGGGTGGCTAATAGGCACATAAAAAGATGCTCAAAATCATTAATTACTAAAGAAATGCAAATCAAAACTACAGTGGATTATCACCTCAAACCAGTCAGAATGGCTATCATCAAAAAGTGTACAAATAATAAATGTCAGAGAGGGTGTGAAAGGAAGGAAACCCTCCTACACTGTTAGGAATGTAAGTTGGTACAAGCACTATGGAGAACAGTATGTGGTTACTTAAAAAACTAAAAATAGAGCTATCATATGAACCTGCAGTCACACTTCTGGGCATATATCTGGATAAAATCATAACTCTAAAAGATGCATGCACCCCAATGTTCATAACAGCGCTATTTATATTACTTTGCTATTAAAAATAATGAAACAATGCCATTTGCAGCAACATGTATAAACCTAGGGATTGTAATACTGAATGAAATAAGTTGGATAGAGAAAGACAAATATCTTATGGCATCACTCATATGTGGAATCTAAGACAAATACTACAAATGAACTTACTTACAAAACAATAATAGAATCACAGACATAGAAAACAAATTTATGGTTACCAAAGGAGAAGTGTTAGATGAGACAAATTAGAAATTTGGGCATAACATATGCCTACTACTAAAAATAAAATTGACAAGCAGCAAGGACCTACAGTATATGTATTACATATATATGTAGATGTATAACTGATTTACTTGGCTGTATGTCTGAAACTAACACAACATTGTAAATCAGTTTATACTTCAGTGGAAAAAATACAATAATTAAAAAAACACAGTAGTTAAAGGAAAGAAAAGATAATCCAATTAAAAAATAGGCAAAATCAAAGAAAAGACAATTCACTGAACGGGATATAAAGATGGTAAATAAGCACAGCTTTTAAAACTGAACATGAAGAAAATGAAAATTAAAACTACAATGACATATCAGTACAAACCTTTTAAATTCAGCAAAAAAAAAAATGTTGTCAAGATAAAATGTCATGGATGTGAAGAAATTGGACCACTCATAGATATCTACTTAGGATGTAAAATTGTACATTTTACTATGGAATGTACCACTTTATAAAACAGCTGGAGAGTTTCATATAAAGCTAAGCATGAAATTCTCATACAACTAGCAATCATACTCATGAATATTTACTCCATAGGCATGAAACTTTTTGTGACCCTATGGACTGTAACCTGCCAGGTTCCCCTGTCCATGGGATTCTCCTGGCAAGAATATTGGAGTGGATTGCCATGCCCTCCTCCAGGGGGTCTTCCCAACCCAGAGACTGAACCTTTCTATGTCTCCTGACTTGTCAAGTGGGTTTTTGGTTTGTTTGTTTGTTTACCATAGTGCCACCTGGGAAGTCCAATTACCATTTATAACCATACAATATATCCACTTTGTACACCTCCCAACCAACTTCCCCTTTGATAATCCCTTATGTCCTCTGTATCTGGGTTTTGTTTGTTTGTTTGTTTTGTTTATCATTTTTAAGTCGACAAACTACTGAAATAATATATTTAGTATTTTTTTTTCCTTCTGATTTTTTTCACTTAACATATTGTGCTCAAGGTCCATCCATGTTTTCTCAAATGGCAAGATTTCATTATTTTATAGCTGAGCTGTCTTCCATTGTATGTATAAAATGCATCTTCTTTAATTATCTACCCTCAAATGAACACAGGTTCTTTCCATATCTTGGATATTGCAAACAATGCTGTAATGAACACAGGAGTGAGTATATCTTTCTAAATTATTGTTTTTAAATTCTGTGTATAAATACACAGAAGTGGAGTGGCTGGATTATACTGGAGTTCTAGTCATAATTTTTGATGAATCTCCATATTGTTTTCTATTGTAGATGGATCAATTTGCATTTCTATCAGCAATGCAAACAGGGTCTCTTTTCGCCACAACCTCTCTAACTTTTGCTACTTCTTATCATTTTAATAATAGCCGTTTGAACCTATTTAAGATACTGTCTTAATATGGTTTTCATTTGTAGTTTCCTGATAAGTGATGTTGAAAATATTTAATGTGTTTTTTGACAATCTGTATGTCTTCTTTGGAAAAATGTCTGAGTTATTTATATATTTTTATATTAACACTTTATTGGATAAATGATTTGCAAAAAATCCTCTTCCTGTCAGTGGGGTGTTTTTGTTTGTTTTAATGATGGTTTCCTTCACTTTGTGGTAGCCTTTTACTCTGATATAGTGTAATTTTTGAATTTTTGCTTTTGTTGCACTTGCCTTTGGAGTCAGTTCCACGAAAATATCACTAAGAATGAAGTCAATGAAGTTACAGCCTATGTTTTTAGTTTGTTTGTTTGCTTATATCTTTATAATTTTATCTGTCATTGCAGGAGCAATATAATCACATCAAAAATATGAAAATAAGAAACATAAAATCAAAATCACACACAATCCCTCAATCTAACAGTGGCTCATTTGGCAAGAATTAACTCCTACATTTTTTTTTGTATAATTGCATATGATTTTGCAAATTGGTTTGTTTTTCAAAACAGATATAAAATATACATGGTACAAATTTTGAAAATAAAGAGAATGGTGTATTAAACAATAAAGCAAGCTTCCCTCCAAGCATATATTTAGGCTTCCAGTCTTAATGCTGCCCCTTCAATCACTATTACCAGTTAATTTTCTTCCATGTGTAGCCTACCAAATAATTTTATATGCATACATAAATTGTCTACTCTCCATTGTCAGCACACTATTATTATTATTTACAAAGTTTTAGTTTACTGTGTATACTGCTTGTACCTTGCTTTTTTAAACTTAACTTTCATATTACTTTGAGATACTTCAACAAGTAGTATCTTTTTTCTGTTCTATTTATTTATTAAATATTGAAATATAATTGAATATCACAACTATATTACAATGGCATATTAATTTCAGTGTACAGCAAAGTTATTCAATTATATATACACACACACACATATATATATATATATATTTCAAATTATTTTCCCATGCAAGTTATTACAGAGTATTGGGTAGAATTCCTTGTGCTATATAGTAAGTTCTTGCTGATCATCTATTTTATGCATAGTAGTGTATATATGTTAATCCAAAAGACTTAGAAAACAAGCTTATGGTTACCAAATGGGAAAGGTAGAGGGAATGGATAAATTAGGAGTTTGGGGTTAATGTATACAGCCTATGCTTTATTCTATGAACTTTATGGTTTCAGGACTTACATATAAGTGTTAATCCATTTTGAGCAAATTTTCAGTGTGGTATAAGATAGAGATATTCTTTAGCATGTGGCTGTCCAGGTTTCTTTCCCATCATCATTTATTGAAGAGACTGCTTTTTCTCCATTGTATATCTCTTGATCTTTTGACATAAATCAATTTTCCATACACATGTGAGTTTATTTCTTGGTTCTCAGTTCTGTCCCATTCATATATATGTCTGCTATTGTGCCAATAGCATGCTGTTTTGTTTAGAATAACTTTGTAGTATAGCTTGAAATCAGGTAGTGAGATGTATCCAGCTATGTTTTTCCCTCTAAAGATAATTTTCTTATTGAAAATACTTTGTGGTCCCATACAATTTTTAGAATCATTATTATTTTTTTTAGTTCATTAAAATATGGCATGGGATTTTGGTAGGAATTGCTTTGAATCTATAGATGATTTGGGGTAGTATGGACATTTTAGCAGTATTAATTTTTCTAAAATAGGAGCACAGAATACCTTTCCATTCATGCATGTCTTCTTCAATTTTTGATTATTGTCTTAGAGTTTTAGAGAACAGATCTTTCACCACCTTGGTTAAACATATTCCTAAGTATTTCTTTGTTTTGGATTCAATTGTAAGTAGGATTGTTCTCTTAATTTTGCCTTCTCTTAGTTATTACTATATAGAAACACAACATATTTTTGCATATTGGTTTTATATATTGCAACTTGCTGAAGTTATTTATTAGTGCTATCAATATTTTTGTAGAGGCATTATGATTTTCTCTGTCTGCCAGCAATGTGGGAGACCTGGGTTCTATTACTGGGTCAGGAAGATCTTTTGGAGAAGGAAATGGCAACCCACTCCAATATTCTTGCCTGGAGAATTCCATGGACAGAGGAGCCTGGTGGGCTGCAGTCCACGGGGTGTCAAAGAGTCAGACATGACTGAGCGACTTCACTTATGATTTTCTCTACACAGTATCATGTCATATGTGAACAGTGACAGCTTCACCTCTTACTTTCTGATTTGAATGGCATTTTTATAGCTTAATTTCTGATTTCTGTGGTTAGATCTTCTAGTTTTATGTTAAATAAAAGTACTGTGAGTAAGTATACTTGTTTTGTTCCTGATCTGGGAGGAATGCCTTCAGCTCTTCACTGTTGAGCATGAAGTTAGCTCTGAATTAGTCATACATTGCTTTGATTATGTTGAGGTATATTTTTTACTACATTTGCTTTGTTAAAAGTTGTTTTTATCATAAGTGAATTTTGACTATTAGCAAATTCTTCTGTGTCTATTGAGATGGTCATATCATTATTCATTTTGTTAATGTGTTGTATCCTATCTCTATGACACATCCCATTTGATCATAGTGTATGATTACTTTAATGCATTGTTGAATTCAGCTTCATAGATATTTTGTTGAGAATTTTTCCATGTATGAATATAAAAAATATATGCTTGTGTTTTTTTGTGTGTGCTGTATATTTCTGGTTTTAATATCAGAATGATAATGTCCATGTAAAATATATTCAGGAGCAGTCCTTCTTCAAAATTTTTCAAAAGTTTGATAAAGATAGACATTAAATCTGTGGGTGTTTTCATAGAACACGTCAGTTAAACCATCTAATCCTGTACTTTTGTTGTTGGAAGGTTTTTGATTAACTATTCACTCCCCTATGACTCATTGATCTATTCAGATTTTCTTTTTTTTTAATTTTCTAAACTTTATTATTATTATTACTTTACAATATTGTATTGGTTTTGCCATACATCAACATGAATCCACCATGGGTGTACACGTGTTCCCAATCCTGAACCCCCCCCCCCACTTCCCTCCCCATACCATCCCTCTGGGTCATCCCAGTGCACCAACCCCAAGCATCCTGCATCCTGCATCAA
>SJYT01005916.1:25294-43738 GCA_006410635.1 Cephalophus harveyi
CCATCCCTCTGGGTCATCCCAGTGCACCAACCCCAAGCATCCTGCATCCTGCATCAAACCTGGACTGGCAATTTGTTTCACATATGATAATATAGATGTTTCAGTGCCATTCCCCCAAATCATCCCACCCTCTCCTTCTCCCACAGAGTCCAAAAGACTGTTCTATACATCTATGTCTCTTTTGTTGTCTTGCATACAGGGTTATCACTGCCATCTTTCTAAATTCCATATATATGTGTTAGTATTCAGATTTTCTAAACTCTATGATTCAAACTTGTATACTTCTAGAAATATGTTCATTTTTTTTAGGTTGTCTACTTTTGGACAGAATTATTTTAGCATTATTTTATAATCCTTTGTATTTCTGTAGTGTCAGTTGTAACTCCTCCCCTTTCATTTTGATTTTACTTATTTGAGACCTTTCTTTTTCTCTTGTTTACTATAGTTAAAGACTTCTAATTTTTAAAATATATTCCTGTCTCTTATACACATCTAGATGTGTATAAGAGACAGTAGAAATGTAGTACTTTTCATTAGTAAGATTATTTTTTAACCAGGAAACTATGAGAAAAACTATAAATATGTATTTAGAAGTTTGAAGTTTAAAGAATATTCAATACACAGAATTGGGAATCTTTACTCAATGGAATGTACTGAATACCCATTGTCTCTCATGTAGACAAAAAGATAGATGTGCTAGGCTCTGATTAAGCATATAGCAATCTTCACATAGTATGCTTCTGCCTGCAATTCCAAAAATACTTTTCAGAATCATCAATATTTTTAAATAAAGAGATAGAGTCTTAGTAATGTATCATTTCATCAAGGCATTTCTCATTTTAATTTTATAATGTGATTGTAGTTTGCAGGTCTGTGAATGTTTTCACAATCAACTTATAAACTGCTATTGCAAGAAGAGACTAGCAATCTTTCTGAGAAAAAAAAATTCGGAGTGATATTCATCAGGGATCAAAATGTCCAGTATGATGGCTAAAAAAGGGAAAGAAAAGCCATTGCTTAAGAAATCTCTAGAGTTTCTAGAGTTTCAACCTGACACCACTAAATACAAACATAATGCAGTCTGATGAATGAGTGAATTTTTTATTGATATAATGCAAATCATTTAAAGCTAGATATCCAAAATATGGGGATTGCTGTGTGAAAGGCAAATTTTATTTATCCATATACACAAAAAAAGCAAAAAAAAAAAATCTAATTTAGGCTTATACTGACTATAATGAGCTACAATGGCTCAAAGAATATGGTTCCTTGGCAAACAGCCCTAATTTTCTATTTTCAACAGGAAGAAANGTTAGCAGAATAATGTCTCTGCTTTTCAACACACTGTCTGGGTTTGTCATAGCTTTCCTGCGAAGAAGCAATAATCTTCTGATTTCATGGCTGCAATCCTCATCCACAGTGATTTTTGAGCCCAAGAAGAAATCTGTCACTACTTCCATGTTTCCACTTTCATTTTGCCATTAGGTAATGATGTCAGATGCCATGATCTTTGCTTATTTGTTTGCTTGTTTTTAATATTTAGCTTTAAGCTGGTTCTTTCACTCTCCTCCTTTACCCTTATCAAGAGGCTCTTTAGCTCCTCTTCACTTTCTGCCATTACAGTGATATCACCTGCATATCTGCCTATCTTAATTCTAGTTTGTAACTCATCCAGCCCAACATTTCTCATGGTGTGCTCAGCATACAGATTAAACAAACTGGGTGACAACAGACAGCCTTGTCATACACCTTTCTCAATCTTGAATCAATCAGTTGTCCAATACAGGGTTCTAACTGTTGTTTCTTGACCCCCATATAGGTTTCTCAGGAGACAGGTAATAAGATGGTCTGATATTCCCAACACTTTAAGAGTTTTCCACAGTTTGTTATGTTCCACACTTCAAAGGCTTTAGCATAGTGGATGAAGCAGAGGTAGATGTTTTTTTCTGGAATCCCCTTGCTTTCTCTATGATTCAGCAAATGTTGGCAATTTTATCTCTGACTCCTCTTCCTTTTCTAAACTGAGCTTGGACATCTGAAAGTTCTTGGTTCACATAATGCTGAAGTCTATCATGCATGATTTTAAGCATGACCTTGCTAGCATGGGGGATGAGTGCAGTTGTCCGATGGTTAGCACATACTTTAGAACTCCCCTTCTTGGGGACTGGGATGAGTATTGACCTTTTCCAGTCCTATGGCCACTGCCAGGTCTTCCAGATTCTTGACACATAGAATACAACACCTTGATGGCATCATCCTTTAGGGTTTTGAATAGTTCTGCTGGAATTCCATTGTGTCCACTAGCTTCATTAACAGCTGTAGTTCCTAAGGCCCACTTGACTTCACACTCCAGAATATCTGGCTCTGGGTGACTGACCACATCATTGTAGTAACCTGCTTCATAAAGATCTTATTTTTGTAAAGTTCTTTTATGTATTCTTTCTATCTCTTCTTGATTTCTTCAGCATTCTACTAGGTCTCTACCATTTCTGTCCTTTATTGTGCCCAACTTTGTGCAAAATATTCCCTTGAGGTTTCCAATTTTCCTGAAAAGATCTTTAGTCATTCCCCTTCTGTTGTTTTCTTCTAGTTTTATACACTGTTCATTGAAGAAGACCTTCTTGTCTCTTTGTGCTATTCTTTGGAACTCTGCATTTAGTTGATCATACCTTTCCCTTTCTCTTTTGCTCTTCACTTATCTTCTCTCTTCAACTATTTGTAAAGCCTCCTCAGATAATCCCTTTGCCTTCTTGCATCTCTTTTTCTTTGATATGTTTTTTTTCTACTGTCTCTTGTATAATATTATGGACCTCTGTCCATAGTTCTTCAGGCACACTGTTAATTAGATTCAATTTATTGTGGAGAAGGGGCTTCACATGATTGACTGGTATGATCTACTTCTAACAGAATCTCAAGAGTCTTATCTAGCACAATACAAAAGCATTTATTCTTCAGTGCTTGGCATTCTTTATGGTCCAACTCTCACATTCGTACATTACTACTAGGAAAAACATGGCTTTGACTATAACGACATTTGTCGGTTAGATGGTGCCCATGCTTTTATTATGCTGTTTAGATTTGTTACAACTTTCCTTCCAAGGAGAAAGTGCCTTTTAAATTATACTGACACATATATATGAAATTTAGAAAGATGGCAATGATGACCCTGTATGCGAGACAGCAAAAGAGACACAGATGTATAGAACGGACTTTTGGACTCTGTGGGAGAGGGAGAGGGTGGGATGATTTGGGAGAATGGCATTGAAACATGTATACTATCATGTAAGAATGAAGCACCAGCCTATGTTCAATACAGGATACAGGATGCTCGGGGCTGGTACACGGGGATGATCCAGAGAGAGGAAATGGGGTGGGATGTGGAGGGGGATTCAGGATTGGGATCTCATATACACCCATGGTGGATTCATGTCAATGTATGGCAAAACCAATACGGTATTGTAAAGTAAAATAAAGTAAAAATTAAAAAAATAATAATAAAAAAAAAATAAATTCATTGCTGCAGTCACCATCTGCATTGATTTTCGAGCCCTAGAAAATAAATTATGTCTCTGTTTCTTCTTTTTCCTCATCTATTTGCCATGAAGTGATAGAACTGGATGCTATGATCTTAGTTTTTTGAATTTTAAGTTTCAAGTCAGTTTTTTCACTCACCTCTTTTACCCTCATTAAGAGGCACTTTAGTTCCTCTTTGCTTTGTGCCATTAGAATGGTATCATTAGCACATCTGAAGTTGTTGATATTTCTCCTGGTAATCTTGATTCAAGTTTGTGATTCCTCCATCCTAACATTACACATGATGTACTCAGCACATAAGTTAAATAAGCAGGGTGATGATATACAGCCTCGACATACTCCTTTTCCAATTTTGAACCAGTCTGTTGTTCCATGTCTGATTTGAGCTGTTGCTTCTTGATGTGCATAAAGGTTTCTCAGGAGGCAGGTAAGGCAGTCTGGTATCCCCATCTCTTTAAGAATTTTCCTCTGCTGTGATCCATACAGTCAAATGCTTTAGCATAATCAGTGAAGTCAAAGGCTTTAGTATAATCAGTGAATCAGAAATAGATTTTTTTCCCTCAAAGATCCTTTGCTTTTTCTATGATCCAATTGCCAACATCTGCTGGATCATGGAAAAAGCAAGAGAGTTCCAGTAAAACATCTATTTCTGCTTTATTGACTATGCCAAAAATCACTGCAGATGGTGACTGCAGCCATGAAATTAAAAGACGCTTACTCCTTGGAAGAAAAGTTATGACCAACCTAGATAGCATATTCAAAAGCAGAGACATTACTTTGCCGACTAAGATCCATCTAGTCAAGGCTATGGTTTTTCCTGTGGTCATGTATGGATGTGAGAGTTGGACTTTGAAGAAGGTTGAGCACTGAAGAATTGATGGTTTTGAACTGTGGTGTTGGAGAAGACTCTTGAGAGTCCCTTGGAGTGCAAGGAGATCCAACCAGTCCATTCTGAAGGAGAACAGCCCTGGGATTTCTTTGGAAGCAATGATGCTGAGGCTGAAACTACAATACTTTTGACACCTCATGCGAAGAGTTGACTCATTGAAAAAGACCCTGATGCTGGAAGGGATTGGAGGCAGGAGGAGAAGGGGATGACAGAGGATAAGATAGCTAGACTGCATCGTCAACTCGAGGCATATGAGTTTGGGTGAACTCTGGAGTTGATGGACAGAGTCCGGGCATACAGCAATGCATGGGGTTGCAAAGAGTCAGACACGACTGAGGGTCTGAACTGAACTGAACTGAACTGAACGGAAAAACAGACTTATGGATATGGGGAGAGAGGAAAAGAGGTTTACATGTATGGAGAGAGTAACATGGAAACTTGCATTACCATATGTAAAATACATAGCTAAATGGGAATTTGCAGTATATCTCAAGAAACTAAAACAGGGGTTCTGTATCAACCTAGAGAGGTGGGATGGGGATGGAAATGGGAGGGAAGTTCAAGATGGAAGGGATATATGTATACCTATGGTTGATTCATGTTGATATTTGACAGAAAATAAAATTCTGTAAAACAATTATCTTTCAATTTAAAAATAAAGATTTTTAAAATGTTTTTCTGCATATATTAAGATGAACATGTTATTTTTTTATCTTTCATTTTGTCAATGTGGTGTATCATGATGATAGATTTGCAGATATTGAACCATCCTTGCATCCCTGGAATAAATCCCATTTGTTTGTAGTGTCTGATCCATTCAGTGCATTGTCATATTCAGTTAGCTCATATTTTGTTGAGAATTTTTGCATGTACATTCATCAAGGATATTGAACTGAAATTATTCTAATTAGCTTTGTACTGCTTTGGTTTTGGTATAATTTTATTTTTAGCCTTGTAAAATGAGTTGGGAAATGTTCCTCTGTTTTTAATTTTTTTAAGAGATTGAGAAAAATAGATATTTATTCTTTAAATATTTGTGAGAATTAACCAGTGAAGCCATCTTGTCCTGGAATTTTGTTTTGGGGAGGTTTTGATCACCATTTCAATGTCTTCATAGTGACCATTCTAGTCAGATTTTCTGTTTTTTAATGATTAGATCTTGAAAGGTGGTATGCTTCTAGGAATTTCTTTCTTCTTGGCTGTCCAAGGTGTTGACATACAGCTGTTCATTGTATTCTCTTTTAATCTTCTGTATTTTTATTCAGTTCATTTTAACTATTTCTTTTTTGCTTCTATTTTTATTTTATCTTTTTCCCCCACAGTCTAGCAAAAGATTTGTCAGTTGTGTTTTCTTTTAAGCTTTTAATTTCACTGATCTTTTTCATTGTCTTTTAAATCATTTTAATTATTTCCACTCTGAGCTTTATTATTTACTTCCTTCTGCTGACTTTGGGCTTTGCATTTTCCCTAGCTATCTTCAATATAAGGTTAGATTGTTTGATTTTTTCTTGTATCTTGAGTTAGGGCTATATTACTATGAACTTTATATAGTACAGTTTTGCTGTAACCCATAGAATTTGGTATTTTGTATTTCCATTTTTGTTTGTCTCCAGGTATATTTAAATTTATTTTTGGTCCCCTGTTTGTACATTAGCATGTTGTTTAGTTTCCACACATTTTATTTTCTAGCTTTTTTGTAGTTGATTTCCAGTTTCATACCACTATAGCCAGAAAACATGTTTAATATTATTTCAAAATTCTTACATTTATTGAGATTGTGTCCCAACATATGGTCTACCCTTGAGAATATTCAGCATGCAATTGAAAGGAGTGTGTATTATAATGCTTTTGAATAGAATATTCTGTATAAATCTGGTAAGTTTATCTGTCTAAAGATTCATTTGAAACAGTTTTTTTCCTTGTTTTCTATATCAATAATCTTTTACATAGTTTTGATGTTAAATTCCTCTATTATTACTGTGTTGTTGCCAATTTATCCTTTTAGTTCTGATAATGATTGTTTTATGTATTTTGGCGCTCCTATGTATTAGTAAATGTTATGCCTTTTCATGAATTGACCCCTTTATCATTATATACTATCCATATTGTCTCTTGTCATACACTTTTTCTTGAAGTATCCTTTGATATGAATATGGCTACCTCTATTTCTTTTTGGGTGCCATTTGCTCAGAGCATGCTCTTCCATTACTTCACTTTGAGACCATGGTTAGATACTATACATCTGGAAGTTCTCAGTTCATGGAGCTGTCTCTTATACACATCTTTATGCCTTTTCATGAATTGACCCCTTTATCATTATATACTATCCATATTGTCTCTTGTCATACACTTTTTCTTGAAGTATCCTTTGATATGAATATGGCTACCTCTATTTCTTTTTGGGTGCCATTTGCTCAGAGCATGCTCTTCCATTACTTCACTTTGAGACCATGGTTAGATTTAGAGCTGAGTCTCTTGGAGGAAGCACTTAGTTGCATTTAAAAAAAAAATCCATCTAGTCACTTTGCTTTTTTTTTTTAACTGAGGTACATTTGATTTACAATGTTGTGTTAGTTTCTGGTATACAGCAAAATAATTCAATTTTACATTACATCTTATTACAAGATATTGGATATAGTTTCCTATGCTGTCCATTTTATCCATTTTATGGTTGAGTAATATTTCATTATATCTATACACCACATCTTCTTAATCCATTCATCTGCCAATCGACTTTTAAATTGATTCCATGATTTGGCTATTGTAAATAGCAGCGACTTTGTCTTTTGATTAGTGAATTCATTTATTTACATTTTAGGTCATCATCAATATATGAAGATATAGAGAAAACTTAGTAGTGCCATTTTAACTTTGATTTTCTGGTTACCCTATATCTTGACTGTTTCTATTTTGTGTGTGTTTCACTCTGCCCTTCTAGTTGGGTAGATTTCTATGATGTTTTCCTTTTCCTTATTGTTTTGTTTCTTCTATAATTTTTTTTTGTTGTTGTTGTTTTCACTTTTTGGGGGTTTATTTTGATTTGTGGTCACTGTGAGGCTTATATAAAATTTATCATAGATAAAGTAGCTGTTTTTCCTGATAGCATTTTGATTTTATTAGCTTAACCTAACCTTCCTTTCTCTCTTTGGATTTTTATATTATTGCTGTCATAAATTATCCTTTTTTTTGTGAATTTGCTACCAAAAAGAAGTATTTATGGATATTCTTAATGAATTTATTAATTTTCTCATTCTATTTGTCATCTTACTCAAAGTTTTGGGTACTTTTCCTTTTTGTTTGTAGAAAATGGGTTCCTTTCGGCACTTTTAGTAAAGAGGTTATAAATTCCCTCAGCATTTGTTTTTCTGGGAGACAATTATGCTTTTCTCCAGATACATACCCCCAATCAGGATTGTTTGATCATGATAGTTGTATGTTTAGTTTTTTTTAAGAAGGCCCATAGTTTTCTTCATAATAGCTGTACCAATTTCACCTTCATATCTGAAGAACACATCTTCTGGGTAGATTATTTTTAGCTGACAGCTGTCTTTCAATATTTTGAGTATACCACTCCACTCTCTCTTGAATTGTATAGTTTCTACTTAGAAATATGCTGATAGCCTAATATTAGTATTTGTAGAAGTTACTGTCATTTTTCCCTGCCTGCCTTTATAATTCTTTTTTTTTTTTAATTTTTGTTTTCTATTGAGGTAGAGTTAATTAACAATATTGTGTTGGTTTCAAGGTATAGCTGAATGATTGATTTATATATACATATTTTTTTTCTCTAATTCCTTTTCCATGTATATTATTACAGAGTATTGAACAGAGTGCCCTGTATTACACAGTAGGTCCTTTTTGGTTATCAGTTTTAAATATAGCAGTGTGTACATGTAGTCCCAAACTCCCAAACTATCCCTCCCTTCCACCCTTATTTCAGTAACCATAAATTTATTCTCTAAGTCTGTGTGTTTCTCTTTTGTATGTTTGTTTTTATCATTTCTTTTAGATTCCACATGCAAGTATTATCATGTGATGTTTGTCTTTTTCTGTCTGACTTCACTTAGTAGGATAATCTTCAAGTACATCCATGTTGCTGCAAATGACACTATTTCTTTCTTTCTTTTTAATGGCTGAGTAAGAACCCATTGTATAAATATACCATCTTTTCTTTGTCCATTCATCAATGTACATTTAGGTTGCTTACAGGTCTTGACTATTGTAAACAGTACTGCAAAGAACATTGGTGGTGATGTAACTTTTCAAATTATGGTTTTCTCTTGTTATATGCCCAGGAGAGGGATTTCTGCATCATAGAGTAATGTTACATTTGTTTTTTAAGGAACCTCTATACTGTTCTCTATAATGAAAGTGAAAGTGTTAGTCGCTCAGTCATGTCTGACTCTTTGCAACCCTGTGAACTGTAGCCTGCCAGCCTCCTCTGTACATGGGATTCTCCAGGCAAGAATACTGGAATGGGTTGCAACTCCCTTCTCCAAGGGATCTTCTGAACACAGGAATCAAACCCAGGTCTCCCACATTGCAGGCAGATACTTTACTGGCTGAGTCACCAGGGCAGCACCTAAGGCTGTATCAGTTGACATTCCCAACAATAGTGTAGGATCAGTCTCTTTTCTCTATACACCATCCAGCATGTATTGTTTGTTGACATTTGCTGAGAGCTGTGTTGACTGGTGTACAGTGATATCACATAGTTTTGGTTTGAATTTCTGTAGGTAGCAATGTTGAGCATTTCTCACATGCCTTTAGTCTATGCATTTGTCTTCTTTGAAGAAATGACTAAATTTTTTGCCCATTTTTCCATTGAGGTTTGTGTGTGTGTGTGTGTTGAGCTACATGGGCTGTTTTTAAATTTTGGAGACTAAGCTCTTGTTGGTAACTTTGTTTAGAATATTTTCTCTCATTCTTTGTATTACATTTTCTTTTTTTTTTTTATGGTTTCATATCCTGTGCAAAAACTTTTGAGTTTAATTTGATCTCAATTGTTCAGTTCAGTTCAGTCGCTCAGTCGTGTCCAACTCTTTGTGACCCCATGAATCGTAGTATGCCAGGCCGCCCTGTCCATCACCAACTGTCGGAGTTCATTCAGACTCACGTCCATCGAGTCAGTGATGCCATCCAGCCATCTCATCCTCTGTCGTCCCCTTCTCCTCCTGCCCCCAATCCCTCCCAGCATCAGAGTCTTTTCCAATGAGTCAACTCTTCTCATGAGGTGGCCAAAGTACTGGAGTTTCAGCTTTAGCATCGTTCCTTCCAAAGAAATCCCAGGCTGATCTTCAGAATGGACTGGTTGGATCTCTTGCATATTCCTACTCAATTCTTAAATTGAATTCCTTTTTTATATTCCACCGCTTTCAGTCTCTNCTGCCACCTGTCTCTTATACACATCTCCAGTCCATGTCTTTTCATTGGAACATTTAATCCATTTATGTTTAATGTAATTATCAGTAGATATATTCTTACTGTTATTATGTTGTTTTGAATTCAATTTTGTATGTATTTTTCCCCTTTCTCTTTTGCTCTCTTATCTTGTGATTTGATGACTAAGTTTATCAATGTGTTTCAATTACTTTTTCTCTTTTGTGTGTCTATCCATTGTAGACTTTAGGTCCACCATTACCACAATGTTTTGATACAGTAATCTATATAATAATATTGTTTTAATTGCTGGCTTTTTAATTTCAAATACATTTCCAAAATCCTTAATTTGTGCTCTCCTCTTCTCAGACTTGCTGTTTTTTATATCATATTTCTGTGCAGATGATTTCCTACCTTTACTGTATATTTATGTTTCCTGTTAAGCTTTTCCTTTTTACAGTTTTCCTGTTTCTAGTTGTGACCTTTTCTCTTCTACTTAGAGAATTCCTTCAGCATTTGTTGCAAAGTTGGTCTGGAATTGCTGAATTTCCTTAGCTTTTGCTTGCCTGCAAAGGTTTGGATTTCTCCATTGAAATCTGAATGAGGGCCTTACTAAATAGAATATTCTTGCTTATTGGTTCTTCCTTGTCATCACTTTAAAATGTCATGACATTTCCTTCTGTCTTGCAGAGTTTCTGCCTAGAAATTAGTTATAACCTTAGAAAAATTTCTTTGTATGTTATTTTTTTTGTTTTTTCCCTATTGCTTTTAATATGTTTTCTTTATCTGTATTTTTATTAATTTGATTAATCTTTATATCAGTATGTTTCTCCTTGTGTTTATTCTTTTTAGGGCTCTTTGCACTTCCTGGACTTGAGTGATTCTTCCTTTCCCATGTTAGGGGACTTTTCAGCTATTATTTATATATCTTCAAATACTTTCTCAATTTTTTTTCTCTCTTTTCTCCTTCTGAGACCCTTTTAGTGTGAGTTTTGTTACATTTAATATTGTCCCAGAAGTCTCTTAGACTGTCTTAATTTCTTTGCATTCTATTTTTCTTTAACCTGTTCCCCAGCAGTGATTGCCAACATTTTGTCTTCCACCTCACTTCTCCATCCTTCTACCTCATTTATTCTGCTGTTGATTCCTTCAAGTATATTTTTCATTTCAATTTTTGCACTATTCATCTCTGTGTTTTCTTCAGTTCTTCTAGCTTTTTTTTTTTTTTTTAAGCATTCCTTGTATTTTCTTGATCTGTGCCTTCCATTCTTTTCATGAGATCCTGGATATAATTTTCTATCATTACTCTATAGTCTTTTTCAAGTAGGTTGCCAATCGCCACCCATTTAGTTGTTCTTCTGGATTTTTTTTCTTCATCTTTTATCTAGTACATATTCCTTTGCTGTTTCTCTGTCAAACTTTCTGTGGCTGCAATTTCCATTCTGAAGTCTATAGGATTGTAACTCTTCTTATTTCTGCTCACTGACCCTTTGCATGTGAAGTTTTCTAAGAGTATTTTTCAGGCTTTCTGGTGAGAGGAACTGGTTCCTGCTCATTGGTGGGTGCAGCTGGGTCTTATGTCTCTGTTGGGCAGAGTCATGTTAAGAAGTGTGTTTGTCAGGGAACTTTTTATTCAGTAAGACCTTAAGCATCCCATCTGCTGATGGGTAGGGCTGTATTCCTACCCTGTTGGTTGTTTGGCCTAAGGTGTTTCAATACTAGAGCCTATAGGGTATTGGGTGGGGCCAGGTCATGATAAGGAAATGGTGGTCCCCATGAGGACTCATACCTGTGAATACTCACCAGTACTGTTGCTGTCTTTGTCCGTGTCCCTGCAATGAGACACAGCTGCCCCCTGCCTCCACAGGAGGCACTCCAATACTAGCAGGTAATTCTAGCCCAGCCTCTTATGAGATCACCTCTTTATTCCTGGTTCCTGGTGTGCATACAATATTGTGTGTGTGTGCTTTCCAAGAGTGGAGCTTCTGTTTCCCCCAGTCCTGTGGAATTCCTGTGACTAAACTTTGCTGGCCTTCAAAGGCAGATGCACTGTGAACTCCTCAGATTGACAGATTCCTGGGTTTGGGCTGATATGAGAATCATAACTTTCAGTCTTGTGGTCTAAATTTTGTATTATACTTGTTTTCCTAGTAGTGTGTTGCTCACCTAGTGTGTATTGCATTTCATGTTGTTGTGATTACACCCCTCCTACCATTTTATTCTTTCTTCTTCTTTGTCTTTGGATTCAGGGTATCTTTTTGGTAAGATCAGCATTTTTTTAATCAGTGGTTGTTCAGTGGTTGATTGTGATTTTTCAGTTTTCATAAGAAGTAATGAGCTCACATCCTTCCACTCCATCATTTTGTCTCCTCTCCTTCTAGCCCTTTGCATTTCTGGCTCACTCATTCTGCCAGCTGCAAGCTGGCCTCTTTTAAAAATCACAAGATACCTTACTGTTTAAAGTGCCCAAAGGTCTCTGGTACTCTAAAAGAAGGGTGAAAAAAGGAGAACACCTCTTCTCCTTCACACTGAAATGCTGTCCAGATTGGAAATTAAGGCTTTCATAGTACCTGCCTCCATAATTGGATTTCAAAATTCAGCTCAGAGTGTCTTCTCTTCTAAATATTTTCTGTAAAGGAAAAATTAATGTTACCAGAGGCAAGTCTGAGAATCTTTGTTGGGAGGAATACTGATTTCCAGCTCCTTTAGTTTCCCAGAAGAAGGCATTTCTTTTAATTTATCATTCTTTCTTTATCAATGCTTTTGTGAGCTTTATTATAAGGTTTACTAAAAAATCTCTTTTTGTGTTGAAGTGATTAGATGTTCTCTTTGTTTTATGGACTTGTATATCCAGTCTCTTCCTCAGATTTCAAAAGCTTTAAGCTATTATTTCTTTAAATAAGCTCTTTGCTCTCCTTTTCCTCATTCATTCTGGCATACCCATTAATCTTATGTTTTCTTTTCAAATGGAGTTGAATAGTTATTGTAAATTTTTTTAATTAAAAAAATCTTAGTTTTCTTTCCTCTTCTACCCAAATTATTTCTATATTTCTATCCTTGAGCTTGCTAATTCTCTTTCCCACATGGGCTGCTCTATTTCCAATACCTGTGAGTGCATTTTTCATTTTCTAAATTCTTCACTTCTAAAATGTATGATTTTTTTTAACATTTCAGTCTCTTTGGTGAAGTATTTTTTCTGTTCATTAATTTTATTCCTAAGTCCATTGTACTATCTTTCTGAGTTTTCTTATAGGACATTAAGTTTCTACATTGCAATTATTTTTTGAATCTCTATCAGTTATATCATAATCTTCCATATGCTTAGGGACTTCCCTGGTAGCTCAGACATCAAAGTGTCTGTCTACAATGTGGGAGACCAGGGTTCAATCCCTGGTTTGGGAGGATCCCCTGGAGAAGGAAATGGCAATCCACTCCAGTACTCTTGCCTGGAAAATCCCATGGACAGAGGAGCCTGGTAGGCTACAGTCCATGGGGTCACAAAGAGTCAGACATCGGACATGACTGAGCGACTTCACTTTCACTTTCCATATGTTTAGATTTGGCTTATGGATAACTGTAATTTTCTTCTAGTGTTATTGTTTTTCCCCCCCTTTTTTTCTTCTCCTAGCTCATTTAAGGTAGCAGCACCTTTCTGACTTAGGTAACACTTTGTTTACTTTAATTCTAACACTTCAATATTTTGGCAATTAGAGACTTTTTTTTTTTTTTTTTTTGCTTTTTAGTCAATGTTGCTATATCACAAGCATTTGCTTCACTTTTTTATTCATTTATTTTTATTTGAAGGATAATTACAATGTTGTGCTCATTTCTGCCATACATCAACATGGATCATCCATATGTATAATAATGTCCCCTCCCTGTTGAGCTCCCTCCCATCTCCTGCCACATCCTCTGTCTCTAGATTGTCACATAGTCCTGGCTTGAGTTCCCCAAATAATAATACAAATTCCCACATTCTATTTTGCATATGTTAGTGTATATGTTTCCATGTTACTTTCTCCACTGGTACTACCCTCTCCTTCCTACCCATCCCACAAGTCCAAAAATCTGTTCTATATATCTGCATCTCCATTACTGCCTTACAAATAGGTTCATCAGTACCATCTTTCTATATTCCATATATATGTTTTAATATATGATATTTATACTACACCTACCAGGCAGCAGACATCAGAAGCAAGAGGAACTAGGATCCTGTAGTCTGAAGAGTAGGGACCACAAACCGAGTAAGTACAACAAAATGAGATGAAATATGTTGCAGATGAAGGAGCAGAATCGTATCTTAAAACAACAAGCACATGAAAAGATAGGAATCTAACTGAAAAAGAATTCACAGTAACAATAGTAAAGAATATCTAAGATCTCAGAGAAAGAACAGAGGCAGAGATCAAGAAAATACAATACAAAGACTTAGAAGAAGTAAATATTGAGCACAGATGGACTATACAAAAACTGGAATTAAAAAGATAGTATAAGGAACCAATAGCAGAATAACAGGCAAAAAAACAGATAAGTAACCTGGAAAACAAGATAGTGGAAATTTCTGCTGCATAGCAGAATAAAGACAAAGAGAATGAACAGAAATGAGGACAATCTCAGAGACTTTTGGGACATCTCACTTATACCAATAGATAGATCATCAACACAGAAAATTGAGAACCTTTAAGGAGTGGAGCACGGAGCATCTCAAAACATACCCATGCTGGAAACCAGTTCAAGATGGTGAAATAGAAGGACATGCACTCATCTGCTCTTGAATGGGTGCCAAAACCAAACTAGCTGTTGAACAATCATTAACAGGAGGATGATGGAAACCATCATTAAAAGATACCCACATCCAAAGATGAATAAAAAGCAACAGCAAGATAGTAGGAGGTGCACAAACACAATAAAATCAAATCCCATACCACCTTGGTGGGTGACAGACAAACTGGAGCACAATAATACCAAAGAAGTTTTTCCCACTGTTGTGAAGGTTCAGAGCGTCATTTCAGGTTTCCCAGTCTAGGGATTCAGCAAAAGCAGCTAGGAATCCCCAGGGAAGCTGAATTTGAAGGCCACCAGGATTTTATTTCAGTACTTCTAGAGGACCAGGAGAAACAGACTCCATGCTGCTGCCACTGCTGCTGCTAAGTCGCTTCAGTCGTGTCCGACTCTATGCGACCTCATAGAAGGCAGCCCACTAGGCTCCTGTGTCCCTGGGATTCTCCAGGCAAGAACACTGGAGTGAGTTGCCATTTTCTTCTCCAATGCATGAAAGTTAAAGTGAAGTCACTCAGTCATGTCCGACTCTTAGCGACCCCATGGACTGCAGGGTACCAGGCTCCTCTGTCCATGGGATTTTCCAGGCAAGAGTACTCCATGCTAGGAGGGCACAAATAAAATCTTGTGCATAACAATACCCAGGGTTAAGGAACAGTGACCCTACAAGAGACTGAACAAGATCTACCTGCTAATGTTGGATGGTCTCCTGTGGAAGTGTGGGCTGGCAGTGGCTCACCATAGGGAAAGGGGCACTAGCAGCAGCAGTTCTGAGAAGTGCCCATTGGTGTAAGTCACCTTGGATGTCTCAATTAACTCTACCATAGAGCCCGAAGACCCCAAGGCTAGATAACCTCAGGTGAAAAAACTAACAGGAGGGAAGGTAGTCACACCCATCAGCAGATAACTGAAATAAAATTTTACTAGCCATAGCCCTGCCCACCAGTGCAAGACCCAGTTTTTCCCACTACCGGTTCTTCTCATCAGGAACCTTACAAAAGCCTCTTTCCTTCATCTAATAGAGAGCAGAAAGATGGAGCAAGAAGAAATACAATCCCACAGTGACTAAAATAAAAACATCATCACAGAAAGTTAATCAGAATAAAAAAGCAGAGTTTTGCCTCAGATGAAGGAATAAAACAAAAGCCTGGAAAAAAAAAAAAAAAAAAAACTAAAGATAGGCAACCTTCCAGAAAAAGAGAAATCAGAATAATGATAGTGAAGATGATCCAGGATCTCAGAAACAAAATGAAGAAGATGCAAGAAATGTTTACCAAAGACCTCAAAGAACTAAAGAATGAACAGAGAAGAAAAATATGCTAGAAGAAACTGATAGCAGAATAACTGAGGCAGAATGAAAACATGTACATGTATGCACTTCTATTTATCACATCACTTTGCTTGATCCCCAAACTGCATGTAATTATTTTATATTGTTAGGTCAAACATGTTCCCATTATGGCTTGCAGTTGTAACTATCTTTTATTTTTTGTCTGACTACTGATTGTGAAAACTGATAAACATATTTTACTATTGTAATTATGTAACTATTAATATCATTGTATCATGATTGGTCAACAAAGAAATAATAGAATTCTATGTCACCAAAACTGCCATTTAATAGAAAAACCTGTAATCACTTTTTAAAATTGAGATGCATATCAGAATTATCTTGAAAATTTTTGAAAAATACAAATGCTCAAGTGTTGCTTTTTTGGGGGGACAAAGCTCTAGATATGTTTCTAATGAGCAGCCATGTTTAAAAATAACTGGACTACATGAGGATCTTTTACTTTTATCTAGTTTATATTTTCTTTTCCCTTATATTTCTTCTGATTTTTGCTTCATCATTGTTTCTTTGTTATTAAGGTGTCTATTTGTTTATGATGTCTATCTTCTTTATGAATTGCACCTTTTATCATTAAAAATAAATATAAATACATGTAAAAAATAACAACAACAAAAGAGAAAAATTGAAAAACATAAACTAGATGAAATGAGAGCACTGAATATGAAATAGAAATTTTGAAAATTGTATACAATTTGGGGGGATAAGTAGAGTGATGTGGTAAATGGAAGTGCACATATACACATGTTTTCATCCACCCAGCTAGTCTATGTTTTTTGGTTGGTGTATCTGATTCATTTACATTTAAGGTAATTATCGATATGCATGGCCCTATTATTGTTTTCTTAATTGTTTTGGGTTTATTTTCTGTAGGTATGTCTTTTCCTTCTTTGGTTTCCTGCCTAGAGAAGTTCCTTTAGTGTCTGTTATAAAGTTGGTTTGCTGGTGCTGAATTCTCTTAACTTTTGCTTGCCTAGAAAAGTTTTGATTTATCCATCAAATCTGGAGAGTCTTGCTGGGTACAGTATTCTTGATTGTAAGCTTTTCCCTTTAATTATTTTAAATATATCCTGCTATTCCTTTCTGGTTTGTAGAGTTTCTGATGAGAAATAAGCTGATAACCTTATGGGAGCTCCTTGTATGTTATTTGCTGTTTTCCCTTGTTGCTTTTAATATTTTATTTCTGCCTTTAGTTTTTGTTAGTTTGATTACTATGTGCCTCAGTGTGTTCCTCCTTGGGTTTATCCTACTTAGGACTCTCTGTACTTCTTGACTTGGTTGATTATTCCCTTTCCCATGTTAGAAAAGTTTTCAACTGTGTTCTCTTCAAATATTTTCTCAGGTCCTTTCTCTCTCTCTTCTTCTGGGACCCATATAATGCAAATGTTCATGCATTTAATGTTGTCCCAGATGTCTCTTAAGCTGTCTTCATTTCTTTATATTGTTTATTCTGTGGCAGAGTGATTTCCACCATTCTGTCCTTCAGATCATTTATCCATTCTTCTGCCTCAGTTAATCTGCTATGGATTCCTTCTAGTGTATTATTCATCTCTGTTTGTTTGTTCTTTAGTTTTTTTGACATCTTGGGTAAGCATTTCTTGCATCTTCTCTATCTTTGCCTTGATTCTTTTTCCAATATCCTGGATCATCTTCACTATCATTACTCTGAATTCTTTTTCTGGAAAGTTGCCTGTCTCCACTTCATTTAGTGTTTCTCTGGGGTTTTATCTTGTCCCTTCATCCGAGAGAAAACTTTCTGCTTTTTCATGCTGATTAAATTTTTTGTAATGTGATTTTGTTTCAGTCCCTGTGTGATTGTGGTCCATCTTGCTTCTTCTGCCTCCCCTCTGATGGAGAAAGTTAAGGCTTGTAAAAGGTTCCTTATGTGGGGGACTGGTGGTGGGAAAAACTGTGTCTTGCTCTGGTGTTATTGTTATTCTTTCTCAGAAAATGTATAGACTTTTGCACAGCTACAAAATTTATGACATTTTGATTCCACTTGTTTGACTTAGTATGAATAGAATAATGGGATTCTAAGTTACATTCACTCAAAACTTTGATATAGTTCCATATAATTTAACATCTAATGTTACTGATAAAATCTAGAACATTTATTATCTTAGTGATTTTAAAAAAGTGAATGAGACTTGAAACTCCTAATCCAATTCTGAGTAAGATGTGTATAAGAGACAGGTAATTATGTAACTATTAATATCATTGTATCATGATTGGTCAACAAAGAAATAATAGAATTCTATGTCACCAAAACTGCCATTTAATAGAAAAACCTGTAATCACTTTTTAAAATTGAGATGCATATCAGAATTATCTTGAAAATTTTTGAAAAATACAAATGCTCAAGTGTTGCTTTTTTGGGGGGACAAAGCTCTAGATATGTTTCTAATGAGCAGCCATGTTTAAAAATAACTGGACTACATGAGGATCTTTTACTTTTATCTAGTTTGTTTCACTTTTTCTATTTCATATTCAGTGCTCCCATTTCATTTTGTTT
>SJYT01005916.1:62479-74248 GCA_006410635.1 Cephalophus harveyi
AATAAGGAGTTCATGATCTGAGCCACAGTCAGCTCCTGGTCTTGTTTTTGTTGACTGTATAGAGCTTCTCCATCTTTGGCTGCAAAGAATATAATCAATCTGATTTTGGTGTTGACCATCTGGTGATGTCCATGTGTAGAGTCTTCTCTTGTGTTGTTGGAAGAGGGTGTTTGCTATGACCAGTGCATTTTCTTGGCAAAACTCTATTAGTCTTTGCCCTGCTTCATTCCATATTCCAAGGCCCAATTTGCCTGTTACTCCAGGTGTTTCTTGACTTCCTACTTTTGCATTCCAGTCCCCTATAATGAAAAGGACATCTTTTGGGGGTATTAGTTTTAAAAGGCCTTGTAGGTCTTCATAGAACCGTTCAACTTCAGCTTCTTCAGCATTACTGGTTGGGGTATAGACTTGGATTACTGTGATATTGCATGGTTTGCCTTGGAAACGAACAGAGATCATTCTGTCATTTTTGAAATTGCATCCAAGTACTCCATTTCAGACTCTTTTGTTGACCATGATGGCTACTCTGTTTCTTCTAAGGGATTCCTGCCCACAGTAGTGCATATAATGGTCATCTGAGTTAAATTCACCCATTCCAGTCCATTTTAGTTCACTGATTCCTAGAATGTCGATGTTCACTCTTGCCATCTCCTGTTAGGCCACTTCCAATTTGCCTTGATTCATGGACTTGACCTTCCAGGTTCGTATGCAATATTGCTCTTTAAAGTATCAAGCCTTGCTTCTATCACCAGTCACATCCACAACTGGGTATTGTTTTTGCTTTGGCTCCATCCCTTCATTCTTTCTGGAGTTATTTATCCACTGATATCCAGTAGCATATTGGGCACTTACTGACTTGGGGAGTTCCTCTTTCAGTATCCTAATATTTTGCCTTTTCATACTGTTCATGGGGTTCTGAAGTCAAGAACACTGAAGTGGTTTGCCATTCCCTTCTTTACTGGACCACATTCTGTCAGACCTCTCCACCATGACCCGCCCATCTTGAGTGGCCCCACAGGGCATGGTTTAGTTTCACTGAGTTAGACAAGGCTGTGGTCCATGTGATTAAATTGACTACTTTTCTGTGATTATGGTTTCAGTGTATCTGCACTCTGATGCCCTCTCGCAACACTTATTGTCTTACTTGGGTTTTTCTTACCTTGGGCCTGGGGTGTCTCTTCACGGCTGGTCCAGCAAAGCGCAGCCACTGCCCCTTACCTTGGACGAGGGGTATCTCCTCACTGCTGCCCCTCTTGACCTTGAATGTGGAGTGGCTCCTCTCACCAGAGCCCACCAAAAAGAGATACCCCACATCCAAGCACAAAGGAGAGCTGAAACAAAATAGTAGGAGGGGTACAATCATTATAAAATCAAATTGACCATATATCCTCTGGATGGGTGACCCACAAACTGGAGAACAATAATACTAAAGAAGTTCTCACACTTTTCTGAAGATTCTAGGCCCCACATCAGGCTCCCCAGCCTGGGGATCTAGCTAAGAGACTGGGAATCCCCAGGGAATCTGACTTTGAAGGCCAGCAGGATTTGATTACAGGACCTCCATAGGACTGGGAGAAACAGAAACTCCACTCTTGGCAGGGAAAAACAAAACCTTGTGTGCATCAGGACCAAGGAGAAAGAGACAGTGACCCAACAAAACACCGAGTCAGACCTACCTGTTAGTGTTTGAGGGTGTCCTACAGATGCATGGGTGGGCAGTAGCTCATCATGGGGACAGGGTCACTGGAAGCAGCAGTCCTGGAATATACCTCTCAGCATAAGTACTTTTGGAGGTCACCAATAGTCCTACCATAGAGCCTGTAGACCCAGGACTAGGTCTCATCAGGCCAAATAATTAACAAGGAGGGAGTGTAGCTTCACCCATCATCAGACAGCTGGATTAAAGATTCACTGATAAGGCCCTCCCACCAGAGAAAGACCCAGTTTTCCCCACAGCCAGTCCCTCCCATCAGGAAACTTGCATAAGCCTCTTATCCTCATGTACCAGAGGGTAGAGAGAAGAAACAAGAGCTACAACCCCAGCAGCTTCTGGAACTCAGACTACAATCACAGAAAGCTAATCTAAATAAAAAAGTAGGGCTCTGGACAAGATAAAATACCAGAAAAATAACTAAATGAAGTGGAGATAGGCAAACTCCCAGAAGAATAGTATAGAATAATGATAGTGAAGATGATCCAGGATTTCAGAAATTGAATGGAGAAGATGCAAGAAATGTTTACCAAAGACCTACAAGAACTAAAGAATGAACATAGATGAACAATACACCAGAAGGAATCAACACCAGAATAACTGAGGCAGAAGAACCTGGAATGACCTGGAAGACAGAATGGTAGAAAATCAATGTTTCAAAATAGAATAATGAAAAAATGAAAGAGAAGAAATTAAGACAACTTAAGAGACATCTGGGACAACACTAAATGCACCAATATTACCATTATAGGAGTCCTAGAAGGAGAAATGAGACAGAATATTTAAAGAGATAATAGTTGAAAACTTTCCCAGCATGGGAAATAAAATAGTCAAGCAAGTCCAGAAAGCACAGAGAGACTCAAGCAGGATAAACTCAAGGAGGAACACACTTAGACACAGAGTAAGCAAACTGACAAAAATTAAAGACAGATAAATTATTGAAAGCAACAAGGGAAAGAAAGACAAAAACATACAAGGGAAATCTCATGATGCTATCAGCCAATTTCTCAACAGAAATTCTATAAGTCAGAAGGAAATGGCACAATATAGTCCAAGGGATGAAAGGGATGAACTTACCAACAGGAATATTCAACTGAGCAAGACCCTTATTCAGATTTGATGGATAAATCAAAAACTTTACATACAAACAAAAGTAAAGAGAATTCAGCACCACCAAACCAGCTTACAACAAATACTAATGGAACTTTTCTAGGCAAAAAACACAAAAGAAGGAAAATATCTACAAAAATAAACACAAAATAATTTGCAGAATAATACTAAGATCATACATATTTATAATTACCTTAAATATACATGGATTTAATGCACCAACCGAAAGACATAGACTGGCTGGATGGAAACAAAAACAAGATCTATATATATGTTGTCTAATAGAGACCTACCTTAAACCTACGGATGCTTACAGACTCAAAGTGAGGGGAAATCATAAAAAATCTGGAGCAACAATACTCATATCAGATAAAATAAGCTTTAAAATAAAGATTTTTATAAGAGACCATGAAGGACACTGCAAAATGATTAAGGTTTCAATCCAAGAAGAAGATAAAGCAGTTATAAGTATATATGCATCCAACATAGGAGCACTTCAATATGTAAGGGAAATACTAACAAACATAAAGGGAGAAATTAACAGAAGCACAGTAATAGTGGGGGTCTTTAATATCTCACTTTCATCAATGGAAAGATCACTAATAAAGAAAATCAATAAGAAAAATCAGGCCTTAAATGACACTTTAGATGAACTGGACTTAATTGATATTTAAAGGGCATCCCATTCAAAAGTGGCATACTACACATTCTTCTCAAGTGCACATGGAACATTCTCCAGGATTCACCACAAGTTGGGCAATAAGGTGAGCCTTGGTAAATTTAAGAAATAAACTACAAGGACAGAAAAAAAAAAAGCTCTATGAGACACAAATGAGTGGAAGCTAAACAATATGCTACTAAACAACCATTGAATCACTGCTGCTGTTGCTGCTAAGTTGCTTCAGTTGTGTCCAACCCTGTGCGACCCCATAGATAGCAGCCCACCAGGCTCCTCTGTCCCTGGGATTCTCCAGGCAAGAATACTGGAGTTGGTTGCCATTTTCTTCTCCAATATTGGATCACTGAGGAAATTAAAAAAAAAAAAAAGTTTAAAAAATACCTAGAGACGAAATTGAAAGCATAATGGTCCAATCTGATGGGATGCAGAAAAAGCAGTTCTAGAAGGGAAGTTTATAGCAGCATAATCTTACCTCGAGAAACAAGAAGAATCTCAAACAACCTATCCTTACACTTAAAACAACTAAAGAAAGGAGAACAAGTAAAACCTAAAGTTAGTAGAAGGAAGGAAATCATAAATATCAAATCAGAAATAAACAAAATACAGTCAAAGAAAACAATCACAAAGATCAATGAAACTAAAAGCTGGTTCTTTGAAAAGATAAACAAAATTGATGAACCTTTAGCCAGAATCCTCAAGAAAAAAAGAGAGGGGACTCAAATCAGTAAAATTAGGAATGAAAAAGGAGAAGTTACAAACTGACTCCACAGAAATACCAAGCATCATAAGAGATTACTATGAACAGCTGTATGCCAATAAAATGGACAATCTGAAAGAAATGGACAAATTCTTAGAAAAGTACAGTCTCCCTTGACTGAAACATAAAGAAAGAGAAAATATGAATAGATCAATCAGAAGCATTAAAATTGAAACCATTATTAAACATCTCCCAACAAACAAAAGTCCTGGACCATGCAGCTTCACAGGCAAATTTTATCCAACATTTAGAGAAGAGTTTCTGAAATGGTTCCAAAAAGTCACAGAACAAGGAAAATTTTCCAACTCATTTTATGAAGCCACCATTGCCCTGATACAAAAACCAGACAAAGATATAAAAATTAATAAATAAAATTACAGGCAAATATCACTAATGTAAATAGACACAAGAATCCTCAACAAAATACTAGCAACCTGTATCCAACAATACATTAGAAAGATCATACACCATTCTCAAGTGGGACTCATCCCAAGGATGCAAGGATTTTACAACATCTGCAAATCAATATGATACATCACATCGACAAGTTGGAGAATAAAAACATATGATAATCTCAATAGATGCATAAAAAGTGAAAGTCAGTCATGTCTGACTCTTTGTGACCCCACGGACTGTATAGTCCATGGAATTCTCTAGGCCAGAATACTGGAGTGGGTAGCTTTTCCCTTTTCCAGGGGATCTTCCCAACCGAGGGATCAAACCCAGGTCTCTCAGATTGCATGCAGATTCTTTACCAGCTGAGACACTAGGGAAGGCCAGATGCATAAAAAATCTTTTGAAAAATTTCAGCACCTGTTTATGTAAAGATTCTCCAAAAAGTGGCATAGAGGGTATATACCTCAAGATTATAAATGACATGTGTGACAAATGTTTTTATACAGTTCATGGCAAGTATATTGGAGTGGTTTGCCATTCCCTCCACATGTGGATCACATTTTGGGATGGAATAAAAATTGATCTTTTCCAGTCCTGTGGCCACTGCTGAGTTTTCCAAATTTGCTGGCATATTGAGTGCAGCACTTTCACACCATCATCTTTTAAGATTTGAAATAGCTCAGCTGAAATTCCATCACCTCCACTAGCTTTTTTCATAGAACTGTTTCCTAAGGTTCATTTCACTTCACACTTCAGGATGTCTGGCTCAAGGTGAGTGAACACACTATCATGGTTATTTGGGTCCTTAAGACCTTTTTTTTTTCTATAGTTCTTCTGTGTATTCTTGTCTCTGCTGAGTTTTCCAAATTTGCTGGCATATTGAGTGCAGCACTTTCACACCATCATCTTTTAAGATTTGAAATAGCTCAGCTGAAATTCCATCACCTCCACTAGCTTTTTTCATAGAACTGTTTCCTAAGGTTCATTTCACTTCACACTTCAGGATGTCTGGCTCAAGGTGAGTGAACACACTATCATGGTTATTTGGGTCCTTAAGACCTTTTTTTTTTCTATAGTTCTTCTGTGTATTCTTGTCACCTATTCTTAATATCTACTGCTTATTTTAGGTCTACACCATTTCTGTCCTTTATTGTGCCCATGTTTGTATGCAATATTCCCTTAGTATCTCTATTTTTCTTGAAGAGATCTCTAGTCTTTTCCATTCTACTATTTTCCCTCTATTTTTTTTTTTTTTTGCATTGTTCACTTAGGAAGCTTTCTTATCTCTCCTTGCTCCTCTTTGGAACTCTGCATTCATATGGGTATATCTTTCCTTTTCTCTGTTGCCTTTCTCTTCTGTTCTTTTCTCAGCTATTTGTAAGGCCTCCTCAGAGAACCATTTTGCCTTGTTGCATTTCTTTTTCTTGGGCATGGTTTTGATCACAGCCTCCTGTACAATGTCACAAACCTCTGTCCATCATTCTTCAGGCACTCTATCAGATCTAATCCCTTGAATCTATTTGTCACTTCTACTCTATTATCATAAGTGATTTGATTTAGGTCATATCTGAATAGTGGTTTTCCCTACTTTCTTCAATTTAAGTCTGAATTTTACAATAAGGAGTTCATGGTCTGAACCACAGTCCGGTCCCAGTCTTGTTTTTACTGACTGTATGGAGCTTCTCCATCTTCTGCTGCAAAGAATATAATCAATCAATGCAATCAATTTGCTTTGGCTCAGTCTCTTCATTCTTTCTGGAGCTATTTCTCCATTCTTCTCCATTAGCATATTGGGCATCTACCAACCTGACGAGTTCATCTTTCAGTGACATATCTTTTTGCCTTTTCATACTCTTCATTGGGTTTTCTAGGCAGAATACTGAAGTGGTTTGTTATTCCTTTCTCCAGTGGACCACATTTTGTCAGAACTCTCCACCATGACCTGTGTGTCTTGGGTGGCCCTACATGGCATGGCTCATAATTTCATTGAGTTAGACAAGGCTGTGATCCATGTGATCAGTTTGGTTAGTTTTCTATGACTGTGGTTTTCATTCTGTCTGGCCTCTGATGGATAAGGATAAGAAGCTTGTGGAAATTTCCTGATGGAAGGGACAGGCTGTGAGGGAATCTGGGTCTTGATCTTATGGAAAGGGCCATGCTCAGTAAATCTTTAATCCAATTTTCTGTTGATGGCTGGGGCTGTGTTCTCTCCCTGTAGTTTGGCCCCAGGCCAAACTATGGTAGGGGTAATGACAGTAATGGTGACCTCCTTCAAAAGAACTTATGCCAGCAAGCCATGGCTCCCAGAACTGTTGCATTCAGTGCCCCTGACCCTGCAGCAGGCCACTGTCAACCCATGCTTCTGCCAGAGACTCCTGGACACACACAGGCAAGTCTGGCTCAGTCTCTTGTGGGGTCACTGCTCCTTTCTCCTGGGTCATGGTGCACACAACGGTTTGTTTGTTCCTTCAAGAGTCTGTTTTCCCTGACCTTGAAAATTCTGTAATCAAATCCCATTGACCTTCAAAGTAAAATTCCCTGGAAGTTCTTAGTCCCTTTGCCAGATCCCCAGGTTGGGGAATCTGCTGTGGGCACTAGAAGTTTTGCAACAGTGCAATAATTTTTTTATTATAATTGTTCTCCAGTTTGTAGGTTGTCTGCACAGTGGCTTTATGGTGGGGCTAATGATGACCTCCTCCAAGAGGACTTATGCCACATGCTGAGCCTCCCAGGTCTGTTGCAGCCAAGCTCCTGTCCCCACACCAGGCCACTGCTGACCTGTGCCTCCAAAGGAGACACTCAAAAGGCAGGTCTGGCTCAGTCTCTAGTTGGGTGTGGGGTCTCTGGGTCTTCGTGCACACGAGGTTTTTTTTTTTTTTTTTTTTTTTTGAGCCCTCCAAACATCTCTGGCTGGTATAGGATTTGTTTCTAAACACGATTTTGCCCTTCCTTCCATCTTGTTGAGGATTCTCCTTTGCCTTTGGACATGGGATGCCTTCTTTTGTGGATCCAACAATTTGTCAATGGTTGTGCAGTAGCCAGTTGCAATTTTGGAGTTCTCACAGGAGAAGATAAATACACATCCTTCTACTCCTCCATCTTTATGCACAAATTTTCTTGCTGGATCATATGATAGCTCTACTTTTAGTTTTTTTTTTTTTTTTTATGGAACCTCTATACTGTTCTCCCAGAGAAGGCAATGACACCCCACTCCAGTACTCTTGCCTGGAAAACCCTGTGGATGGAGGAGCCTGGTAGGCTGCAGTCCATAGGGTCGCTAAGTCAGACATGACTGAGCAACTTCACTTCACTTTTCACTTTCATACATTGGAGAAGGAAATGGCAACCCACTCCAGTGTTCTTACCTGGAGAATTCCAGGGATGGGGGAACCTGGTGGGCTGCTGTCTACGGGGTTGCACAGAGTTGGACATGACTGAAGCGACTTAGCAGCAGCAGCAGCAGCATACTGTTCCCCAAAGAGGCTGTACCAATGCATTCCCATCAACAGTGTAGGGCAGTTCCTTTTTCTTCACAACCTCTCCAGCATGTATTGCTTGTAAAAATCTTACTGATCATTATTCTGATTGTTATGAAGTAATACCTCATGATAGTTTTGATGTACATTTTCCTAATATCTGATGATGAAAAGCATCTTTTCTTGTGCTTTTCCCCCATATATATTTTTTTTAATTTTGGAAGTATCTGTTTATTGTTTGTACATTTTTTGATCATGGCCATTTTGACAGGTGTGAGGTGATACCTCATTGTGCTTTTGATTTGCATTTCTCCAGTATTGAGGAAATTTGAGCACTTTTTCATATGTTTATTGGCCATCTGTATGTCTTCTTTAGGACTTCCCTGGTGGCTCAGATGGTAAAGTGTCTGTCTACAATGTGGGAGACCTGGGTCGGGAAGATTCCCTGGAGAAGGAAATGGCAACCCACTCCAGTACTCTTGCCTAGAAAATCCCATGGACAGAGGAGCCTGGTGCAGGCTACTGTCCATGAGGTCACAAATAGTCAGGACATGACTGAGCGACTTCACTTTCTTATGTCTTCTTTGGATAAATGTCTACTAAGGTCTTCTGCCCATTTTTTGGATTGGGCTATTTTTTTTGGGGGGAGGGGTGGATATTGAGCTGCATAAGCTGCTTGTATATTTTGAAAATTAATCCTTTGTCAGTTACTTCTGCAATTATTTTCTCCCACTCTGAAGGTTGTCTTTTAATCTTGTTTATAGTTTCCTTTGCTTTGAACAGATTTTCATGCTTAGTTATGTCCCATTTGCTTATTTTTGTTTTTCTTTCCATTACTGTAAGATGTAGGGTCTATAAAGCTTTTTATTTCTTTGTCAAATCTGAATGAAATCTTTGTAGGTTAGAGCACTCTTTGCTGCAGGTTTCTCCTTTCATTACTTTAATTATATTATACCATTCCCTTCTGACCAGCATTTCTACTGGAAAATCAACCTTATGAAGATTCCCTTGTATGTTATTTTTTGCTTTTTCCTTGTTGCTTTTAGTATTTTTCTTTGTCTTTAACTTTTGTCAGTATGTGTCTCTGTGTGGTCCCCTTTGTGTTCATTCTATATGGTATTCTATGAACTTCCTTGAGTTAAGTGGCTGTTTTCTTTCTCATGTTAGTGAAGTTCTGGCTATAATATCTTCTAATATTTTCTCAAAATGTGTCTCTTTCTCTTCACCTTCTGTAAATATTTAACATTGTTCCAGAGATGTCTGAGACTGTCCTCCTTTCTTTTCATTTTTTTTTTCTTTTTTCTATTCTATGGCAGTGATTTATAACACTTTTTCTTCCAACTAGCTTATTTTTTCTATTGCCTCAGTTATTCTGCTATTGGTTCCTTCCCTTGTATTTTTCCTTTCAGGTATTATATAGTCCATCTTTGCTTGTTTGTTCTTTAAATTGTCTAATTTCTTGTTAAAAATTTATTGTATCTTCTCAATCTATGTCTCCATTCTTTTGCTGAGATTTTGAATCATCTTTACTATCATTACTTTATTTTTTCAGATAGATCAGCTATTTTTTCTACATTTATTTGTTCTTATGAGTTTTTATTTTGCCCCTTAGTTTGCATATATTTTCCTGTCATCTCATTTTGCTTAACTTTCTGTTTTGTGGTCTCCTTTACACAGACTACAATATCATAGTCTCCCTTGCTTCTGGTGTCTGCCCCCTGATGGATGAATTTGTTCCAGAGGTTTGTGAAGGCTTCCTTCTTGGAGTGTCTGGTTCTTGCCCTCTAGTAGGTGGAGCTGAGTCTTATCCTTCTGATGGTCAGTGCCGTGTCAAGTGAAGTGAAAGTCATTCAGTCTTGTCCAAATCTTTGTTACTGTATAGTCTGCAGAATTCTCCAGGCCAGAATACTGGAGTGGGTAGCCTTTCCCTTTTCCAGGGGATCTTCCCAACCCAGGGATCAAACGCCTGCATTGCAGATGGATTCTTTACTAGCTGAGCCACAAGGGAAGCCTAAGAATACTGGAGTGGGTAACCTATCCCTTCTCCAGTGGGTCTTCCCTACCCAGGAATCGTACCAGGGTCTCCTACGTTGAAGGCAGATTCTTTACCAACTAAGCAATGAGGGAAGCCATGTCAAGGGGTGTGCTTTGAGGTGGTGGTTAGCTTGGAGTTTCAGCAGCCTGTTTTCTGATGGATGGAGCTGTGATCCTACCTTGGTGAATGTTTGGCCTGAGGCTCTCCAGCAGTGGAGGCTGCAGGTTGTTGGGTGGGTTTGTCTTGGTGCCAATATATGGACCTCTAGGTGAACTCAATCTGATCAGTGTTCCTTGGAGCTTCTGTTACCAGTGTTATTGCTCTCACAGTGAAAGTGTTGAAAGTGTTAGTCACTCAGTCGTGTCCAATTCTTTGCAACACCATGGACTGTGGTCCATCAGGTTCCTCTGTCTATGGGATTCTCTGGGCAAGAGTACTACAGTGGGTTGCCATTTCCTTCTCCAGGGAATCTTCCCAACCCAGGGATCAAACCCAGGCCTCCCACCTTACAGGCAGATTCTTTACTGTCTGAGCCACCAGGGAAGTTGGCCCTCACAGTGAGGTATAGACTGCTTTGCCTCTGCAGGAGACCCTCCAAAACTGTTAGATAGGCATAACCCAGATTTCAATGGAGGTAACCTTATGGGCTGTAATCTGCTTTGTGCTGAGTCCCAGGGCACATGAGACCTTGTGTACTCCCTCTAAGAGTGGGGTCTTTCTTTCACCCAGCCTTGTGGAGCTTTTGCATTGACACCTTGCTGGCCTTCAATGCTAAGTCTTCTGGGGGTTCTACTGCTTGATGCCAGACCCTCAGTCTGCCTTGGAGTATTATTTTGTGTGGTAATGTCCCTGTGTAGCCTGTGCAGGTTTAGTACTTTTTGTTGTGAAGGTTGTTTTTTAATTATAGATGTCTGTCACCTTTTTCCTCAGTGTATGTTAGACATTATCCTTTTGATAGGAGATGTGACTGATGTTGTGGTGTCCAGAGCCTGCAAAGCCTGATATTGAGTAAGATATTCCCTTTTCTCCATCTGTCACTGTGTGTTAGTGGTGGGATATGTTCCTTAGCTCTTATATTAGAGACCTGCAGATCTGTCTCTTAATTGTGTTTCTGATCTGCAATATAAGATATGTAGGATTGGAACATTCTACAGGGAGGGAAGCCACAAAATATTCCTCCTCTGAAGTTGTTCACCTTTGGGTGTGTTCTGCTATGTCATCTTTTACCTGTTCTGTGAGCTCTCAGATTACCCTTATATTGGTACTGATCTCAGCCCCATCTTAACATGTAGATATGCCAGCAGTTGGTGCTAGTGTCTATCAGATGTTGTTTCTGTCAAGCCACCAGCATAGATTCATTTATGTCAGGCCCCAGGATTGCAGTAATCATGGACCTGGACCCAAGGTGGGTAGCCAGACTCTGGACCCACTGTGGGGCAGCCAAGACTCTAGTTTGGCCCAACACCCACATGTTCAGTTCAGTTCAGTTCAGTCGCTCAGTCGTGTCCGACTCTTTGCGACCCCATGAATCGCAGCACGCCAGGCCTCCCTGTTCATCACCATCTCTCGGAGTTCACTCAGACTCACGTCCATCGAGTCCGTGAT
>SJYT01005925.1:0-92989 GCA_006410635.1 Cephalophus harveyi
TTTTCTGGAACTTTCTTGCTTTTTCCATGATCCAGCGGATGTTGGCAATTTGATCTCTGGTTCCTCTGCCTTTTCTAAAACCAGCTTGAACATCAGGGAGTTCACGGTTCACATATTGCTGAAGCCTGGCTTGGAGAATTTTGAGCATTACTTTAGTAGAGTGTGAGATGAGTGCAACTGTGCGGTAGTTTGAGCATTCTTTGGCATTGCCTTTGAGATTGGAATGAAAACTGATCTTTTCTAGTCCTGTGGCCACTACCACTACTGAGTTTGCCAAATTTGCTGGCATATTGAGTGCAGCACTTTCACAGCATCATCTTTCAGGATTTGAAACAGCTCAACTGGGATTCCATCACCTCCACTAGCTTTGTTCATAGTGATGCTTTCTGAGGCCCACTTGACTTCATATTTCAGGATGTCTGGCTCTAGGTGAGTGATCACACCATCGTGATTATCTGGGTCGTGAAGATCTTTTTTGTACAGTTCTTCTGTGTATTCTTGCCCCCTCTTCTTAATATCTTCTACTTCTGTTAGGTCCATATCATTTCTGTCCCTTATCGAGTCCATCTTTGCATGAAATGTTCCCTTGGTATCTCTAATTTTCTTGAAGAGATTTCTAATCTTTCCCATTCTGCTGTTTTCCTCTATTTCTTTGAATTGATCCTGAAGAAGGCTTTCTTATCTCTCCTTGCTATTCTTTGGAACTCGGCATTCAGATGCTTATATCTTTCCTTTTCTCCTTTGCTTTTCGCTTCTCTTCTTTTCACAGCTATTTGTAAGCCTCCTCAGACAGCCATTTTGCTTTTTTGCATTCCTTTTCCATGGGGATGGTCTTGATCCCTGTCTCCTGTACAATGTCACGAACCTCTGTCCATAATTCATCAGGCACTCTATCTATCAGATCTAGTCCCTTAAATCTATTTCTCACTTCCATTGTATAATCATAAGGGATTTGATTTAGGTCATACCTGAATGGACTACTGGTTTTCCCTACTTTCTTCAATTTAAGTCTGAATTTGGTAATAAGGAGTTCATAATCTGAGCCACAGTCAGCTCCCGGTCTTGTTTTTGCTGACTGTATAGAGCTTCTCCATCTTTGGCTCCAAAGAATATAATCACACAAGTCACATACAAAGAACCTGGAATTAGAATATCTTCCGACTCCAACAATCATCCAGAGACCTGAGAAAGCAAGCCTTTAGCATGTTGGGGGAAAACGAATTCCAAGGTAAAATTCCACACAAGCTATCAATCAATCACGATGGAAAACAGACATTCTAACACTTGCAGTCTCCGCAAACTCATTCCCCAGACGCCCCTGCTCAGGGAGGTACCCAAGGACGTGAACAGAGCCCACCCTAATCATGAGATAAACGGAGAGAGGACAAGGCAGGCACAAAAGAGAGGTCCGGAGAACCCAGCAGGACAGCTGTGCGCCAGACTGGGGCAGGCCCAAGGGCTTAGAGGGGATTTTTCTCCTTAAGAATAAAACGACAGAAGACCAGGTGGAATGAAGGCATTAAGCTGATCTAACTGACAGAGCTGCAAGGGAACGTGGCGTCATCACGCACTGAGATGGATTATTTTTTAAGTAACCTCTTCCCACCCACCCCCAATTCTCTTTCAAGTTCTTTGCAAGTCAATGTCATCTTCCCAGCCTTGCTTCCAGGGGCCATTCTGTAATGTCCAGAACTGTGCCAGACACATTCCAGAAACCTCAGGCCCTGTGGTTAGACACAGCTGGGCTTAAATTTCTCTTCCACCACTCTCGAGAAGGGTGCATTGGGCAAACCACCTTAACTTTCCCTGCCTCAGTACTATTTCCAATTTTACAGACAAGAAGACTGAAACACTGATTTGTGTGTGTGTTTGGGGGTGGAGCCGGTTATGTATGTGGCTTGCTATGAAGATTAAACAGAAGCAGCCATATAAAACACTTAACTTCATCTCTGCCATATTAACATTTTCAAGATTAATCCACTGAATTAACTATATAGCTATTAATCAGGGGAAACACTAGAAAACACAGAGGTAAGGAAAAATAACTGCAATTTACTCCATATTTGGCTCTAACAAACAGTCATAATGATGTCAGCTCTGAATAGTGACCTAAGGGGCATTGCAGCTACACTGAAAGGATTGTTTTTTCCGCTGGGGGCGGGGGGTGTAGGTCCAGCCTCGCCCTCCAAAGGCAGAAATGGAAAAATAAGTCTGAAACTGAAAAACAAGCAGCAGCGACATACCTCTATTATTTAACAATATGCAACAGTGCAAACAAAACTGGCATCTCTTGCGAACAGGGACAGGCTGGCCGGGGGCTTAACAAATCTGGCGCGTCTAGGTCTTTCTAAACTACGCTCACACAGAACTCTGACTTTAAAAACTTAAAAGTCACAAAACGTAGCATTACCCAGGAAAGCAGCATACACACCGGGTGAGGACCATGCCGTGGTGGCCGCCGCGCTCCAGTCCCTAACCTCTCCTCTGGCTCGGCTGGTGGGTCTGCTGCTGCGCTGTCCTCATGGAACAATCTCTGGGGCTTCTCCGACCCCGCTCCAAGTCAAGGCCGCTAGCAATGCGTCTGGGAACCGTGACTGCGCTGTGGAGCGGGGGGGCGGCAGGCCCCGGCTGACCGATCGCCCACGCGCACGCCGTGCCCTCCCGGTGCCCAGCCTGCAGGGCAGGACGTGGTCCCGGGCTGCTCTCCCTCCCCAGGAGGTGCAGGCGGGGGTGTCCTGAGACCACTCTCCTTCTGCGGCCCGTGCTCTCCTCTGGAACCCTGTTGCCACTGTCTCTGTTCTATGTCTCTGTGCGGACACAGCTTCTCCTCCTTCGGGGACTTCTGCCCCAGCGTCCGCTGGACCTCACGTCTCCTCTGCTGTCCTGACTCCGTCCTCCGGCTTTCCCTGGGCTCCAGCCCGCGCTGCTCACGCCCGTGCTTGCTGACCCAGCCCGCAGGGCAGCCCCCGAGTCCTGCCGCCTGCTTCACAGCCCGTGGTTCCACAAGCCAGGCCCCCGCCCGAGTCCGTGAGGAGGGAACGGGAGAGACACAATCCTCTCCGAGTCCCGCCTTCCCTCCACACAGCGGCTGTGCACGCGGGCGGGGGCACAGCGAGGGCCCGGGGCTGAGAGGCGGGCGGGGGCGGCCCCCAAGTTAGGGAAGCGGTGTTACAAGACACAGACATCCAGCAAATAAGGAAACACACGATGACAGCGGGCTAAGTAAACTGCCTGAGTCCGCCTGTGAGCACTGATGTTTGGGGCGGGAAGGTTCTCGGCTGACTCTGGAGTACCCTTCCCGCGTGGCAGGCCTGCCACTTTCGCAGTCACTCCTCACGCCACGGCCGGAGGCTGTCCACCCCCTGGGGCTGGTGCAGACCAGAGCCCACAGGGCAGGCCTGAGACTGCAGCCCTCAGAAAGGCCTGCTTGCGAGGAGGAGGGCCTTGGCTGGCGTCCAAGAACTTGGCTTTCTGAAGGGTTCCCACCATTCCCCAAACTGGTAAGAGTGGTATCCAGTGACCCAACAGTGTGACGTGGCTGCTGCTGAAACCTGCTTTCCTCCCAGGAGGCTGGCGCCTGGGCATGTAGGCAGGCGCAACCACGTGGCCAGTCCACAGCAGCCTGTGAGCTCAGAGTCTCTAACAAGCAGCCCTGTCAGACAATACTTGACACGTATCACAACACATGGCTACACAACCCTTGAGTCAAGCTCTCAGCTGGCTTCCTCCACATGGCACCTCGCTCGCCTTTCCTGGGTCTGCTTCACCGCAATAAACCACTAACTTAACCCTGGATCAGTCCTTCCTGGGCATCACCAAACCCAAGGCGGTCATGGGGCTCGCTACTGCAGGGTAACCACCCAAACGTCTCCACATCTGGCGCTGTGTGTGTGTGTGTGTGTGTGTGGTGTGTGTGTGTTTGTGTGTGTAGATCAATGAGAATGTGGAGCGGGGAGAAAGTGTGTGTGTGTGCATGTGTGTGTGTGTGTAGACCGACAAGAAGGTGGAGCAGGGAGAAAGTGTGTGTGTGTGTGCGCATGTGCATGTATGTGTAGACCAACAAGAATGTGGAGTGGAGAGAATGTGTGTGTGTGTGTGTGTGTGTGTGGAGAGAGAGGGAGTGTGTGTGTGTAGACCGAGGACCTGAACACAAACATCTTGACCACCTGTGAACAGGATGAACAGAATATCAGCCTTCTCTGCACTTCTCTGGCAACTGTCCTGGAAGTTCTAAACTATTTCAAAATGAACTCTTTTTAAAATCCACAAATCTCTCTGATTGCTGTGCTGTGGGTGACTTGGCTAAATGACCAGCTTGAATCCTCTCCAGTGAGCCGCGTTTCCTCCCCGTTTGCTAACTTTTTACCAACTGCGGGTGAATGGAGTCCGGTGGAGCTTCATGAGGGCTGAGCCTGTCCCCAAGCGGTCAGTCAGGGCCCCGGGTGATGCCCCTGGCACAGTGGGAACGCCGACCCCTCCACCTGCACACACCCGCTGGGACCACTGAGCGGCTCTGGCTCCTCCCCTCTGGGGAGGGCAGGCTCCAACCTCGCGGGCCTCTTCTTCCCCATCCCTCTGCTTGGGGCTTGATCACTCAGGGACTCTATTCCCCTCCTAGTCTCTGCCCGTGACACCTCCTCTGCCCACACCAGGCCCTTCCATCTCTTCCCTCTCGGTTATCACAAATGGTTCTTCAGGCCTAGACTCACTTTCTCCGCGAAGCCTTCAGCTGCCCCTCCTGGATGCTCCCAGGGCGCCTACCCTGAACATCCCCTGGAAGAGAAGAGTTGACCTCTGACCAACAGGGTCTGAACTGTGTGGATCCCACCTTTTACTCAGATTTTCCAAGTACTCATTATGAGACACGTACACTGTGGGTGCTCATTCCTCTGTAACCTCAACCACAACACACGCTCCATGCCTCTTCTGTTCACGCTCAAGTTCCAACACACACCACCGTCTCACAAACATGGTGACATTGGAAAAACATTTACTGAATGAATCTCAACTCCGTGAGCATTCGCTATAACCACTTACATTTCGGGGCAGGTATGTTTCAAGTTGCAAATAATGGAAGTTGGAACCACTGGTGATTATCAATGGAAGTCCAACACAAATTTATATAAACAACTGGCTCAAAGCTGCTTCAAGGACAGCAAAACACCATTTATTCTGAATCTATTCTAGTTACATAAGCTAAACAGTATGACTATGTGCTTCAAACTCTCATCTGGATTCTCCAGAGAATTAAAATGTTTTACTCTGCAATAACTAAAACTGGTTAAAAAAAAAAAAAGCGGTGGGGGTGGAGAGGCCCTCTCCTTCACCAGAATAAAGGGGCTTCCGCCAGCTTGACTTAAAACCTCTCAGTTTAAGATTTGTTTAACAGTACATAGTATCACCAGTGTGAGGATCCACACAGGTTTACGATTTCCAAAGCTTGGCAACCCATACGGACACTGGGCTACAGAGCAGTGATCAACCATCATAACCAGAAAGGATGAGAAAACAGATGAGGTGATGTGAGAGAGAGGAAAAACGTGGTCAATCTATAAACTTCCAAATCAAGCCACAAAAGCAATGCATCTCTGCACCCACTAAAGAAAAAGAGGGCAGGGAATTCCCTGGCAGTCTAGTGGTTAAGACTCCAGGGCTTCTCTTCTGAGGGCTCGGGGTCAATCCCTGGTCAGGGAACTAAGATCCCACAAGCCAGAGGCATGACCAAAATAAGAAACAGAGAGAGAGAGAGAGAAGAGGGCCGGGAGGAGTAAGACGGGGAGGAAGCCGCGCAGCCCACACAGAGCGCTGCTCCGTGGGGACGGCCAGCCTCCACCGGGCTCGGGGGGGCCCACAGCGCTGGCCCGGGGGCTCCTGCAGGCAGACCCTCCTGACGTGCACAGGAAACCTCTGCAAGACCCAGGACTCTCGTGCGCCAGAGCTCACAGCAGGGTGTGCTCGCCACAGACCCTCTCTCTCTTGAGACACACAACGTGCTGTCGTGCCACGCGATCCTGCAGAAGCGTCTTTGCTGCGGGGCCGACCGCGGGCCTACTGACCGGCCAATGCCTGTTCTCACCCTCCGGTCTCCCCAACCTGATCTCCCACACGCGTCCTCTTTACCTCCGTCTGTCTGCTGCTCCTGGCCTCATGACCCCATACCCACCTTAGTGACCAGCAGGCCTGGACGAACACACTCCTCCACTCTCCTGTCCCCGCTTCTCCCCAGCCAAGACTCTCACAGTGAACTCAGAGCCCATCTGACCTAGTCGCTTCGCTTTTTTCCCGGAGGGGATTGTGGTACCTGGAGGCTCCACAACCAGACGTGAACACAGCTGAAACCCCTCAGGGCTTCAGCCCACACTTCCAGTGCCTGTTCCATCCCACAAAGAAGGGTTCCCCCGAGCATAAGCACACCCAGCCCTCCAGGGCTACCCGTGGGTGTGTCTACACTACACAGGCTGAGCTGTGTTGGTGAAGGAGACCACACACCTAACTCTTTACGATCCTGCCCCTTTCGGAGAAGGCCTGCAGCCTCCTGTTAGAGACCTCACAGGACGACCCTGCGGGCTGGCTGGCCCGAGAACCAACAGAAGAATGCGGTGCGGCAGGAAGGAAGGCGCGGCGCCTGCACCAGCCTCTGGGCCAGAGGTCTCGGGTGCACACAGCGGGTGAGCAGTGGGGACAGGGAGCAACGGGTGGGCCAGGAGAAGACAGCAAGCTGCTGGGCTGGACGCAGGGTGTGAGAGAAAAGCGAGGAACCGAGGGGGACCCCAAGGCCAAGCCAGCAGGAGGATGCGGCTGCTGCTCTGAACCGAGACCAGGTCTTCGAAGGAGATTCGGACCCACGACTGGACACTGGTATTTACACTCGTTGTCCTCCCACAGGAAAACCTGTGACTCACTGTTCTTTCAGAAGAAGAGCCAACGTCCTTACGACGGACTCGAAGGGCGTCCCCGGTCAGCCTCTCCTCTAACGTCATCAAATTCACTGTGCCCCCCACCAAATTCATCTGCTGATGTACACTCAGCTATAGGACAGGCACAGCAGGGTGGTCCTCTGCTGGGTGAACAGGTCAGAACGGCGCAGCCCTCGGGGATGGAATCCATGGTCTCACGAAGGAGACCCCGGAGCACTGCCAGTGAGGGCGCAGCGGGAAGGAATCGCGAACCAGGAAGGCCGCCCGCATCAGAGAGCAGATCCGCCGGCCCCTGGATCCCGGACTTGCCGGCCTCCGAGACTGTGAGGAGTGAATCCCTGTCGCTTGTAAGCCACCCGGCCAGGGTGGCCCCAAACCCACCAAGACCCCAGCGCGTGCTCCAGCCCAGCTGCCGCGCCTCCGCGTCTTCCCAAGCACGCGAGCGACCTCTCGGCCTGGGGTGCTCCTCTCCAAAGACGTCTCCCGAGCTCATCCTCACCCTCTCTGCCCAAAGACAAGCTCCCTGAAGCCTCCAGGACTCCCTACCAGACACTGGCCCTTTCCTCAGCCTTTTATTCCTCTCCCTCCTTTCTCTGCTCAATTTATTTCCAGCACATTTATTACCTTCTCACGTAACTTGTTGACTATCTCCTCCCCCTACCTCCTAACACAGAGGCTCTAAGGATGAAGAATACTTGCCTTTTCACCCACTGCTGTAACCACACTTCCTAAAACACAGCAGGGGATCAAAAAACATTTGCTGAGTGAATAAACAGCCCAGAGAATAAATACAACTTACAGAAGATTCAAGAGAACTTCCCTCACGGACCTGGGTTTTGAGGGAAAAACAAAAGCACATTATGAATGCCTCCAGGACACAGCTCAGACAGCGACTCTCCCATTTGTTCACCCTCTATATCTGAGCGCCAGGGCAGGACTTTCTTCTCTCCCTCCCTGCTCCCAGCCCTTAAAATGCCTGGGATCAACTCATAGCTGATGCTATTAGAAAAACAAAACCGCAAACCCTCGGCTTCTCTGGTGGCCTCGGGGCCTACACTCCTTCCTGCCTTCACAGAGCCCTGCCTCTGCCCCAGCCGGAGCTCCTCAGGTCCTTAGACACCTCGCTCCTTTTCACCCCAAAACCCCATCACCTGTCAAACCTTCTACCCAGGAAGCTCCTCCCACCCCTTTCCAGTCTGCTTCTCCTCATTCACATGTGCGATGTCACCAGCTCAAGAGCAACCTGCCCTCCCGGCGGAGAAAAAAACACCACTCCAACTCCTCCCTTATTTTCCTAACACTTCAAGCCTTCTGAAGTCTATGTTCACACACACACCTCATCGGCAAGACGCTCTGTTCACCACTGCGTTATTCACCACTATGTATGTCCCTGGTGCCTAGAACACCGGGTACAATAGGAGTAATTCAATTACACGTCAGTACCACGCTGGACTACAACCAGCCTCTCTGCCAGCTCAGATGGTAAAAAATCCACCTGCCAAATGCAGGACACGCAAATTCGACCCCTGGATTGGGAAGATCCCCTGGAGAAGGAAATGGCAACCCCCTCCAGTATATTCCTGCCTGGAAAAAAAAAAACCCATGGACAGAGAGAGGAGCCCGGAGGGCTACACACACAGCCCACGGGGTCGCAAAGAGCTGGACGCGACTGAGCACACGGCACAGGCGGGGCACAGCTCTACTTTACCCCCGGAAAACACTGACGACAGCGTCAGACAGACTCCCGACATCAGAGGGCGGCGAGAAGTCCAGCTGGGGAGGGGCACTCCGCAGGGCCTGAGCCCGACGCTGGCAGCGGCTCCTCTTCTGCCGGGGGCGCGCACGCTCCACGCTACACTTCGCTACACTTCAGAGACCTGCAGCGTCCGCGTGCCTTCGGGGGACGAATGACCCTCCTGGCCAACCCGCAGGCCACATGAGCACCCGCCCCCACCGCCCCCACCAGCAAGAAATACGGAAGGGCTGGCCAGCACAGCAAAAAACCACCACCTTCTCCTGGGAAAGACTAGCTTCCCTTGGCATTCTGACCACCACTCATCTCCCTAGAAGTCAGCCTTGGGGGAAACACCGGGACTGGAGAAGGGAACTCCGGGGGACCCCCACCCAGGGTGCCCCCACCCCTCCACCCCTCCACCAGCGCTGCACCTAGGAAATGAATCCCAGATTCTAAGCCTGAAGACGCAGCGCAAAGTCGCTAAAACATGTCCAACTCTTGCAAGCCCATGGACTGTAGCCTGCCAGGCTCCTGGGTCCTTGGGATTCTCCAGGCCAGAATACTGTAATGGGGAGCCTTTCCCTTCTCCAGGGGATCTTCCCGACCCAGGGATCGAACCCTGGTCTCCCGTATTGCGGGCGGATTCTTTACCAGCTGAGCCACCAGGGCAGCCCAAGAATGCTGGAGCGGGCAGCCTTTCCCTCCTCCAGAGGGTCTTCCCGACCCAGGAATCGAACCAGGGTCTCCCCCTGCACTGCAGGCGATTCTTCGCCAGCTGGGCCACCAGGGCAGCCCCAGCCTTTCCCAATACGGGGAGGGGGAGGGGGCTTCCGCCCGCCCCGCGCCAGACGCCTCACCTGCTGCAGAGAGGCGCAGCCCTGGCAGCGCGAGAGGTCCGCCGCCGCCCCCGGCGCCGCCGAGTGGGTCTCGCCCGGCATCATGGTGCCGCCGCCGGGCCCGCGGAGCCCGCACGCCTCAGGGGCCGGCGGCCTCGGCCCCGTCCTGCCTCTGCTGACGCCGCCGGGGCCGCCCGGCCCTGCCGGGCCGCTTCCCGCCGAGTCTGGGCGGGTCCATCCGTGCACCGAGGTCCCCGTGGAGCCGGGCGAACGGCTCTCCGAGCCAGAGCCACCTCAGGCGCTGCAGACAGAAACGGTACACCGGCGCGGCCCCCCGAGCGTGCGACGCCGCCGAGCCAGGACCCCGCCCCGCCCCGGCTAGCCCCGCCCACACGCCGCGGCGCGGGGCTGCCTGCCGCGCCGCCTGAGCGAAAACGGGGCGCGGGGCTGCGCCGCCGCGGCGGGGGCAGACGGCCCGAGGAAACGGCGCAAGGCGGAGAGGCGTCGGACGGGCCCCCCTTCCGCCGTGTAGCGTTTAGTCTTCCTTTGCCAGCTTGCTGTGTAGACGGCTTTCGATAGACACCTAAAACCTTCGCCGAGGGGCGGTGACCTGAGGTGACGTCACTGCCGGCGCCTCCCGGCCCTGAAGGACCCCGCACGCTGACGGCCGGTGCGCAAGTTTTAACTGGAGCGGCGCGCTCCGTCAGGGTGCGACCGGGCGCAGGCGGAGACCCGAGGACTACATCTCCCGGCGGCCCCCGCGCGCCGGGCGGCCCCCGAGCCGCTCTGCCGCCGCGGGCGCGCCTGAGGGGGCGGTTCGCCTCGTTAGGCGTTGTCGTCGTCGCCGCTGGCCAGTCCTCCTCCCCAGACGTCTCTCTTCGCCGCTCCCCCGCCTTCCGTGTCCACTCGCCGTCCGGCCCCGCGCTCCTCGGCCTCCTCCCCACCCCCACCCCGGAGCCCCCCGAGCACAGCGCCCGGCCGGATCCTGGGCCACCCCGCCTCCCGTCAGTGGCCGGCTGCTAACATGTAGCCTGCCAGGCTCCTCTGTCCACGGGGAGATGTGTATAAGAGACAGCCCCACCCCCACCCCGGAGCCCCCCGAGCACAGCGCCCGGCCGGATCCTGGGCCACCCCGCCTCCCGTCAGTGGCCGGCTGCTAACAAATGTTTTTAAAATCTCTAACAAAGGGAAAAAAAGAGAAAATCCTCACTTTACAGCAATTCCCGGGTACACTCAAGTCCTCATCCTCTGGTTTGAATCGAAGTTTTCCCCAATATCCGAGGCCACCAGAATCTTCTTGATGATCCCAGCTTGTTGCCATAGGTTACCTTGCTCGGAAGCCTCAGACGTCGCTGCTCGACGTCTGGTTAGGAAGTCCGAATTCTTAGCGTCCCATACAAGAACTGCATGCATTAAGGAGACATCCCGGACCCTATCAGCTCCTTCCTAAATCTTCGGATGGAAATTGCAACTGAAAGCAGCCCCCACCCCTTCCAAGAAAGCAGTCTGTGTTCCTCTCCAAACGCCGGCATCCCTGTCCTTGCTTGTACACGCTCTGCGGTTGAAGCTGCCTGTGAAGTGGAGGGACCAGGCGTCCAGCCGTCGCCTATATCACCTGCCCTTGGCACTGAAGACACGTCTGTGTAATGTGGGATGTGCAGAAAACAGGAGTAGGGTTAAAAGTGAAAGGAGAAGCGAGAAAGGGGAGAGGAGCCCCTGTGGTCCTGATGACTTTACATGTCTGCCTTCCAGCCTCGGACAAACAGGTCTTAACAGTAACTTCCTTCCTATCTAAGGTTTTTCCCCAAATGTCCCCCCCGACCCCCAGCAGGGTATCTTCGTCAGGGAGGCACCAGCTTATGCTCCAGCATTGGCGCCCTCTGCACTGTCCACCCGCCTACACGACATCCCTACCCTTGCAGGAGCTGGGAGCTCACTGCCGCCTTCCTGTCCCCTGCACCTGCCTGGAGCGCCCTTCCTGCCAGCTTGGCATTCTGTAACCCTCCTGTCCTTCCAGGCCGCACGTTTCACCTCCACGACCACAATATGTATGTCCTTTTTTGTCCGCTTGTTTACTTACTATGTCATATCCTAACTCCTTTGTGACCCAATGGACTATAGCCCACCAGGCTCCTCTGTCCACGGGGTTTCCCAGGCAAGAATACTGGAGTGGGTTGTCGTTTCCTTCTTCAGGGGATCTTCCTGACCCAGGAACTGAAACTGTGTCTCCTGCATTCACAAGCAGATTCTTTATCGCTGAGCCATCAGGAAGCCCCTTTTTGTTCCTTAGCACTAATTTTTTTTTATTAATACCACATTTTGAATTGGATAGTGGTGTTCTTTATGTCTTAGGGGTGAGTTTTCCTTTTAAACACTGCGAAGTGCAAAGGCAATGGCATCCCACTCCAGTACTCTTGCCTGGAAAAGCCCATGGATGGAGGAGCCTGGTGGGCTGCAGTCTATGGGGTCGCTAAGAGTCGGACACGACTGAGCGACTTCACTTTCATTTTTCACTTTCATGCATTGGAGAAGGAATTGGCAACCCACTCCAGTATTCTTGCCTGGAGAATCCCAGAGACGGGGGAGCCTGGTGGACTGCCATCTATGGGGTCGCACAGAGTCGGACACGACTGAAGCGACTTAGCAGCAGCTTAGCAGCAGCAAGTGCTGTACACAGTAGGTGCTCCATGAATGTCAGAGTGAGTCAGATTTGCTATAGCTGATTGAAAGTGAAAAACAAGCACTTCCACTCGGAAGCGAAAGTGCATTTGTTCCATCCTCTACCTTTCTCATAAGATATTCAAAGGGGGAAAAAAGACCAGCAGCAGCAGTCTGCTTTGTGTAATGTAGTGTGGGCAAACCTTCCATAAACGGCCACACAGTAAATATTTTAGGATTTGGGGAACATACAGTTCTTTACTGCTTATGTCATTTTTTTTGTTTGTTTTTGAGAAACCGTCTACAGATGTAAAACTCATTCTTACCTGGCAGGCTGTGCAAAAACAAGTGTAGTTGTAATTCATAATGGAAATTGGTGTTGGCCACTGGTTAGGGAGTGCTGGAAATGACATTTTTCCTCTCCTGTAAGAATGGCCACCCCTACTGTGTCATCCGTGGCCCCTGATGCGAAGAGCCCACTCCTTGGAAAAGCCCCCGATGCTGGGAAAGATTGAGGGCAGGAGGAGAAGGGGGCAGCAGAGGATGAGATGGTGGGCTGGCATCACTGACTCAATGGACACGAGTTTGAGCAAACTCCGAGAGATACTGAAGGACAGGGAAGCCTGGCATGATGCAGTCCATGGGGTCACAAAGAGTCCAAGAGGACTTAGCAACTGAGCGACACCAACACTGTCACTGTGATGGAGACACACAAGCATATGTCTATGTGCAGAAAATGGCAAGTAGTGGCTTTGGAACCACACACCTGGCTTTAAACTCTCAAGCAAGTGATCTCTTTGAGCTGCTATTTCCTTACAGAGGAGTAGCTACAGTTTAAGGGTAAAATGAAAATGGCAGGGCCAAGCCCGTAGGCTCTACCATATAGTGAAGAGGTATTCACAGTTTATTGATGGTGTCATCTAGTTTGCAAAATAGATAATACCTCCATCCAACTCACATTAAAAAAATAATAGAAAAAAAGGTTTGGTTTGGGTTTTTTTTTGTTTTTGCAATTTTTTTTATTTTGCAAGGAAAGTTTTTCTGCATTGTTTTTCTGTCAGACTGTCCTAAGACCTGGAGGGATGTCTAGATTCTGGTTCTGATTTTGGGGACCCCTGTGCCTGGAGTCCAGGAAGCTATTGAGAGAATCCAACTATAATCTCAGTTCTTGCCCCACACCCTCATCATCACCCCCCATATCCTTGGTAGCTTCTCAAAGTTAATGCTTTGAAGGATAACAAAATTTAAAGGTTATTTAAATTGATTATTTAATTTATTAACATGATTCCACTGAAAGGGCTAATAGATTTTGTCTAGAAGTCAAGGCTTATATCACAAGAACTCAAAATGGAAAGCTGTTTGTTCTTTGAATGTTCTGATATTTTGCTTTATGGAGAGCTATTCTTTCCCCTGCTGCATTTACCCATAAGCAAAATAAACTGTGTTTCTTCCTTCTTTTAAATCCCTGAGAGGTATATTACGGAATAATGTGTAACTCTAGCAGTCTACAGTTCAGTGGTGTTATCTAATTAAGTTGTGCTAATTTCTGCATCTGTGATGTAATGCTAACATAAGCCCACAAGATGTCTGTCTTTCCCTGTCTGTGGTTTAGACCTAAATGGAATATCCAACCATGTTTATGACTTACTAGCAGTACTTCGGCCACCTGATGCAAAGAGGTGACTCATTGGAAAAAACCTTGATGTTGGGAAAGATTGAAGGCAGGAGAAGGGGATGACAGAAGATGAAATGGTTGGATGGCATCAGCGACTCAATGGACATGAGTTGAGCAAACTCGGGGAGACGGTGAAGGAAAGGTAGCAGTTCTGCAGTCCATGGGGTTGTAGCGAATTAAACATGACAGCAATTGAACAACAGCAACAATCCCTTCTGGGTGGGGAGGGATGTTTGAGTTTTCCCCAGGGATCAGTGGTGGGCTCTATGCCTTTGTTTATTTGGCAGCATTGGGTCTTAATTGCAGCACACGAGATCTTTGTTGTATCATGCAGGATCTTTTGTTGCAGGGCGGAGATTCTTTAGTTTTGGTGTGCATATTTTAATGCTTTGCAGCACGTGGGGGTCATAGTTCCCTGACCAGGGATCAAACCTGTGTTCCCTGCATTGTAAGGCAGATTCCTAACCTTTGGACTACCAAGAAGTCTCTTTCCCAGCATTGGGGTCTTTTCCAATGAGTGGGCTCTTCACATCAGGGGCTACATAATGACACAGTAGGGGTGGCCGTTCTTATGGGAGAGGAAAAATGTTTCCAGCATTCCCTAACCAGCAGCCAACACCAGTTTCCATCATGAACTACAACTGCACTTGTTTTTGCACAGACTGCCAGGTAAGAATGAGTTTTACCTCTTAAGTCAAGGGGTCTTACCTGAAAGATTGAGTTTACTCAGAAACCTGAAGAACGAGTTTTTGGAAGACACCCTGAGGCTGGGAGAGATTGAAGGCGGGCGGAGGAGGGGACAGAGGACGAAATGGGATGGACATGAGTTTGAGCAGTCTCTGGGAATTGGTGAAGGACTGGGAGCCCTGGCGTGCTGCAGTCCATGGAGTCACAAAGAGTCGGACACGACTGAGCGACTGAACAACAACCTGGAAGACCGAGTTGACTCAGAAACCTGAAGAACCAGTTTCTGCTTTAAAACAAGCATGATTTGGAAGAGAAGGCATAACTGATACAGCTGATACAGAGGAAGCGCAATTTAAAGGCCTTTCCTGGTTGCTGAAGCCCTCTGCAGGGGACTGTGAGGTGTTTTGTGAAATCTGGCAGCTGTAACTCCCGCTCACCTAGGACTCTTCCGTGGTCTCCAGGATTTGCTTCCTGAAAGTTCCCACCCTACAGACCCAATAGCTTCTGGCCCCCGGCCCAGATATAAGATGAAAACTTATACCCTAATTTCTGATGAATTCTAAGATGCAACAGCAAAGCGTCAAACAGGGGCAGTCCTCTTGTGAGCGAGGGTCAGTCTTGACAATGGGTAGCATGCTGAGAAAGTGGCCCCGCCGCCTCCCTGTCTGGAACCAGACCTGCCTCCAGCTCCCCTGGCCTCCTGCTGTGGTCCACCCTCCCCCACGCCTGGAGCACAGAGCTGTGTCCTCCCTGCTCCCACACTCCGCCCACCAGGTGGTCCTCCCTTCCTGTCCTAAGAGACACCAGAGTCTGACCAGTCCAGAGACATCGTGGGTGGACTTCTCGCTTCACCGAAGGCTCTCGTCCTAGGCCTCGCATCGCTCCTCCCCATCTGTCCATCTGTCTGTCCAGGCGCTGCGTGATCCTGGTTGCACGTGGTCTCAGGCACCCGTGTTGTGGGTCACTCCTGTCTCCTACGGCTGTGGTTGTAAGACTCCACGGAGCCCTGGGATAACTTGCAGGGCGACCCCAGGAAAGTTCTGAAGGACGACTCAAAATGTTCTAACTGTCGAAGAAAATAAAAACATGTCATTTCCGACACTTGACAAAGAACAGCAAAGCCTTTATTTATGCCCTGGTGACAGGCATAGGGAGCCCTGCCGGGCTTTTTCGAGGAGCGTTTCCAAGAGAAAACATCCAGCCTCCGGGGGTGGGGGCAGGGGTCCTGGCTAAAGCATCCTGACGGGACTCTAGCTGCAGGCAGGCAGGGTGGTCAGATCTCACCTGGGGGATGTGGAAGGTGGGGGATGTGGAAGGTGGGGAACGTGGAAGATGGGGAGCGTGATCAGAGGCCTCTGGGGTCCCGTACCCAGGGTGGGGCCTCCTGGTCCAAGTGACTGAACAAGACCCTGCCTCAGAGCCAACCAGGCAGAGATGAGCCCTGAAGCCCGGGGGTCGGGGCCACACTGAGAGGACAGCTCGGAGGAGGCCGGTGCAGGGGCGAGCTGGCGGCAGCAGCTGCGCTCCCAGGGTCTGCTCTGCCCGCCCCTCCACGTGTCACCTGAAGCGACGCGCTCTCTCCTGGAAGAAGCCTGGGGACCTGTCTCTCTCAGAGCCACCGCTCAGTCCAGGAACGAGGAGAGCTCTGTTGAGGCCATTCTGTGTCGTGTTAGTCGCTCAGTCGTGTCCGACTCTTTGTGACCCCATGGACTGTAGCCCGCCAAGCTCCTCTGTCCATGGGATTCTCCAGGCAAGAATACTGGAGTGGGTGGCCATTCCCTTCTCCCGGGGATCTTCCTGACCCAGGGGTCAAACCCAGGTCTCCTGCATTGCAGGCAGATTCTTTACCACCTGAGTCACCAGGGCAAATCCACCAGGGCATTTCTGGATAAGAATAGCCTTCCCTGTTAGCACTTCAAGGCTGCCGGTGGGTCCCAGCACCGGTGACAGCAAGGCTGGGCCCACAGTGAGAGAGGGAAGACAGAGGCCACCACCGGCCACTGTGGCGCCTTCTAACCCCGATCCTTTCGGGCAGGTCCGAAGGGAGGAAGGGTCTCTGGCAGACACGGTCTGAGGGTAGTGGTGCTCCTTTGAGACAGGCTTCCTTTTTTCACTTCATGGGATCAAAGCCCGTGCGGATGCAGCATCCCCTTGGGCCGGGGAGGCTGTCCTCCCAGCTGGGCGTGCTCGGGAGCCTCCCTTCTCCCCTCGGGCCTTCACACTCCACTGCTGGGTCGAGTCCTGCCGGCACCTCCATAGCAGGCACATGAAACCCTCTGCCCCGACTTTTGCTGCAAGTCCTACCATGTCCCACTGTTTTCTGGAGACAGTGATGGGTCCATTCCCTACTGTGCCTTCCCTAGGCCCTCACCTTCCCTCCTGCCTCTTCAGAGTCTGCTCTGGGCTGAGCTTTGGTCCTCGAAGTCCCTGCCAGCCTGGCCTGTATCCTTGGGCGCTTGGGGAACGGCTCGGAAAGACCTCTTACGCCTGTGACCCCCTGGCCTCTGTGCGCTTAGCATCATTCTTGTCAGAATTTAAAGGGACCCGTCCTTGCTAATGCAGCCAGAACCTCTCCTGAACTGGCATGTGTGTGCATCAATGCTTCACCATCATCTTTTCATGGTTATTAAATATGAAGTCCGGTGAGCCCCACTCGAGGTTTGACACAACACTGCCCCTTGGTGGCCTCACTCTCATCCCGGGAAGTGTCTTCATGGACCTGTGAGCTTGCCTCTAGGCCTGGGTCCCAGCTGGGTCCTGTTCTGAGGGGCCGTCAGCCTCACACACTGCAAATTCTCACTCCACATCAGGGTTTCCCAGCCTCATCAGCTGCTCTCTTCTTTAGTTGCTGAGTCATGTCCAACTCTCTGTGACCCCATGGACTGCAGCCCTCCAAGCTTCCTTGTCCTTCACCAGGTCCCACAGCTTGCTCAAACTCATGTCCATTGAGAGGGTGATGCCTTCCAACCCTCTCATGCTCTGTTGCCCCCTCTCCTCCTGCCTTCAGTCTTTCCCAGCGTCAAGGTCTTTTTCAATGAGTCGTATCAAGCGGCCAAAGTATTGGAGCTTCGGCTTCAACAACCCTGGGGCTGGGTAATTCTGTGGGGCCTTCCTGGGCACCTCAGGATATTAAACAGCAGCCCCCAGGCTGTATACCAGATGCCAGCAGCCCCTCACCCTCTGTCACCGTTGTGAAAACCAAAACTCTCTCCAGACCTTGCTCACGTCCCCGGGGTGGAGGTGCGGGGTTCAAAACCACTCCTCCTTGAGAACCACTGCACTACCTCACGGAAGTTGCGTCTTTAATTTTCTTGGTGGCTGGAAGGGAAACTGTGGAGGTGAGGGAGTGATTTCTTAAAGACGGAGGATGCGCATCTCAGCCTGTACCGCTTTCCTTTGTCGTAGCTGCTGGTCACCCTTTCCCCCTTCCCTGGGGTCTTACTGGGGTCCAGACACCCTCTCCCCTGGACGCCCCCCATCCCACAGGCAGCTCCTCCGCAGTCTCTCTTACTGGCCCCCCGGACTGCCCCTTGCAGGGTGTCAGTGTGGGCAGACCTGGAGCAGTCCGCCTCCTCCCCTCCCTCTGCGTTCACTCCTCCGTCTGTCTGCCCGGCTTCCAGTCCCGGCTGACGCCACGCAGCCTGGTTCGCTGGCCTGAAATCTACAGGAGCAGGTCCCCCGCCTCTGTGCGCTCTCCCGCAGCGGGGAAGGGGCATCCTGATCCTCTGGCCGGGTTAGCGCCACCGTGTGTTCTCCACTTACAGGCCCAGAGCAGAGGATGTCCTTTCCCTCCTCGCCTCTCCCGCACGTCCAGCTCACGGACAGCCAGGCAGTCCAAGCACGTGCATCCCAGGCTCCCATCGTGCCCACCACCCACACCGTTGTGAAAACCAAAACTCTCTCCAGACCTTGCTCACGTCCCCGGGGTGGAGGTGCGGGGTTCAAAACCACTCCTCCTTGAGAACCACTGCACTACCTCACGGAAGTTGCGTCTTTAATTTTCTTGGTGGCTGGAAGGGAAACTGTGGAGGTGAGGGAGTGATTTCTTAAAGACGGAGGATGCGCATCTCAGCCTGTACCGCTTTCCTTTGTCGTAGCTGCTGGTCACCCTTTCCCCCTTCCCTGGGGTCTTACTGGGGTCCAGACACCCTCTCCCCTGGACGCCCCCCATCCCACAGGCAGCTCCTCCGCAGTCTCTCTTACTGGCCCCCCGGACTGCCCCTTGCAGGGTGTCAGTGTGGGCAGACCTGGAGCAGTCCGCCTCCTCCCCTCCCTCTGCGTTCACTCCTCCGTCTGTCTGCCCGGCTTCCAGTCCCGGCTGACGCCACGCAGCCTGGTTCGCTGGCCTGAAATCTACAGGAGCAGGTCCCCCGCCTCTGTGCGCTCTCCCGCAGCGGGGAAGGGGCATCCTGATCCTCTGGCCGGGTTAGCGCCACCGTGTGTTCTCCACTTACAGGCCCAGAGCAGAGGATGTCCTTTCCCTCCTCGCCTCTCCCGCACGTCCAGCTCACGGACAGCCAGGCAGTCCAAGCACGTGCATCCCAGGCTCCCATCGTGCCCACCACCCTCCCCCGCGCCTGTCCCCCTTTACTAATCCCAGCAGTGCATTGACACAGGAGTCATCTCAGATTCCCCAGCGGACCGGGAAAGAGTGAAGTCACGGCCCTGTGTTCTCACTGTCCCCCGCCCCTCTCAGACGTGCCCCCACCGGCTCCAGGCACCTCCGACCCCCTTCAAGAGGCTCTTCCTTCCCCTCAACATCTGTGGGCCCCCTCCCCCGCCTCATTCACTTCTCTGCTGCAGCCCCCCTCCCCCAAGCAGAGGGTCTGCCGGGGGAGTCTGTCCAGATCAGCTTGGCTTCTGAGCTCTCGTCGCCACCCGACAGGACCTGCCTGTGTGCTGATGGCTTCACTCGGCTGGAACTGGCGCTTCGTGGAGGAGAAGCACTTTGTATTCATTCCAGGTCCTCAGCACCTAGAGCATGCCTCACATGCCTAACATGCCTTGTTATTCAACAGGTCTCGTGGAAAGAATTAATGAGTGATCAATTAACAATTAACTAATCACTACTTAACAAATGAGTGATTAATTAACAAATATCTGGATTAAAAAATAAAGGTTAGTCAGATTAAAAACCAGGAACACCACAGTTGTGCTTCATGACACTCAGCTGAAAGAGCTGAAAAATGCATGTCACCACGTGGGTGTTCATAACAGCTTTGTTCATAATTGCTGAGACTTGAAAGCAACTCAGATGACCTTCAGTAGGTGCATAAATAGATAAACTGTGGTCCATCCAGTCAATGGAATACTATTCAGTGCTAAAAAATGCGCGTTAAGCCATGAAAAGTTCAGTTCAGTCGCTCAGTCATGTCTGACTCTTTGCAACCTCATGGACTGCAGCACTCCAGGCTTCCCTGTCCATCACCAACTCCTGGAGCTTGCTCAACTCATGTCCACTGAGTCAGTGATGCCATCCAACCATCTCATCCTCTGTTGTCCCCTTCTCCTCCTGCCTTCAATCTTCCCAGCATCAGGGTCTATGAAAAGACATGGAGGAGACTTAAGTGCCCATTACGAAGTGAAATAAGCCAGTGTTAGTGGGCTACATCCTGTATGATTCTGACTCTTAAGACATTCTGGAAAAGGCAAACTATGCAGACAATAAAGGCTTCCCAGGTGGTGCTAGTGGTAAAGAGCCAGCCTGCCAGTGCAGGAGGCTTAGGACATGCTTCCATCCCTGGGTTGGGAAGATCCACTAGAGGAGGAAATGGCAGCCCACTCCAGTGTTCTTGCCTGGAGAATTCTAGGGACAGAGGAACCCAGCTGGTTACGGTCCATAGGCTCACAAAGAGTCAGACACTACTGAAGTGACTTAGCACGCATGCATGGAGACAGTGAAAAGACTGTGATTTCCAGGGCTTGGGGAGAGGGGAGGTGAACAGGTGGAGCGTGGAGGATTTTTAAAGCAGTGAAAATATTTTCTGTGTTAGAGGATAGTAACGGTCAGATGTCTTATGTTTGTCCAGATCCATAGGCTGTTCATCACCAAGAGTGAACACTCACCCAAACTATGGACTTTCAGTGATGATGACTCATCAGAGTGGCTTCATCGGTTATAACAAATGGACCACATGGAGGGAGGTGTTGGCAGTGCGGGAGGCTCTGTGGAGGAGGGGCGGGACAGGGGATACATCTGTACTTACAATTTTGCAGAGAACCTAAAATGTCTAAAAATTAAAATTTAATATATATAGTGTGTGTGGATACATGCATATACATATATATATATACACACACATATATATGTATACATGCAGGAAGTTTCAGGCAGTGGGACTCAAAATAAGTCTCCGAGTCAGGGCCTCTGGAGGGCAGTGAGCCAGGGGCCAGCAATACTGATTAACTGAAGTGATGGTAGGGGCACAGACTGACCAAAGAGAGGCTGGTAAGCCAGGGTAGAAATGCTTTAGATCTGAACTACAATGGTCAGCCACTGGGCTTCCCTGGTGGCTCAGATGGTAAAGATGTCAAGTTGCTTCAGTCGAGTCTGACCCTTTGTGACCCCATGGACTATAGCTTGCCAGGCTTCTCTGTCCATGGATTCTCCAGGCAACAATATTGGAATGGATTGCCATGCCCTTCTCCAGGGGATTTTCCCCACACAGGGATTAAACCTGCATCTCTTAGGTCCCCTGCATTGGCAGGCAGCCTCTTTACCACTAGTCCCACCTGAGAAGCCTTCTGAAAACACAGATGGTAAAGACTCTGCCTGGAATTCAGGAGATGTATTAAATCTCTGGGTGGGGAAGATCCCCTGGAGAGGGGAATGGCACCCCATTCCATGGGCAGTCATTCCGTTCAGTTGTGTCTGACTCTTGGCAACCCCATGGACTGCAGCACGCCAGGCCTCCCTGTCCATCACCAACTCGAGGAGCCTGCTCAAACTCATGTCCCTCAAGTCGGTGATGGCATCCAACCATCTCATCCTCTGTTGTCCCCTTCTCCTCATGCCTTAAATCTTTCCCACCATCAGGGGCTTTTCCAGTGAGTCAGTTCTTCACTGGAGAAGGCAATGGCATCCCACTCCAGTACTCTTGCCTGGAAACTCCCATGGACGGAGGAGCCTGGTAGGCTGCAGTCCATGGGGTCGCTGAGTCAGACACGACTGAGCGACTTCACTTTCACTTTTCACTTTCATGCATTGGAGAAGGAAATGGCAACCCACTCCAGTGTTCTTGCCTGGAGAATCCCAGAGATGGCAGAGCCCAATGGGCTGCCATCTGTAGGGTCGCACAGAGTTGAACACGACTGAAGCGACTTAGCAGCAGCAGCAGCAGCAGCAGTTCTTCACATCAGGTGGCCAAAGTATTGGAGCTTCAGCTTCAGCATCAGTCTTTCCAGTGAATATTCAGGACTGTTTTCCTTTAGGATGGACTGGTTGGATCTCCTTTCAGTCCAAAGGACTTGTAAGAATCTTCTCCAACAATACAGTTCAAAAGTATCAATTCTTCAGCGCTCAGCTTTCTTTATGGTCCAACTCTCACATCCATACATGACTACTGGAAAAACCCTAGCTTTGAGTAGGCAGCCATTACAGGTTTTAAGAAATGGAGTGGCCTGATAAGATTTACATTAAAAACATTTCATTCTGGCTGTCAAATGGAAATAGCCTAGGAGACTGGGTGTCCTTTCCTGAGTTGAGAAACAGTAATTAGCTTTGGGCAGAGAATCGAGTATGTGTTCCTCTAAAGACGTGTGTAACTTAAGAAGTTGTTTATGGATTTCACAAGAGAGATCACACAATAAAATTATCTGGGCCCCTGAATGACAAAAAGATTTTGAAAAGTAATATTTTAAGTTTTTTACTGGCCTTTACGTGGCTTCCTTGGTGGATGAGCAATAAAGAATCCACCTGCCAATGCAGGAGACATGGGTTCAATCCCTGGGTTAGGAAGATCTGGAGAAGGAAATGGATACCCACTCCAGTATTCTTGTCTGGGAAATCCCATGGACAGAGGGGCCTGGTGGGCTACAATTCATAAAAAGAGTCAAACACAACTTCACGACTAACAGCTACAAAAAACTGGCCTTAAGAAGCCATGTTCCTCAAAACTTTCTTATTTCTGAACCTGAAGGTCCAGATCATGAGTTGGGATGGTTTTATTCTAAGATCATGAGAATATAGCACATTCCGTAATTTATCCAGGCAGGAAAAGATTGCCAAGGAGGGAAAAAAATATATATCTTTCATTTCAAATAAATGTTGAGCAATTGTTAGAATTTTAGATAAAATGATACCAAACATCTTTGGCCAGAAATTTTCCTTTGGCCTCATCCTCAAGCCCTGACATAAAGAAAAATGGTGCTAAACTTTAACAATCCGTTCCAGATATATGGTAGACGCTCCAAGTCTTGGAGATAATCATTCAACATATACTAGAGTGAAAAAATAGCTACATGTTCTTCCTTAAAAAAATAGGAAAGTGTGAACTCCAAAATGCCTCTAGGACATATCCTATTGAATTGGTTGTTAAATTTTGAATTCCTAGTTAAAAAAAGAACTTTTGTAGCCAGTAAGGAACTTTATAGCTTTTAAGGAAAAAAATTAAATATCTGTCTAAGCATAGGTTGAAATTTCTTTGAAAATTCAGAAGTAAAATCTGAGAAGGGCAGTTGTGAAGACAGATTACACCCTATCTAACTCTGGAAGTAGAAGTTGCAGGCTGTCAAGTCCATCCTTGTTCTCAAGAGCTAGGACATCCAGTTTTTGTGAAAGGCAAGAGGCGAGGTGAGGGATGATGCTTCCTTTTTCTTTGCAGAAAATATAAACAATCCCTTGGACTACGAGGAGATCAAACCAGTCAGTTCAGTTCAGTCGCTCAGTTGTGTCTGACTCTTTGTGACCCCACGGACTGCAGCCCGCCAGGCTCCTCTGTCCATGGGATTCTCCAGGCAACAATACTCGAGTGGGGTGCCATTTCCTTTTCCAGAGGATCTTCCCAACACAGGGATCGAGCCCAGGTCTCTTGCACCACTGGCAGGTTCGTTACCTTCTGAGCCAGATGATTCAAGGCCCCGCTAAAGCCAGGTAGCTCTGTCATTTGGGAATGATTCAGTTGTAAGGAACAGGAAATGTAATCTCATTTGACTTTTAAAGGAATGTCTTGGCTCCTGTTAACTGGTCTGATCCAGGGTTAGCAGATCTGAGCTTTTAACTCACTCTGTCAGTGATCAGACAGGCCCTCTCCACCCAGGCACATGATAGGCTGTGTCCTCAGGATTCTCCTGCACTAGGAGCGAAGTTCCTGCTTCTACAAACAAAACCTTGGCTCCCTAAGGCAGGTGCACGCCCCTGAACCAGCCTCTGCGGCTGGGAGAAGCTTAGGTCTGGGTCACGCGCCTTGCTGGTGCGCCGGGCAGCCGCCCGCCCCGTGGGGTATGCTGCTGTCCAGCCGCTCAGTCGTATCCGATTCTTAGCGACCCCGTGGGTGGCAGCCCGCCAGACTTCCCTGGCCTTCACCATCTCCAGGGGTTTGCTCAGACTCGTGCCCATCGAGTTGGTGATGCCATCCTCATCCTCTGTGGCTTCTTCTCCTTCTGCCCTCAGTCTCTGCCAGCATCAGGGTCTTCTCCAGTGAGTGACCATGGCGTGTGGGGCCAGATGCTGAAATGGACTCAGGTGCTTGTACGCATGTGAGAAGACGACGCTGGCTGTCCACCCCTCCAGCACAGGTGGCGATTCCGGGGGGCTCTTTCTGACTGCACGGCCCTCTGTGTGTTCCCACTTTGTGGACAGGACTGGGATGCAACCCCCTGGGTGGGCAGTGACTCCTTTCATTCCTCAAGTGACTAATTGTAGCAGGGGCTTTAGTAAAAGGAAACCAGATTTGAAAGGGTAATTATGAAAGCAGACTTTTTTCGTCTGTTCATTTATTGGGTATATTTTAGGGGCACCACCCTCGTCTACGGCAGGCACTCTGTGCTGTGCTGGGATAAGGAGATGCAGGCTCATCTTACCTTGTCCCAGGAGCTCACTTAATTGAGAGTTAGGAGGTAAGAGTGTCTGTCATTGAAACCATACAAGAAAAAGAAGGATGTCTTGAAGAAGCCCAATGGTCAAATAGCATTGGGAAATTGAGTTATACCTGGATATTTATTTTAAGGGGCTTATATGAACATCAAACAAAAACCAAGGGCTTGGCCCTTTATAGGCAATTATTTTTAAAGGATAAGCAAAAATGCCTGCTCAGCACTTAATTAGCTGACTGCCCAAAAATGATTAGTCGTTCAGATTAAGAAGCTATAAAACCAGGACACCAAAACTTACATTTCGGCAATTTAATCAGATTGTAGACGAAGTAGTAGAGAAGGAAACTGCAAAATTCTCCAGTGGTCCCGCATTTGCAAATCTTTATCTGGAGTCGAGAGAAAAATGATACACATAGTAAATAAATTTAAATCCCATGCAAGGAAATGGATTGCATAAAATGAGAGTAGATGCTGTTTGTTTAAAGGTGACTTCACGTGGTAGAAAGAGGTAATTGGCAATCACATCCTCTCGTGATCTCCCTGGTGTGTCTTTCGCAGATTAGAGGGTCTAGAAGCTAACATTACTGTACGTGTGCATTCTTGCAGCTAGGCTGATGGATGTGAATTAGCGTCTGCCAATCAGACTTTATTTTGGGGGGCTCCAAAATCACTGCAGATGGTGATTGCAGCCATGAAATTAAAAGACGCTTGCTCCTTGGAAGGAAAGTTATGACCAACCTAGATAGCATATTCAAAAGCAGAGACATTACTTTGCCAACAAAGGTCCACCTAGTCAAGGCTATGGTTTTTCCAGTGATCATGTATGGATATAAGAGTTGGACTGTGAAGAAAGCTGAGTGCTGAAGAATTGATGCGTTTGAACTGTGGTGTTGGAGAAGACTCTTGAGAGTCCCTTGGACTGCAAGGAGATCCAACCAGTCCATTCTAAAGGAGATCAGTCCTGGGTGTTCTTTGGAAGGAATGATGCTAAAGCTGAAACTCCAGTACTTTGGCCACCTCATGAGAAGAGTTGACTCATTGGAAAAGACTCTGATGCTGGGAGGCATTGGGGGCAGGAGGAGAAGGGGACGACCGAGGATGAGATGGCTGGATGGCATCACTGACTCGATGGATGAGAGTTTGAGTGAACTCCGGAAGTTGGTGATGGACAGGGAGGCCTGGCGTGCTGTGATTCATGGGGTCGCAAAGAATCGGACACGACTGAGTGACTGAACTGAACTGAACTGAACTGGATTAAAAGTGGTCACAGAAGAAGGAAGCAAGGGGGAGGTCGTGTTTCTGCTGCTGTGACCGGGTAAGGTTTGGTTTTTTTATTTTTCTCCAGCAGTATTCCAGGATGCTATGACTAGTTTCTTAGCTGTTGAGAACCCTTTGCAGCAGTGGCGGCTGGAACATCTTTGGACATCTAGGATAAGAGGTCCCGCCAGGTTGACACTGTCCCTCTGACCCTGTGCCTTCCCCACTGGGCACAGGTGGCCACTCCTGGTGAGTCTGGGCCTGTGGTGTTGCTGGGCTATTCCTGGAGGCCCACCCAGCCTGGGGACACTTCCAGTTCAGTGTGCAACAGCTCTATGGATTCGTTGTTTTAAATCCTTTCATGTTTAAAATAGTTGTGGTGTCTTTTATTCCTTGCAATTTAATTCTCACTCATCCAGAAGTTGGCAATCAAAGTCGTCACAGGCAACAGCACCTGGGGGACTGAGATGGTGAGGTGATCTGTCAGTAGATTTGAGGGCAGTGAGGATTCAGTCACCGTGACAGAAACTGGACCTGTGTGGCAGACAGTAGGGAAAGCTACATAAATTCTCACCCAAAGTGTCCAGGAGTAAAGAGTCTGTTGAAAGCAAGACTCCAGTGGACCGAGCGGCTGCTGCAACCTTGTGGCAAAATGAGGAGCATAAGGTGGGTGGGTGGGCTGGCAGCGTGTGGCTAAACAAGATTTCAGAGAGAGTGTTAAGCCCGGGTTTTTACATTCTCTGCTGTAGTTACAGTCGGACAAGGAGCTCCTAAGTCTGACAGACAGGGCTTCTTCCTAGTAGCCGTGGACATGGCCGAAATGATCACTCTCATTGCTGACTTGCAGAGTCAGCTGAATTCAAAGCCTTGTCAGGGCTGCTTTGAAATACAGGAGATTGTTTGGTTAAGAGTTAGAACTGGAGAACTTTGGTTGAGAGATTTCCTTGCTAAGAGAACTTCCCCCTTCTTTGTCTGACGAGGTCAATCTTATCAACATCTGACATAGTCTCCTGGAAAGGAATGCTGGCTCTCTCCTTGCCTGTTCTTACCTCCTCATCACCCCTAGACCTGTAATTAGAATCAGATCCCCACATGCTTCAGAGGCAAAGAATGGAATCTGACTCAGGAAGAGAAGACATACTGATCAAAAGAATCATCATTTGTTTATACAGTCAGCCTTCTGTATCCGTGGGTTTCACATCCATGCATTCAATCAACCACGAAATGAAAATATTTGGAAAAATATTCTAGAAATTACCAAAAAGCAAAACTTGTGTCACTCATGGCAGCTGTATAGGTAGTATTTGCATTGTATTTAGAGCTCTTTGCATAGAATTTACATTATACTTACAATTATTTACCTTGCATTAGGTATTACGTCTAGAGATGATTTAAAGTATGCTGGAAGATGTCTGTAGCTTATATGGCAAACACTAGACCATTTTACATTTACCATTTTACTTGAATACCCATAGATGCTCCTGTATCCTGGGAGGGGTCTTGGAACCAATCCCTCTTGGATATCTAGGAAGTGTTAGTCACTCAGTCATGTTCAACTCTTTGTAACCCCATGGACTGTAGCTCTCCAGGCTCCTTTGTCCATGGAATTCCCCAGGCGAGAATACTGGAGTGGGTTGCCGTTCCTTTTTCCAGGGGATCTTCCCGACTCAGGGATCAAACCCCAGGTCTCCTGCATTTCGGGCAGATTCTTTATGGTCTGAGCCAAGAGATAAAGGGAAGGGAAGGGTTAGATATCTAGGAAGGATTGTATTTAATTACATGAGAAGCCTGGATAATATGTTTTGGAAGAGTTTGGCAACACGCTAAATAATCTAGAGCAAAAGGAATATATCTTTAGTTTGGGCAAAATGTATCAGATGTTCTAGTCTCACACTTTTGACCTGTGTCAACATTTTCATTCTCTGACGATGAGTCATAGGAAATTTGAGTATCTTACATCCTATAGGGACAGAGGAGCCTGGCAGGCTACAGTCCATGGGGTCGCAATGAGTTGGACATGACTTAGCAATTAAACCACCACCACCGCCAGCATCCCTTAGGGTACCATATTTATTCAATTTGTTGATGGCATTGTGCTCATTGAACTTGGGGAGCCAGAAATAGCCTATCACGTGTAAGAGCAGGCAAGATAGAACTGATGCAAAGTTCCAGTGGTCGCCACCAGCAGTGACCTTGTTGCAGGTCCACACACAGCCTGCGTGGGAGGGCAGCGCATGATTTGTGGGTGTTCGAGACTCTGTCATGGAGAAAGAAGCTCAGGGCTTGGTCAGACTCTTTTTTTGTTTTGAGGAAGAATGCACTCCGTGTGGGTATTTTGGGAGCACTTGCAGGAAGTAGATCCCTTATACTCTGTGTCAGGGCCTCTGGTCCAGACCCCTTGGCCCCTCAGTGCAGCCTTGACCCGTTTATTTGAGTAACCTGAGAGACAACCAACTTCTGAGGAATACAAAGCAGAAGGCAAGATGGTCTGATACCTGGCCTCCTAGCAGACGCAGAAGGACTGACCAAATGTGCCGTCAAACCTACTGCAGACCTTCCTAGAGGGACTGGTGAGGCCCTTAGACTTAAGGTAAAGCCTTTTATGGAAATTGTTGTTCACTCACCAAGTCGTGTCCGACTCTTTGTGACCCCAAGGACGGCAGCATGCCAAGCTTCCCTGTCCCTCACTGTCTCCCCGAGTTTTCTCGAACACGTGTCCATTGAGTCGGTGATGCCATCCACCCATCTCATCCTCTGTCGCCCCCTTCTCCTCCAGCCCTCAATCTTTTCCAGCATCAGGGTCTTTTCCAGTGAGTCAGCTCTTGACATCAGGTGGCCAAAGGACTGGAGTTTCAGCAAAATGCTTTTTCTAAAATATCTCTTCATTGCTACAGGAACCCGGAAGAGATCGTGGGACATCGTATGTCCTTATGATGTAACTGATTCGGTCATGAAGTGTGGCTTCCAGAACAGCACTGGGTCAAAGGGAGATGACCTTGGAGAGCTTGAGCATTAGCAGGCCTTGAAGGTCAATTAAAATTGGAAAAACATTAAACCTAATTAATAGAGAGTCAGGCATAGTATGCCAGGAACAGCCCAGGATAGATCTTTGCAGAATGACATCTCCTCTCAGGCTTGTTCCTGTTGATGTGCAGTCAAGGGAGCTTCTCCCTGGGGTGGAGATCAAGCAGTTCCTGTAACGTCTCATTTTTATTGGAAGGAGCTATGGCCGCAGGTGTAGACCTTAACTGATCCGTGGGAAGTCGAGGGAGTCTGGCTGCTCAGGGACCTGGAAGGAATGAGATTGGAGGCCTGGTCACAAGGGGTCTGGGGCCCAGGCCCGGCTACAGAATCTGCTTCTTGCAAAAGTTTTGCTCCCCAAAGTTTTCAGTAACCAGATGGCTCAGATGACCTATCCGTGTGGATCAGTTACCCTCTCCCCACACCACCTTGGTTTTCCAGCAGCAAGCTGGCCATGGTATCTTGGAGGAAGATGAATAACAGCCGGGCTTTCCTTCACAAAGCTGATCTGTCAGCCTGCCACGGGCTTCCCCGGCCAAGAGCTGACAGGGCTGAGTGTCAGAGACAGTGTCATTCCTTGGGGAGTGGGAAATGGAATGTTGCCAGCCGTATCAGAAAACAAAGGATGTGAGAGCCATCAGCGATTGCAGCCACCCACCCCCACCTCACCCCCGGGGAGCTCTGAGGGAACTCAGGATGGAAACTCAGGAGGAAGGCCGGCCAGTCGTCATCACACTGAATCCACCACCGACCCCCGCCCACTGGGCGGCCCGCAGAAGCTCAAGAGGAGAAAGCAGGGGATCTTGGCCCCAGACAGCTGAGGTGCAGATCAAAGGACTGGTTTCAGTGAGCCCAGACTCTTGCATCTTCCCATACGTAGGAAAGCACTGAATTCCTTAACCTGAGATGTCTGGCTTACTTTAATTAACAATAAGCTTTTGATGTTCAGACTGTCTGCCCCTTGTCGTAAAACTTCTATATAACCTGGAAACCCCCTTCAGGTGGGAGAAGTTAACAGTTAACCGCGGTTCGCTGTCCACAAGCACACAGACCCCAGACCAGTTGGAACCTGAAGGTCAATGATGCTGACTCGTACTCACCTCACCATCAGCCAACCAGGAGAATGCTCACAAGCTGATCATGTCCTCTTTGAAGCATTTCTATAAAACCCTACACTCACCCCTCTGGTGGGGACATGCCATTTTCAGGGCTTTAGTCCCCTCGGACCCCATTTGCCTGGTAAAGCAATAAAGCTGTATTTTCTATTTTACCCAAATCTCTGTCTCCAAGATTTACTTCCATGTTGGGGTACAGAGGAGAGATTTGACTTCAACATCCCTGTGGGGTTATGTGTGTGGTCTTCCCTTCCTACCCAAACATCCACATGCAGCTGGATGTTCACAATGCTGGAATAGTCTATCGAGTACCCAGGCAAGACATCCGTCAGGGGGCATTGCTGAAGTGGGAGTAATGTGAGAGTGCACTGTTCGCTTTGAAATGGTGACTGATACTTGGTGCTGTTTCCCCAAAGGTAAAAATACACGTACCCCAGATCCTTGGAGGTAGGGCTGGGTCCTTTTGTTGTTACCCATAATGACCATCACACAAAACTGCTTCCCACTCCCCCAACTTTCAGGTTTCGTTGTTTAAAGGTTTTCATTCCCAGGTAGGAAATGCTGAAACCCAGTTATCTTCGGGGACGGCTCTTAGAACTGCCGAGCCAGTGGCGAAGGCTAACAGAAAATGCAATGGACCGGCCGAAACAGGACCCCAAAGAGCTCAAGTCTGCTAAGAGTAAAGGTGCGATTGACCAGGTAAATAGCTGCAGTATTTTCTGAGAGGAGAAAAGGAAGTCATTTGTAAATAGTTACATAAATAGAAATAAATATGTATGGCTTTGTGCCCACTTGCAGGAGTGAGCGCCATGGGAACGCCCGATGTTTCTTTCCTATTCTGTAAAGGTGGCTTGGCCAAGTCCCTTTCCGTTGCTCGCCTTTCTGTTTTTATTTCACACACGCGTGTTGACCATGGTCAGCGTCTCAGTCTCCGGTTGCAGAAGGGGAGACTGTGACCGCTGAGGCCGTGGTCCGATGACGGACGTGCTGATGGACAAGAGTGTGGATCTCTCCTCTTGTGCAGAGAAGATGGAGTTAGTGCTCATTTGTATGAAGAATAAATCCATTATGTCGGGCGGGAGCTTTCTTGTCCTTCTGGTGGCTGAGAAGATTCCTTGTGGGGTGCCGGAACGGGTTGCTATGGCACGTTTCGGGGTGCCGCTCTCAACGTCCATCCTGAACCCCAGCTGTGCCTTCCCAGAGGGCCGAGGTTGGGATGGCCTTTCTCTGCCTCCTCTCCAGTTACGGTCTGGATGAAACTAGCTTCTGAGAAGCAGCTGTCTTCCCAGGACCGCTGCCAGGCAGAAGGGCAGAGAGCTTGCCTTGCTGCCGCCGTGGCCACGTCAGCTGACACTCGGGACCAAGACGCTGGCTTCTGCAGCCCTGGTCCACTGTCTAGACGCTCACTTCCTGCACCTGCAGGGTGGATCTTCTGGTACCTGGAACACAGAGAAGGCCACAGGTTCCTGAAGTCACCGATTCCATCGTGATGCCTCCAGTCCTCTTTGTAGCAGAAGTGCAAGCCAGAAAGGACTTTGAGTTATTCCCCAAGCCCAGTTGGTGTACAGACCCCTTCTCCTTTTGACCCTACTGGAAGCACACGATCTGTTGCACTAAATCCCTTTTCGTTTACAATGCCTAGTGATTCTTGGGGGCTTCCTGATGGTCCAGTGGCTAAGACTCCACACTCCCAGTGCAGGGGGCCCGGGTTTAGTCCTTGGTCAGGTATACAGATCTTCCCTGGCGGCTCAGCAGGTAAAATCCACCTGCAAGGCAAGAGACGCGGGTGTGATCCTTGGGTTGGGAAGATCCCCTGGAGGAGAAAATGACAACTTAATCCAGTACTTCTGCCTGAGAAATCCCAGGACAGAAGAGCCTGGGTAGGCTACAGTCCACAGGATTGCAAAGAGTCAGACACAACTGAGTGCCTGAGCAGTCACATGTTTATCATGCATGCAGGGAAATAGATCCCGCATGCTTCAGTGACATCCCACGGGCCTCAGCTAAGATCCAGTGCAACCATATACGTGGTTCTCTGTTGCTCAGTCATGTCCGGCTCTCTGTGGCCCCATGGACTATATAGCCCTTCAGGCTCCTCTGTCCATGCGGTTTCCCAGGCAAGCATACTGGAGCGGGGTACCGTTTCCTCCTCCAGGCGCTCTTCCTGACTCAGGGATGGAACTTGTGTCTCTTGCATGGGCAGGTGGATTCTTTACCCTGAGCCGCCTGGGAAGTCGCAACCATATAAATAAATAAATATAAATATATTTAAAATAAATACCGAGTGGTTCTTGTGTCTGGTTTGTCAGCATGAGGGTCGACTTTGGAGGCAGAAATGCAAACAGCACCTGGACTCCTAATTCTTGAGCTGGTTTCTCAGCCATTTTTCTTATTTTCCTCAAAGATCCCTTGTTCCCCCCACCAGCTTGCAGTCCCCTCCCTCTTCCTCCGCTCCTCCTCACCGCCTCCTCACTGCTTGGCTCCTGCAGGCTCCATCTTCACACATTTACACCCAGATTACTGCCAACTCACACAGCCTCAGACATCTCCTGCCACTCGTCTTTAACAGTATTGACGCGTTTGTTCTCTTAAAGCGTTTAAGAAAAACAATCCCTTGTTCCCCCCACCAGCTTGCAGTCCCCTCCCTCTTCCTCCGCTCCTCCTCACCGCCTCCTCACTGCTTGGCTCCCGCAGGCTCCATCTTCACACATTTACACCCAGATTACTGCCAACTCACACAGCCTCAGACATCTCCTGCCGCTCGTCTTTAACAGTATTGACGCGTTTGTTCTCTTAAAGCGTTTAAGAAAAACAAAAACAAATTATTCTCTTTCCCTAAGAACTCTGTCGCTAAGATCACCTACAAGACAAAGTCCAGGGGTCATAGACGGGGTTCAAGCCTGCTCCCTTCCCCTCCCCACACATTTCCCACACCTCCTTGAAGCTTTATTACCAGTTGGCACTTTTAATCCACCCCCCGCCCCGGGTCTCCCAGCCACGCTTTGTACCTGCATACCACACAACTCCTTCACGGGAGTGCCACCCACTCACAACTTCATCCACCCAAATGCCAACAGCTTTGATCTCCCGGCCGAGCCCCCCTCTTCCACGAGGGATCCCTGATTCCTCTAGTTGGGGCACTGCTCTGTCCCGCGCCTCCTGCAGGACTTCGAGTGCGGCCGGGCCCTGCCCCCAGCCCGCAGTGTGCTGAGTCGCTGTTGTTTTATCCTGGGTCTCTCTACACTCTCACGGGAGGGTCCCCCTCTCTACACTCTCACGGGAGGGTCCCCCTCTCTACACTCTCACGGGAGGGTCCCCCCTCTACACTCTCACGGGAGGGTCCCCCTCTCTACACTCTCACGGGAGGGTCCCCCTGCTTAGCAGTTCACGCTATCAGCACCTTCCACAGAGCACATCACAATCCACTCATAAGGCGGGCTCTAATCCATGATGACTTAACTGACCTCAACACTTGCAGATGATGGATGGGGAACCGTGGCTCCTGCCCTCAAGCTTGGAGGGTGGTGTTAAATGCTTTATGTTCTAATAGCAACCCGGGCATGCATTGCGTGTGTGCTTAAAACATTTTTTTTTTTAGATGTGTGTTTTAGATTTTCTGCCCCCAATGGAGGTAGTATATTGACTCGCGTAACCGGAATCCTGCAAAATGCAGTGTTATTTGTGAAGTATCTTGTTTCTCACTGTTAAGTGGCAACACTAAGAGAATGGTGTCATTTACTTTATGAAGTGTGTTTAAGTCATAGATCCAAAATTTGAGAAAAGTAAAAGTGTTCCAACAAGTTTTAAACTTGACAAATATGATCCATTGTCTTTGAACCAAGGGGTACTAATTTGGCAAAAAAAAAAAAAAAAAAAAAGAATCCTTATTGTTGCCAGCATATGTTTTCAACTCCTTTATCCAAAAGTTTCTCTCGTTCTTTTTGAGGGGAATTCCTTTTTCACACTAGGTTTGATGAAACTCCCATTTGTTACAGGAGTAGATTGCATGATTTCCTCATCTAAACGTCTCCCCAGGAAAGTGAGGGTCCATGTTGGAAACAGGTTCGCCCCACTTTGGTCTGCTGATCAAGCATGGACTGAGCACCTCTGCTCCAGGCTGGGCCCAGCTCTGGGCTGAGGGGGTGGGTGGGGGGCACACCTGGCCAGGTGAGCGCCCCGCACACTGGGATGCTCTGTCCCCCGGACCTCAGGAGCAGAACAGGAAGGTGCAGGATTGTGGGGCGTGGCAAGGATTTTTACTAGATATTCAGGAACCGGCATGGAGGAGATGAACTTAGAATTCAGGGATGGACATTAAAAAAGCATTTTACCAAAAACAGAACCATTAGGGCCAGCACATCTCTAGGGGAGGAAACAGCTTTGGCCAAGTCACTGGGTATGAAAGTATCGGCTTTCTGAGCGGAGATGAGTAATAGCTCGTGGCTGGAGGGAAGGCGGGTAGGGCCAAGTGAAGGAAGACAGAACAAGAGGTGGGTGGTGGGGTGCTTAAGTTACCAAGAACCAGTCTGGGCCCCAAGGATATTGTGTGTTGTCGAGCGTCAGGGAGGAGAAGGGTTTTGTCTAACTTGCTGGCCTGAGAAAGGAGGAACTTCTCAGGTGGATTTCTTTTCTCCTCTGCAGGACAGACAAAAAGCACACACGGCCTCCCGGATGCTTAATGCCGAGTTGCACAGGTGCCTCAGCACACATCAGATCACACTGGGCAAAACCCTGCAGGGTCGACGGCAACCACTACAACAGCTTCTGAGGAATGCCAGGGGGCAGCGTGGGGTCATGCAGAGACTCGCGGCCTTAGGACGCGGCCACTCGCTGAGACGCCTCGCCGGACGCTTGAGCTCTGAGGGGGACCTTCCTTCATGCTTCTCTAAGCTGGGGCAGGGAAACTTCCCTCTGGTCCATGATGTAGGAGCGTGAGTAAGACCTGACCTACAAGTGGAGGCTTAGTTTGTGGTAGATGCTACAACACGGAGACACCTCATGTTCACAGATCCAGAATTTGGTACTTTCTCTCTACTCCTCTGCCACACAGGTGAGCTCTCACTGGGAGCAGGTCTACCTGGTTAACAAAATGCTTGTTTTGTTAACAAAACAAAATTCAAATAAAACTCCTTGTTTTATTCGAATTTTGCAAAAAAGCCTCCCACTTTGCCTTCGTCTGGAATTCATCCTGGTGTTGGGCTGACCTGCTCACTCCTCAGAGCAGAAAGGCACCTAGAAGGGGCGTCCAGCCCTGTGCCGTCACTTCCAACACGGCGGCTGTCACACTAGGAATTCTTCCCCCTTGTCATGCCCATGTCCACGCTTCTTGTTGTCTTCACGCACCCTTGGAAGCCGTCCGGCTGCGGGTTTCGGGAATGATGCAGAGAGAACGTTCTTCTCTGACCCCTGGCCTTGCTGCCAATGACCCAGGGGGCTGCCTCCTGCCCTCACCACTGGTCTGACTCTGTGTCGAGGGATGCATTCTGGGTTTTCTATCTTGTGGGGGCTCCTCACAAGCATGCTCTGCTTGAATCTGGTTCATTTAGGAATTTGTGGTGGGCTGAGTGTTGGGAGACCGAACTGAGTGTGGGAATGCATGCCCACAGAACTGACTGTCTACATTGCATCAGATTACACTGCATGGTCTCCATCAGCCTGACTTCTTCTCTCCAGATAGGAGTAAGCTTGCAAATAACTTGACTGCCAATCTCAGGAATTTCCCCAAGAAGAATTTAAATGAACATTCATGTGCCCAATCTGCAATAGATAGTGCATATGTCCTCAAGGCTTGCTGAATCTGCTTCTCCCAAGATACTTTATCGTGAACTTTAAGCCATCCCAATCCCACCCCACTCTGCTTTGAAAGACCAGCCTTAACCCAGACACCAGAAATCTCATAAATGTCCCAGCTTTGCCCCTCCCCCCAAGACGAGTCCAAGGCCTTCACGGTGAAATGGAGCAGCGCCCATGGTCCTTCCCACCCCCACGGCCTCTGCCTGCATTTTGTCTGTGGGAAAACTTTAGGCAAAGGGCAACTATGTGCGTGAGTTGCTCAGTCGTGGCCGACTCTTTTCAACCCCGTGGACTGTAGCCCAGCAGACTCCGCTGTCTATGGGATTCTCCAGGCAAGAACACTGGAGTGGGTAACCATTCCCTTCTTTAGGGACCCCTCCCCACCCAGGGATCCAGCACAGTCTCCATCACTGCAGGCAGATTCTTTACCATCTGAGCCAGCAGGGAAGCCCACTATTAAGAGACATTTCCAAGTATAAAGACAGATCAACTTAAAAAGTATCAGCAGATACGTGCTTGATTTTATCTTATAATCTATAGACAATACATTAGAAGAGCTAAAGAATTCATACACCTTTTCCAAAGGAATACCTGAAACAGAAGTGGCAATAAAGTTATAAATGACAATCATCAATCAGATGAAATAACTTAGATGAAGCTTATCTCTCTTGAAGAGATGGGGACTGGGCAAGTGGTCAGGAAGGAGACACAATGTGGTTTTAACTTTGTATGAAAATTAATGTTCAGTTCCATGTTGCTGAACATAGTTCTGTTTTTGCCAGATAAATCTTCTACTTTAAATTACCGTCCGAATGCTTTATTAAAATTCTGCTTCTGGCAGAAGCGGGCAGAAATGCAGAAACAGAGGGAAACAGTCGAAGGAGACCAAACAGCAATCGCTTCCTCATTAAGCAAAGCCAAAGACCTGAAATGCCAGAAAATTATTCTGGGCCGCACCCTGTGAGCGCTGTTACAGATACTGAAACCCCCACCAAGTGGAGAAATCCCTGCATGACGACCACACTGCAGCCGCGATAGTTGCCACAGTCCTGAGAACCGGCCTCTGAGCAATTGGACCAACCAGCTCTGGAATTGAAGGTAAACTGTACCTAAAACAATCAAGATGATGCTGGTCAGACCACTGATGGCCAACTTCAAGATGACCGTCAGAGCTGACTGTGCTGTTTCTGCAAGCAGCCCCCCACTGCATCTAAAAGCTCTAGCCCACTTCTTAGATATCATTTATAACTATTATCATGTCGGAGACACATTTGAGAAGCCAGGTGATACGCGGAAGAGGGTATCAGGCACAGAGCTGATATGTGAGCTAAAGCTTTGGGGTTGACCCAGTAGAATCTTGCAAAGGGCCACTGTCTTCAGACTGATGGCCCATCAAGGCTAAAGTCCTGTTTGAGGAAAGTCCTGCAATCCTCACTGGTGTGGGGACAGAAGAGGGACTACCTTCACAGCTGACTTCCATAAGCCACGCTGCTTTCATCCTGTCGGGCTTTGGACTACAGTCTGCCCTTCCCTACCCCCTGCCCCACCCGCCAGCATCCAAAATAGAGCAAATTTTCCTTTCCAATAACTTACCGCCTTGTTGGCTTGTGAACTGTGATCAGCCGGACCCCATTTCCAGTTACACAAGTAGAGTCCTGCTCCTTGGCGAGCCACAGACTCAGCCTTGTCTGCCAACAGCCTGCACTGGTGTGACTTTCAAAGAGCGGGCATTCAACTGCACGGATGCTCCAGTGCCCAGGTCCATCTGGTCGCCTCACTGCTCCTGGCTCTATGTTGAAGACATGTGTCTCCGAGGACCGCTAGGGGCTGTAAACAGGGTCATTGCACATGTCCCGACCCCACTGCTCACTAGCATCGTCATCCTCAACGAAGCTCCCAGTCCCTGGCTATAGTGTTGGTGCGGAGTGCTGCATAACGGTTCCTAGAGTTATCCATCTCCCATCCTTGTTACTTTGCATGGCAAAATGGACTTTGCAGATGTGATAAGGTTAAGGATTTGGGGCAGGAAGATTTTCCTCGAGTACCCAGGAGGGCCCTAGTGTAATCTCAGGTATTCTTAGAAGAGGGAGGCTTGCTAGTGAGGGGAACGCGGGCAGGATGAAGGCAGTGTGACTTCCTGGAGTCAGCCGTGAAGGTGGTTTCCCTCTTCTGTCCCCATGCCAGTGAGCGTCGCAGGACTTTCCCCAAATAGGACCTTAGCCTTGATTGGCCATCAGTCTGACGACAGTGGCCATTTGCAAGACTCTGCTGGGCCAATCCCAAAGCTCTAGCTCACGTTTTCCGTGCTTGACACCCTCCTCCACCTGTCACCTGGTTTCTCAAATGTATCTCAAACATAGCAGTGGTTACAAATGATCTCTGGGGATGCATGAAGAGCACCCTAAAGTATTGATGTAAAAAAGATAGTGTTTCAAGAGGAAAGAACTCTCTTAATAAGTGTTTTAGAAGAGATTACTCAGTAAATATATGTTAGACTAAAACTAGGATATGGTAAAAAAAAAAAAATCAAAATCTTTTTAAACTATTTAAAAGACTTCTAGATTTAAAAAGGTCCGAGCTCATGTAACACGATTAATGACTTTTACAAATTAATTTTTTTCAGAGGTGTCGTCCAAAGGTCTGAAAATAAAGGGATACCACAACACTTTTCTGGGTAGAGGAGAGGATGAGTCATCCTCTCTTTGAAGGGTGCTAACATCCTTGTTGGTCGTAAAATTTTAGAAAAGACTTGCGCACGAAACCTCAGGGACCCTTGCAGAAGACGGTTGTGATGTCCGGCGGGACCCGACCCACCGGTGGGTGGGCGCTTCTGCGCGGAGACCCTTCCCCGCGTCCGTCCTGTCGGAGGAAGGGACCCGTGACGAAGAGGAGACTGCCACTCATCAAGACTCGGAGGGGTTCGCGTCGCAAGTTTCTGCCTCTGTGCCTGCGACGCACTCGACCTGACCCTGTCGCGCCCCGGCCTCGCCCTCCGCCGGGCTCAGGGCGGGCGGTGACCGACTGGCCGGCCCCTCCTTCCCGGACGCCTGCCGCACTCGTCGACCTCGGCGGCTCTGTCGCCTCCCCGTCGCGCCTCGTTCCCACAGGGATCACCGGGCCCTCACGACCGGGCCCCCGTCCCCCCGAGCCCCTTAGGAACCTTACACACTAAAACAATCTTTTCTGGGGAGGACAAAAGACAGGTGATTAGATCTGTAACCTTGCCGTCGGATAAAGCAGTCCAGTGAATGAAAGAGTCAGTAAGCTGGGGGAGGTATAATTTCCACACTTGGCAATAAATAAGTCGAGTTACCTCGTTAGGTTACAGTTTATTGAGTTAACGCTCGATTTCTTAGGTGCCAGGTGTATAGACGTGGCTGAAGGCAGGCAGGGAGACCGTGGAGTCCGAGCCCTGCTGGGTGTTTTGGCAGACAGAAGACCCGGGGAGGCCGGACGTCCCACGGAGGGTGCGGTGGTCCTCGGGGAGTAGTTGTGGAAAGTGGGGGCTACTCTCTAGTCACGGTTCTCGGGCTTCTCTTGTTGCAGAGCATAGGTTCAAGGCTCCCGGGCTTCAGCACTTGTGGCTCGGACTTAGTTGCTGCAAGTCACGTGGTATCTTCCCGAACCAGGGATTGAACCTGCGTCCCCTGCTTTGGCAGGCAGATTCTTAACCACTGGGCCACCAGGGAAGTCCCTCAGCTTTCTTTATAAACCTCTTACAAAGGTTATTCGGTTCATATATTCACAAAGGAGAGGAAGCTGCCTGGATCAGTCATCACTTACTGGTTAATGACTCACCTCAATCGGGGTTTTGTTTCTTTTCAAAGGTTTCCCTTTCTCTTTCAACCATACTGCACAGCTCTACCCAGTGGAAATAAGGAGTGAAAGCCACCTGGTTTCAGTGCATCTGCAGAATTCGGCATTCTTTAAATCACATGACAATCTCAGGGAGATAGTCGCACGCACTCACAGATCAGGCAGAAATTGTATACTCCCAGAATAAACTGCTGGAGGGTGGGAGAAGATTTATTGGGCTTCAAGGAAAAAAGGGAAAATTACATTATCAAGTGAAGGTTCGCAACCCACAAAAAATTGGAGAACTCAGGACACGGCCAGCCTCCTCCCCAGGGAGCAGCAGGGCTGGCCGACCCTCCAGATCTCCATGGTCACAGGACCTTGAGAAGGCTTCACAAGGAGGAAATTCTGGGGGTACTTTTGGGGCCCAGAACTTGGAAAGAGGTTTACCTAAACTCTCCTCCCTGAGGTCTATGATCATTCCAAAGTAACAGAAGAAAGTTGTCAAGCCAAGGGAACAATTTCAACAGGCACGTCAGTGTTCAGGGTGGACACCATTCATTGCGAAATCGCGGGGACAGATGTGTGATGGGGAATCCAGAGGACCAGAGCCCTGGAGAGCCGCGGGAGGCGGCGGGTTAGCGCACTCATTTCACAGACGAGGAACCCGGAGTCAGCAACTGAGCCAGGGCTGGCGGCCAGGTTTGGGATGGACAGCCCTGCGTGCCCCCATCTTGCTGGGCCTGAGGCTCTCAGGCTGATTCAGTGAGTGGACGGACAAGGCTGGCCTAAGGGAAAGCGACAGGACCCTTGTCCGCTCCATCTGCGTCCCTCCCCTGGGCTGCTCAGAGATCCACCTTTCTAAGGAGCGGTCCTGCAGCTGAGCACCTGAGCCGTCTGCTCCTCAGCTGAGGGACAGGCAGGCCACCCGCTTTAACCAAGAGCTTCCTAGGCAGGGTTCATGGCTTATGAGGGGTCAATGTTCTGTCTGTCCAGACACATGCATCATAACAGCTGTAACTGCCTTAGAGACAGGACTCCTCAGTGAAGGAATCTCAGGCATCATCACACCACAGAGGAAGTCAATCGATATAGAAATCAACTGACAAAAGATGCAGAATAATAAATACTATAATATGTACATATGGCTTCCCAGGTGGCTTAGTGGCAAAGAATCTGCCTGCCAGGGCGGGAGACACAGAAGAAACCAGGTCCAACCCCTGGGTCAGGAAGATCCCCTGGAGGAGGGAGTGGCTGCCCACTCCAGTATCCTTGCGTGGAGAATCCCACGGACAGAGGAGCCTGCCGGGCTACAGCCCACGCAGTTACAGAGGGTCAGACACGACTGACTATGCACGCGCGCACACACACACACACACACACACACACACATTCACTCATATGCTACTTTCTAATAGACCCATATAATGAATCTATTCTGTCCGTGGGAAATATGAGAGACAATAGTCTATAAATATATAAATGTCTTATTAATACATTTATATTTCCTAACCATATGATTCAAGTACGTTTTTATAAATATTTTTTTCACTTAGCAACGAGTTCTAAATATAAATATGAATCTAGACCCGCAATATCATAGTTTTTCCTTACGCTTGCAAAGTGTTGCACTTTGATTCAGCCTTGTCCCTGCAGTTGTACAGTTTGGTTAGGGTTTCTCAGGCTTGGCACTGCTGGCATTTTGGGCTGGGTCGTTCTCTGAGGTGGGGCTGTCTTGGATGTGGTGGGACATTGAGCAGATCTCTGGTCTCAGGCCACTAGATGCCAGTAGCGGCCCCTTTTAGTTGTGACAATTAAAACTGTCTTCAGACATGGCCCCAAATCTGTTAGAGGCAGAATCACCCCGGACAGAGAACCAGTGATGTATGGAATTTTCTTTTTCCCCCAACTCTCATTACACAAAGTTGCCTGAACTTCCTTAGAGCTATCTTCCCACCTCTATCCAATTCTATCCAGAGGGTAAATTCCTCAATGCTAAATTACTGTCTCAGAGCAGAAACATCCATCTGAGAACTTTAATATCCTTTTGCCAAATTTCTGTCAAAGTATTTTTTTTTTAAGTTAAAAACACAGCTCTCAGACAAACACACAGTGAACCTGTGTCAAAGATTTCTTTGTCTCATTTAGTGAGACAGCCAGCAGGGTGGGGAGGCTGGTTCAGGAGGAAGGGAAGAAACGGAGCCCCAAAGCATCGCAAAAGCAGAGGGAGGTTATTCAATCAGACACACAAGTGAGCTCTAACCTTGGGCTGTGATCCTGCCCAAGGCTACCAGCATCGCTCATTGCTTTGTGTGGGTGCGGACGCTTCCAAGGCTGTGGAATACTGTAATCAACAGATTCATGCCTGCTGGGTCATTCAGTCGCGTCCTACTCTTTGGGGACTGTAGCCCTCCAGGCTCCTCTGTCCATGGATTCTCCAGGCAAGAATACTGGAGTGCGTTGCCATTTCCTCCTCCAGGGGATCTTCCCCACCTGGGGATAGAACCTGTGTCTTCTGTGGCATTGCAGGTGGATTCTTCACCACTGAGCCACAGGGGACGCCCCAATCAACAGGTAATGTAGGCAGACCAAAGGTTCAGTTCAGTTCAGTTCAGTTCAGTCGCTCAGTCGCGTCTGACTCTTTGCGACCCCATGAATCGCAGCACGTCAGGCCTCCCTGTTCATTACCAACTCTTGGTGTTCACTCAGACTCACGTCCATCGAGTCAGTGATGCCATCCAGCCATCTCATCCTCGGTCGTCCCCTTCTCCTCCTGCCCCCAATCCCTCCCAGCATCAGAGTCTTTTCCAGTGAGTCAACTCTTCGCGTGAGGTGGCCAAAGTACTGGAGTTTCAGCTTCAGCATCATTCCTTCCAAAGAAATCCCAGGGTTGATCTCCTTCAGAATGGACTGGTTGGATCTCCTTGCAGTTCAAGGGACTCTCAAGAGTCTTCTCCAACACCACAGTTCAAAAGCATCAATTCTTCGGCACATACTGGCCATTAATGATCTAATTTGTGTGTTCAGGTCCTTTGTCCATTCTCCTTTTAGAGAGGTCAACTTGTTCTCGTCCTGTTTGCAATCCATCAATTACGTGTCCCTTTTAAATGCTAGAGACATGTCTCTAGATGTTCCTTTGCCTTTTGTTTAGTTTTTCTTTCTTGCAGAAATGTCTGTAGGGGCTTCTCTCGTGGTTCAGTGGTGAAGAATCTGCCTGCCAGTGAAGGAGACGTAGGTTCGATCTCTGATCCAGGAAGATCCCATAGGCCTCAGAGCAACTAACCCTGTGTGACGCAGCTACTGAGCCTGTTCTCTAGAGCCAGGAGCTGAAGCTACTGAAGTCCACGTGCCCTGGAGTCTGTGCTCCACTGCAATGAAAGCCCACGCCCTGCAATGAGAGAGTAGCCTCTGCTCCATGCAACTAGAGCAAAGCCCTGGCAGGAACCAAGACCCTGCACAGACGCAAACAAAGAAATTGAAAAAAAATATATAAAGAGATGTATCTATAAGTAGATTGATCAGTATTTTTCTTATGATTTAACTCTAGGATTATGTTGAGACATCCTTTCTTAAACGCGGATAAAATACAGTTACCCTTAGTACCCACTGGCTCTGTGTCTGGACTCAACCAACAGTGGATCAAAAATATTTGGGACAAATAGTCCAGAAAGCTCCTGAAAGCAAACCTTGAATTTGCCGCACACGCACTGCAACACCTCACGTAGCATTTGGTTGTATTTGCAACGATTTTCATAGAATTTACATTGCATTAAGTAACACAAGTAACCTCAAAATGATTTAAAGTATAGGGGTGTATATGCCTGAGAGAGAAAGTATTAGTCACTCAGTCGTGTTTGACTCTTTGTAGCCCTGTGAACTATACCCTGCCAGACTCCCCTGTCCATGGAATTCTCCAGGCAAGAATACTGGAGTGGGTTGCCTTTCTCTTCTCCAGGGGATCTTCCCCACCCAGGGTCTCCCACATTGCAGGCACATTCTTTACCTTCTGAGCCACCGGGGCATGTGCCTAGGTTATATACAAATGCTGTGCCAATTTAAATACAAATACTGTGCCAATTTCATATAAAAGACTTGAACATCAGTGAAATTTACTAGCAAGAAAAAATAGTCCAAGAATAGAATTATGGTTCATCTGACTCCGTTTCATACGGACTGTCATAAGTATCGTCATAGATATTCTCACAATTATCCTCAGAAGGATTTGTGTGGGATGGGGGGTGTCCTGGAACCAGTAACCAAAGGGTGTAGCGGGACAGCTGTATTTATCTGTGCTTTCTTTCAAAACATCTAGCAGTTATTATCGTATATTTAAATTTGTATTTTACTCACAGTTCATTTTAAAATAGGATGAGAGTTGGAGATATAAGATTTCTTCCCCAACGAGTTAGCCAGATTTCTTGACTCCAGTTCAGTTCAGACACTCAATCGTGTCCGACTCTTTGCGACCCCATGGACTGCAGCACGCCAGGCCTCCCTGTCCATCACCAACTCCTGGAGTTTACTCAAACTCACATCCATCGAGTCGGTGAGGCCATCCAGCCGTCCCATCCTCTGCCGTCCCCTGCTTGACTCTAGGAACTGTAACAATCCACCTTTTTAAAGTCCTGTTGCTCGTAGGTGAAGCCCTGGACAGGAGGGCCTGTTTCTGGACTGTCTGTTCCGGCCCCTAGACCTGCCTGTGTCTTGGCCCCAGACCATAAAACGTAAATCACCGCTGATATATAATAGACTTCTTTAGCTGGCAGAGCAGTCTCATCGGAAATATCAAAACGTTTATTTGCAAATGATAGAGTGTCTACTTGTATAGGATTTAGGTAAGTAAAAGAGCATTCTTTCATTTTTTTTTCCAGGGACAGTGATTTTTCATTTTCTTATCAAGCTATTTTCCTATTAAAAAGATATTTTCACTTCTTAGTGAAATTTCTTCCTGTGCAATATAAGGCAATGAACCCTGTCTTAAATATTCTTACCAAAGCTTCCCTTCCCTTTTATGCCTTATTGTCTGAGAATGTTTAGGTTCAAGGTCATGGTGTGATCAGTCACTCAGTCATGTCTGGCTCTTTGCAACCTTATGAACTGTAGCCTGGCCAGACTCCTCCACCCATGAAATTCTCCAGGCAAGGATACTGGGATGGGTTGCTATGCCCTCCTCCAGATCTTCTCCACCCAGGGACTGAACACGGATCTTCTGAATTGCAGGCAGGTTCTTTATTGTCTGAGCCACCAAGCTTTAAGACCATGGGGGGATGTCCAAAATCTGGCCAAGTGAAGGCCCCTGGGCAACGGAAGGTGTAGACCCTCACATATCCATGATCACACACAGCATGACTAGATTGCACACAACACAGAGGCTGTGCATCTTTGTGTATCACTTCTTTGCCTTTATTAATCTCTGAGCAAGTTGTTTTCACACTGGGCTCCTGCCCCCTCCCCCCTAATTTATCAGAGTAGCTGGAGGAAAGGGCTTTCTGGAGCAGAAGGGTTGGAAGATGCCTGGTTAAATAAATCACGTCGAGCAAATTCTTTCATAGCCAGACCTCTCAGGGCTTTTAATCTGCGAACATCCTGTGACCCTCCGAGAGCATGACGGTCAGCAGCGTCGGCACCTTCTCCGAGCTATAGCCGTCAGCACGCCTGTGAACACCAGCTTTCCAAGCTCTGCAGCCCAGGCAAAGCCAGTCTCCCAATATCATAATTTTTCAAGCAAAACTGTAAAAGAAAATGACATGATATCTCCAAGAGTGAAAATGAAAACAAGTGTAATTAACTATGCTCATTGACAAGAAGGCAACAGGATCCGCTCTATCTGGGAGGCAGTTTCCAGTCTTCCAAGCGAGCTCTGTGCATTCTCTGGGCGGCCCCCTGCTCTCCCCCAAGGGGGCTGGAGGACAGGAGCCGTCATCCTTCTCTGCTGAGGTCGTTGACATCCTGCAGCTGTGTGGTGGGGGCCTGCTCGGGAGTCGGCCTCTGAACATCACCCAGCAGATTCCGTCAGTTTTCCTTTGCTGTGTAAAGTCACCAAAAGCTGCTGGAAAGAAAGTGAAAATGTAGTCACTCAGTCGTGTCCTACTCTGCAACCACTGGACTGTAGCCTGCCAGGCTCCTCTGTCCATGGGATTCTCTGGGTGAGAATACCAGAGTGGGTTGCCATTTCTTATTCCAGGGGATCTTCCCAACCCAGGGATTGAACCCGGATCTCCTGCATTGCAGGCAGATTCTTTACTGTCTTAGTTCGTAATTTTTCATGTCAGAGGGCCATTCTCTGCTCAGGGGTAATTGGGCTGTTGGCTGGGCTTCCTTCCTTTCCAGAGGCTCAGGGAAGGTTATGATTCCAAGTCCTGCAGGCTGTTGGTGGAATTCGTTTCCTTACAGCTATAGGACTGAGAACTCTGGGTCCCAGAAGCCACCCACATTCCCTGCCAACTGAAATGCCCTTCCATCTTCAAAGCCAGCAGCAGAGGGATCCCTTTCTGTGAGTCCCTCTGATGCTTCCAGTCTCTTTCTTAAGGAAGAACCTTATCCCTTGTATGGGCTCATCTGATTAGGTCAGGCTCACCCTGGATATCTCCAGATCTTGAAGTCAGTTTATTTTGGACCTGAATTCCATCAACAAGCTCCAATCACAGCAGCACCTGGGTTACTGTTTGAGTAACTGGGAGCCTGTGTGTGTCCACCACAGGGCTGGGGGGCTGTGGTGGGGACCTGGGGCTGTTTCAGAGCTACCTCCACGCTCATTGCCTTTTATTGGGGGTACCAAGACTTTCGGCTTCCCAGGTGGCTCAGTGGTAAAGAATCCACCTGCCAATGCAGGAGATGCTGAAGACATGGGTTTGCTCCCTGGGTCAGGAAGATCTCTGGAGAAAGAAATGGCAACTTACTCCAGTATTCTTGCCTGGGAAATCCCATGGACAGAGAAGCCCTCGGCTACAGTCCCTGGAGTCACAAAGAGCCAGACGCAACTGAGCATGCACACACTTGGATTGCACTGGCTTTAGACATTTTCAGTGCTACTGAGATGTACCATGTGTGACCGGGAAGATAAAAATGAGTCAGGAGAGACTTGGGAGCCTGCATGTGTGCTGAGTTGTGCCCGACTCTTTGCGACCCCATGGACTGTAGCCCACCAGGCTCCTCTGTCCAGGGGATTCTCCAAGCAAGAATACTAGAGGGGGTTGTCATGCCCTCCTCTAGGGGATCTTCCCAACCCAGGGATTGAGTCCACGGCCCCAGCATTGGCAGACAGATTCTTTACCACTGAGCCACATGGAAAGCCTTTGCTCTTGGCTAGGGGTAGTAGAATGCACAGGAAACCCAGAGAGCCGCCCAAGAGGCTGATGCTGACAACCTGGCAGGGTTCTGCCCGTGTCTGGCAAGGTCGCATTCCCCACAGCTGTTTGGCACTGTTGTTCTGGGGATGGAGAGAATCTGTGTGGGGGCCCCGAGGTTGCCTTTTCTCTGAATGCTTTAACCAGAGTCTATTTTAAGCTTCACTGTTATTTGTGGTTGACGAACATGCTCAATATATTGGGGCTGATGAAAGAATTAACAGCCATGGACTGATGTCCTTTACGGGGTGCTGATGCAATTCATGTTTTCTTTGCCCTCCGTGATGGTTGGAAAGAAAGCACCCACCCCAACCCCCCAACCAGAGACTTGCTAACCTGAGAAGCATCCCATGCTCCACCCTGCTTTTCTCCCCAGGCTACAACCTGATCTCCTTTCTTGAGTTCTGGACCCCAAGTTTGTGCAAGTCACTTGGTAAAGTTTTCACAAAGTCTAGCAAGTGAAAGCTTTTAGTCCAACCAGGCTCCGTGGGGTTGGTGATCGGCTGGTCGGAGCTCCCCACTTTCAGCCAGTGTTGGGAGGAGAGTGCTGACGCCGGAGGATGCTACATCACTGGCCCCGCTCCCTTCGCCTTCACACCAAGCTCCTCTCTGCAGGAACCGTCATCTTCCTCTTCGGCTGGAGGAAGCTGCCGTTTCCTACTTCTGCATGAGACAAGCTGGGCTCCTGTGGGGAGGACGAGACGAGCCCGGCTTCACGGTGTCCTCTGCTCCAGGGCTCCCTGTCCTGGCCAGCCCCTCCGCTCTGATGTCATTGGTACGATGAGGCTGGCTCTCGCGCTCAAGCAGGACTCACTAATGACATGGAGCTGCCTGGCTTTAATTTTCCACCACCTCCCAACTGTCTGTCTAGGAGTGTTGAAAGCCAAACTCATTCATTGTTTCCACCATTTACTGGTGACCGAAGCAGTTTCACGATCATCTTATGAGGAAGAGAAAGGAATACAGACAGGGAAGAACTGCAGGATGATGAGAAAGAGGGATTCTAAGCCTGGAAGAGAAATGCAAGATAATAAAAGTGGAATTGAAAACATCAGCCTATACAATCACCCTAGTGCTGGGCTTACTTACTGGGGGTAGTCTAAATTTATCTCGTTGCTGAGAGTCCACCGTGAGAAATACAGTTTAGGGAAGCCTGGGGGACATTCCAGGATTTCTCAAAAAACTTTATCTAGCAGTTTGAAACGTGGGAAGCAGAGTGTGGGGGTGGTTTAAGGGGCTTCAGCCATCCTCTTGCTGCTAAAGAAACGTTCCAACCGCGCGACAGGCTGCTGGGGTTTGTGCTGAGTGCCCTGTAGGACTTGCCCAGTCTTCGCTGACTGAGAAAGCAGAAGCGTTCCTGGACCACCTCTGATGCAATGTCTTGTCCCGTCCACAGACTTCTTATTTCGGAGGAGGGGGTACTGGCTCAGGAGTCAGTCACTGCAGGCTCTTCCCTGCTTGTTTTACCCTTCTCTGCCCACGTGGGTATCCCGAGGGCATCTCACCCGAGCACAGCTGGAACCTTGCCCTTCCCTGCCGGCAGCTCCCATCTCTGCAGACCTCATCCTAGGAGGTGTTCGTGGGTCATGGGTGTCCTCAGCTCCAATGACAGGACGGCCTCTCCGCTCCTCCTCTGTTATCTCTTTTTCTGACCAGGCTGCTTCTCCTCCCCGCCCCCGAAGCTCCCACATCTCTGCTGTTCTTGCCCTCTGAGACCTGGTGCCCTCACAGGTGCCTAAGGAGGAAGCTTGCAACCTCAATAATGTCATGTTCTGCCCCTGCTCACAGCCTGGCAATGGCCCCCCACGCTGCTTGAAAGGAAACTTGAATATTCCGGTGGTGGGAGGGCCTGCGTGCTTGGACGCCTGCTGAGACCACAGGCTCCCTTTCTGTTCACAGGCTGGGCTGGGTCCTGGGTCCCACCCACCTGAGGACGTTTCCAGGCCCCAGCCTACACCTCTAGCTCCTTCCTGCAGATCACCCCGAGGACGCAGGTATCTGTTCAAGTGTTTTGTCTCCAGGTAGGCTCCTTCCCCCCGCTGCCTGTGTGTGGTGGGAAGCCTGCAGGGGCCCCCAGGGAAGGCGGCATCTGGTCTGATACAGGTGGTCCTGAAGAGGTTTGGTGAGAAAATGATAAGTACCTTCCCCGATGTGTGTGTCTATGCTCGCTCACTCGTGTCCGTCTCTTTGAGGCCCCATGGACCGTAGCCCAGCAGGCTCCTCTGCCCATGGGGTTTCCCAGGCAAGAGCACTGGAGTGGGTGGCCACGCCCTCCTCCAGGGGATCTTCCCGACCCAGGGACCAAAGCCCGGTGTTCTGCACTGGCAGCAGAGTCTTTACCACTAGCACCACCTGGGAAGCCTTTTCACTTCCCTGATACAGTCAGGACGTTTAACCACTCCAGCCTGAACTCAGGTAGGTTTCCGTTCCCCAGTACCCACACACGCAAGAGATCCTGGAGCTGTGTTGTCTGGTGTGGTAACCACTGGCCGCATTTGGCTACTGAAACAGAAATCAATTAACATAAAATACAATTTCCACTCATCTTCTTGGGCTTCTCTGGTGGCTCAGATGGTAAAGAATCTGCCTGCAGTGCAGGAAGAGACCTAGGTTCTATCCCTGGGTTGGGAAGATTCCCTGGAGAAGAAAAAGGCAACCCACTCCAGTATTCTTGTCTGGAGAATCCCACAGACAGAGGAGCCTGGCGGGCTACAGTCCATGGGGTCACAAAGAGTCATACAGGACTGAGCGACCAACACACACACACACACACACACACACACACACAGTTAAATATTCAGCTCCTCCATCACACCGTGCACATTTCAGACACTCTGTCATCATATGTGGCCAGTGGTTGCCTATTGTGGGCTAAACGGTTTTGTTCCTCCCTGCACACCCCCCCACCCATTCACATGTTGAAGTCCTAACCCACTGGGATGGTATTTTGAGGTGATTATGTAGAGATGAGGTCATGAGGGTGGGGCCCCTGTGATGGGATTAGTGTCCTTGTAAGAAGAGGAAGAGAATTCCTCTTCAAGAAGTTCAGAGTCTACCAGGGAAGGACAGATGGGTGGATGTCATCTAATTAGCCCTGAGAGATGTTGGCACAGGTGCTGAGGACTTGACCTGTGCCCAAATCCCGAGGATACAAAGGTCACAGGGATCCTGCCCTTGCTGCCTCTGAGCTGAGTTTTCAAGAATGAGCAGGAGCCATCAGGTTAAGACTGAGTGTGCAAACGAGGGGCTAACACTACCGAGAGTCCTAGAAGCAAATGTGAGCATCGAGGGCCTCAGGAGGGCGTGCAAAGCCCTGACTTCTGTGTTAGCTTCCTCTCGTCCTCTCCCCACTTCCTTAAAGGCAAAGAGCAGGATGCTTTTGTTCTTTGGCGAGATCGAAGTTTTCAGATGGTTCCTGACTTACAATGGATGGTTTGATCTATGATTTTTTGACTGTGTGATGGCACAAGATGTCTCTATGTTCAGTAGGAACCATGCTTTGAACTTGGATCTCTTCCCTGGCTGGTGATACATATCGCGGTACTCTCTTGTGAGGCTGGTCAGCGTCTATGAGTCAGCTGCCAGTCGGCCTCAAAATCATGATACACTGACAACCATCCTGTGCCCAGATAACTTCCAGCACAGTACGCAATAGTTACCTGAGACAGTCCACACTTCACTATAAAATAGCCTTTGCATTAGATGATTTTTCACAACCATCTTTTAATGTACGTGATCTGCTCACGTTTAAGCGAGGCTAGGCTCAGCTGTGTTTGGTAGAGAGGAGAAGCAGACAACAGAGGATGAGATGGTTGAACGGCATCACCGCTTATATGGACATGAGTCTGAGCAACCTCCGGGAGATCGTGAAGGACAGGGAAGCCTGGCGTACTTTAGTTCATGGAGTGGCAAAGAGTCGGACACGACAGAAACAGCCTGGCACACATGTGAGTGGGGTGGCAAGGGGGTGGGAGCCTTCTGAATGTAGGTGCTCCTTGGAAGCTGCTGAAGAAGGAGGAAGGGGCATGACAGCTCAGAGACGTCGAAGCCGCTCACCCAGAGAACGGGCTCTGTTCCCAGCTCCCAGAGGCGTCCGTGCTGCCCACAGGGAAACCAGGGCAGTGCAGCGGGCTTGTGCAGAGCAGAGGGCGTCTCCTTGCCCAGTCTGTGGGCAGCTTTCCCAGCCCTGTGGAAGCGGCTCTGCTGCCGCTCTGTGTTGGGCTGGAGACGATACGACAGCTGGGCTTCGTGGGGAGGAAATGTTGGCAGTGACACCAACTTTAAATTGATATTAATGACAGGGTTGCTTTTTATAGTTTCCCTGAAGGATTTAGCAACAATAGACACAAAGGCAGGCTTCGTGGTACCTGAACTCGAATCAAGCTTGCATTTTTCGAACGCATATTTAATTTGGTTTTGGCACAGAGTCCCTGTTTTCTTGGGTTTTACATCATTATGAGGTTGCATGGATACACTCTAACAAAACATCATCTATAATCAAATGAGGCTCACAGAAGAACAAGATGCATGCCAATTCCAACTAATCTTCGCCTTTATGGGAATAGCTGTTTGCTATCAATGATTAGCCAAACATCTGTGTCAACACTTCCTGAGCTGGAGATAGAGACATTGTTAATCACCACATTTACAGTGATATTTCTAACTCCATAGAGGGGGAAATGCTCATCACAAACAAATGTCTCAACTAACCTCTTCAGAGTAACACTAGCACCACCTGGGAAGCCTTTTCACTTCCCTGATACAGTCAGGACGTTTAACCACTCCAGCCTGAACTCAGGTAGGTTTCCGTTCCCCAGTACCCACACACGCAAGAGATCCTGGAGCTGTGTTGTCTGGTGTGGTAACCACTGGCCGCATTTGGCTACTGAAACAGAAATCAATTAACATAAAATACAATTTCCACTCATCTTCTTGGGCTTCTCTGGTGGCTCAGATGGTAAAGAATCTGCCTACAGTGCAGGAAGAGACCTGGGTTCTATCCCTGGGTTGGGAAGATTCCCTGGAGAAGAAAAAGGCAACCCACTCCAGTATTCTTGTCTGGAGAATCCCACAGACAGAGGAGCCTGGCGGGCTACAGTCCATGGGGTCACAAAGAGTCATACAGGACTGAGCGACCAACACACACACACACACACACACACACACACACAGTTAAATATTCAGCTCCTCCATCACACCGTGCACATTTCAGACACTCTGTCATCATATGTGGCCAGTGGTTGCCTATTGTGGGCTAAACGGTTTTGTTCCTCCCTGCACACCCCCCCACCCATTCACATGTTGAAGTCCTAACCCACTGGGATGGTATTTTGAGGTGATTATGTAGAGATGAGGTCATGAGGGTGGGGCCCCTGTGATGGGATTAGTGTCCTTGTAAGAAGAGGAAGAGAATTCCTCTTCAAGAAGTTCAGAGTCTAACAGGGAAGGACAGATGGGTGGATGTCATCTAATTAGCCCTGAGAGATGTTGGCACAGGTGCTGAGGACTTGACCTGTGCCCAAATCCCGAGGATACAAAGGTCACAGGGATCCTGCCCTTGCTGCCTCTGAGCTGAGTTTTCAAGAATGAGCAGGAGCTATCAGGTTAAGACTGAGTGTGCAAACGAGGGGCTAACACTACCGAGAGTCCTAGAAGCAAATGTGAGCATTGAGGGCCTCAGGAGGGCGTGCAAAGCCCTGACTTCTGTGTTAGCTTCCTCTCGTCCTCTCCCCACTTCCTTAAAGGCAAAGAGCAGGATGCTTTTGTTCTTTGGCGAGATCGAAGTTTTCAGATGGTTCCTGACTTACAATGGATGGTTTGATCTATGATTTTTTGACTGTGTGATGGCACAAGATGTCTCTATGTTCAGTAGGAACCATGCTTTGAACTTGGATCTCTTCCCTGGCTGGTGATACATATCGCGGTACTCTCTTGTGAGGCTGGTCAGCGTCTATGAGTCAGCTGCCAGTCGGCCTCAAAATCATGATACACTGACAACCATCCTGTGCCCAGATAACTTCCAGCACAGTACGCAATAGTTACCTGAGACAGTCCACACTTCACTATAAAATAGCCTTTGCATTAGATGATTTTTCACAACCATCTTTTAATGTACGTGATCTGCTCACGTTTAAGCGAGGCTAGGCTCAGCTGTGTTTGGTAGAGAGGAGAAGCAGACAACAGAGGATGAGATGGTTGAACGGCATCACCGCTTATATGGACATGAGTCTGAGCAACCTCCGGGAGATCGTGAAGGACAGGGAAGCCTGGCGTACTTTAGTTCATGGAGTGGCAAAGAGTCGGACACGACAGAAACAGCCTGGCACACATGTGAGTGGGGTGGCAAGGGGGTGGGAGCCTTCTGAATGTAGGTGCTCCTTGGAAGCTGCTGAAGAAGGAGGAAGGGGCATGACAGCTCAGAGACGTCGAAGCCGCTCACCCAGAGAACGGGCTCTGTTCCCAGCTCCCAGAGGCGTCCGTGCTGCCCACAGGGAAACCAGGGCAGTGCAGCGGGCTTGTGCAGAGCAGAGGGCGTCTCCTTGCCCAGTCTGTGGGCAGCTTTCCCAGCCCTGTGGAAGCGGCTCTGCTGCCGCTCTGTGTTGGGCTGGAGACGATACGACAGCTGGGCTTCGTGGGGAGGAAATGTTGGCAGTGACACCAACTTTAAATTGATATTAATGACAGGGTTGCTTTTTATAGTTTCCCTGAAGGATTTAGCAACAATAGACACAAAGGCAGGCTTCGTGGTACCTGAACTCGAATCAAGCTTGCATTTTTCGAACGCATATTTAATTTGGTTTTGGCACAGAGTCCCTGTTTTCTTGGGTTTTACATCATTATGAGGTTGCATGGATACACTCTAACAAAACATCATCTATAATCAAATGAGGCTCACAGAAGAACAAGATGCATGCCAATTCCAACTAATCTTCGCCTTTATGGGAATAGCTGTTTGCTATCAATGATTAGCCAAACATCTGTGTCAACACTTCCTGAGCTGGAGATAGAGACATTGTTAATCACCACATTTACAGTGATATTTCTAACTCCATAGAGGGGGAAATGCTCATCACAAACAAATGTCTCAACTAACCTCTTCAGAGTAAAATCTTCTCTCCTAATTACTTATGGTAATTAAAAGACACAGACATTTGCATGGGATGCATATACCTCTGTGTGTGTGTGTGTGTGTGTGTGTGTGTTGAGCAAATAGATTTTGTTTTGTTTCACGCTAAACTTTCTAAGAAAATGACCTCTAGTCACTCTTACGGGGTCATTTTAGGGAGAAAATATTGTCTTTTCCCCACTGCACAGAGGCAAATGGTCTCAACTACACCTCTAACCCAGGCATCATTCAGCATTTTCTGGGTTGAAAAGAGTGCTCTTTGAGGATGGTTTATGGGATTAAGGATGACAAAAATTCCAATAATTCATTGTACAACAGTCGACATCTGCGCTTCATCTCTCCACAGATACTCAGCAGCTCTCAGTGTTTGCTGTGAGGAGTGTGTTTCTCCTGGTGATCACAAACACACAGCTGCCAGACACAGCTTCCCACCAAAGCTTATGCTCCGGACTGTGAGGGTGGGGGCACTGTGTGAACCATAACTGGGGCAGATTGTTGTCAGTTGCTAAAGTTGTGTCCGACTCCGCGACCCCATGGACTGCAGCACGCTAGGCTTCCCTGTCCTGCGCTATCTCCTGGAGTTTGCTCAGACTCATGTCCCTTGAGCTGGTGATGCCCTCCAGCCATCTCATCCTCCTGCCCTCGGTCTTTCCCATCATCAGGGTCCTTCCCAGTGAGTTAGTTCTTCATATCAGGTGGCCAAAGTATCGGAGCTTCAGCTTCAGCCTCAGTCCTTCCCGTGGATATTCAGGGTTGCTTTCTTTTAGGACTGACTGGTTTGATCTCCTTGCAATCTGAGGGACTCTCAGGAGTCTGGGAGCTGCCTTTTGGGCACGGCTTCGCCTCTTGCTGAGGCTGTACTCTGCCGGTGATCTACGTGTCCATGTGTGACATCCTGTCCATGTGTGGGATCTGTTCTGTCCACTGTGGCATCTGTCACTGTCGTCCATTCGCAGAGCTGACACTGCAGGAAGGTGTGGCGAGATTTGAGCATGTGGGCGGCTGGACAACTTTCTCAGACTTAGAAGCAGTCACAGGTGGAGGCGACGGGAAGGCAGGACGCGCTGCCTGGCTTTGCGGGCGAGCCTGATGTCTCTCCTCTCTGTTTTCCTGAGCCAGAGAATTCCATGCCAAGGGGGGCGATTCCTAAGCCATCTGCATCGACTGAAAGTGCCCATTGATGTGGACTTAGCAGCTGTCTGTTTTGTCAGCTGCACCCTCTGCAGGCCTGGGAGGCCTCCCCAACCCTCCGAGGAGGTCAACGCGAAAACTTTGAGTCATCGGATCAACTCTCTTTAAACCTAGAGACAAATTCCTGGAGTTTAATAAAATGAAGTTTTAAATAAAATGAGTTTTTCCTCTGAAATGTCTGTCCCTATTGAATTTGGCTTCTTCTTAAGACCCTGAACTGTGGTGTGGGGGAGAAGGGGATGGAGAGAGGGGCCCTTGCCACTCCAGCCCCGAGGCCAGCGGGCCTCGAATTCACAGTGCCAGCGCGACGGAGTCCAGCTCCAAACTTGCCCTCACTCTGGACAAGCAGTCTTGTTTCTTCAAGTCTGTCTTTTTGTTTGGTAAAAGTTCACCTATGAGGCCCTTTGTGTGTGTGTGTGTGTGTGTGTGTGTCTGTGTGTATGTGTCTGTGTGTGTGTGTGTGTGTGTTTGTGTATGTGTGTATTTGTGTATCTGTATGTTTGTGTGTGTGTGTGTGTGTGTGTGTGTGTGTGTGTTAGTCTTCTCAGTCGTCTCTGACTCTTTTTGACCCCATGGAGCATAGCCTTCCAGGCTCTTCTGTCCATGGGATTCTCCAGGCAAGAATGCTGGAGTAGGTTGCCATTTCTTTCTCCAGGGGATCTTTCCAACCCAGGGATTGAACCTGGGGCTCCTGCATTGCAGGCGGATTCTTGACCACGGAGCCACCTGGGAAACCCCACAAGGCGCATTATCATGTGGCAAAACCAGTGGAAGCCACTCAAATACATCTCGGCAGAGTCTGCGGAAGGCTTGCAAGTCTCTTCCCAAACCGGTTCTTCCTGCTTGGGAGAATTCACTTAGAATGAAATAATCTTAGTTCCAACTGGGGTTGCCATCAGCTCCTGCCATCTCAAGGTCAGAGAGCTCTTAGCCCAACTCTCTGGGTTTTCCCCCCTTGGGTTCATTAAAAACGATTAGGTTTTTCTGATTTGTCACATTTAACCAGGAAAACCATTCCCTTTACTGAAAACTGACAGCAGAGGTGACTGGTTTCTATTTTATTTCAAACTTGGTGAATCTGGAAGCCAGGAGACACGGCTGAGTAACCCCCGGCCTCTTGCCCAGATGACTGTCCTCCGCCGCACAGCACCCTAAGTGCCTGCATCCCTACCTCAGAATGCAAGTGCGAAGCAGAAACTCGGTTCAGCGTCGTCTCATGGAAGCAGGTGTGTGAGTGGGCACCAAAATGACAAGGGGCCAGGAGTGTGGCGGGACAGGACGCTCAGGTGCTCAGACAGGTTTCCCTGAGATGGACGTGCTTGCTGCTTTTCTCGATGATGCTATCACCCGTCACATCGCCCCGCCCCCAGCTGTATCTGTGGCGTCACTGGGGGCTCACTGGGCAGCAGCCCTTCCCATCGCTCTGTAGGAAGGACGGGGCAACCGTGCCCTGCACCAGAGTGCCCCCTCATTGACTCATGCCACCCACTTCCACTTTACTTGGGTTCTCACAAGATGAACCGCAGATGCCTACATCTAGCATTCTTTTAGAATACAGACTTGTTATTGCTTTGAAATTCTTTCTTTGGAAAATGCTATGTATTGCTAACAAACTGGCGAGCATAAGAAAACACTATTTTTAAAAAATAATAATTTATTTATTTTAATTGGAGGCTAATTACTTTACAATATTTTAGTGGTTTTTGCCGTGCATTGACATGAATCAGCCATGGGTGTACATGTGTCCCTCATCCTGAACCCCCCTCCCACCTCCCTCCCCATCCCATCCCTCTGGGTCATCCCAGTGCACCAGCCCTGAACACCCTGTCTCATGCATCAAACCTGGACTGGTGATCTGTTTCACATATGGTCATATACATGTTTCAATGCTATTCTTTCAAATCATCCCACCCTCGCCTTCTCCCAGAGTCCAAAAATCTGTTCTTTACATCTGTGTCTCTTTTGCTGTCTCGCATATAGGGTCATTGTTACCATCTTTCTAAATTCCATATATATGTGTTAGTACACTGTATTGGTGTTTTTCTTTCTGGCTTACTTCACTCTGTATAATAGGCTCCAGTTTCATCCACTTCATTAGAACTGATTCAAATGCATTCTTTTTAATAGCTGAGTAATATTCCATTGTGTATATGTACCACAGCTTCTTATCCATTTGTCTGCCGATAGAGCTCTAGGTTGCTTCCATATCCTGGCTATTGTAAACAGTGCTGGGATGAACACTGGACTACACATGTCTCTTTCAATTCTGGTTTCCTTGGTGAAAACAGTATTCTCTCTTGCTGAACACACGGGTTCATCTCAGCTTGTGGCAGGAGTATAAATTACTCGCTTTTGAATGAACTGCGATGGCTCTGCCATTTTTAAAGGTGAGGAAATTTTCATCCCCACTCCGTTTGCTATGACAGAAACATAAAATAAGAGTTTATTCACTTGAGTGTCAAATAAGAATTCAGTTACTTTGGGAGATTATATTTAAAACCTTGGGACTTTGGAGAAGCCTGGGGTGAGCTGGTTGAGGGCAGGTGCCTGTCTGGGAGGGGTGTGTTTGAGCTGATGGCTGAGAAATGAAGGGCTGAAGAGGCGGAGGGGTGAGATGGGTACCGAAGGGGGCGAAGCGCATTCGTCATGTCTGTGTCCACTGTGCACTGACCCGGAAGTCTGTCAGCATCCGCTCAGGGGTCAGCCTGAGGGACCCTGGCCGGTCCTCCAGTCCCACAAGCCACCATCGTGCACCTGCTGTTGTGATGCTGTGGTCTCCCGTGGTCTCCAGGGTCCCAGGGAGATTTAGCTGCTTCTGTCCTGGGCATCCTGCCCAGGTGGCAACGGGGTAAAGAACCTGCCTTCTGATGCAGGAGATGCAAGAGAATGCGGGTTCCATGCCTCGGTCGGGAAGATCCCCTGGAGAAGGAAATGACAACTCACTCCAGTATTCTTGCCTGGAGAATCCCATGGACGGAGGAGCCTGGCAGGCTACAGTCCCTGGAGTCACAAAGAGTCAGACACGACAGATGATGGAGCACACAGCAAACAGCAGACAGCTCCTGGGCGTCCTCACCCTGGCGAGGCCCAGGGGCCCAGACCCGGCCCGCTCTCACCCACGTGCTGCGTGCAGCATGTGGCCCGTTCTCTGTGCTCACTGCTCCACATCTCTGCTTCTCCTCCGGGCTGAGCTGTGAAGCCCCCGTCTCTGGGTGCCCTTGCATCTGCTACAGAGAGTAAGTAGCACATAGTAGGTTCTTGGCAGACCTCAGCTAAGGGGATGGAAGGAATCCCCACGGGATGCCACATCGTTGTGTCTCAAGCTGTCACGTGGTGGAGAGATGTGAGCACAAGTATCCCAGAGAAAACCTTGTTGAGATGAGGAACTCGGCATCTCACTAATCCCTTCTTGAAAATAACCGAGTATTTTAAAACTCACTGGTTTTCCCAACCATTTCCCCTTATTAGGCTCTTCTTCTGAGACGGCAACATGACTCACTTCTTCTGGACAGAAGCGATCCATTCCTTCCTCTGCTGACTTTTGTCCCCCACCCCCCAAGGGCACTGGCTTCGTCTCATCTCGTGTCTTCTTTCCTCCCCAAGTACAGGACCGCTTGCATCTGCTCACTCGGCCTCTCCCTGTGATTTTCCTCTTTCTCTTCTACCCAGTCCTCTCCCTCTCCCCTCCCACACCCACAAACACTCACATCCCTCTCCCCTGCACTTAGGCCGGCTCCACACTCTCAGGCTAGCACTCCCCCGTTGCAGCTGGAGAGAGCAGGCTCATAGTTTGGGAGAGTAGGTCACCGTGGCTTGTCTATACAGCTGGGCTTCTGGCAGGGCCCCGGAGCCACTAATCCCACCCCTTATGGTGGAGGCCACAGTTTAGGCTCATATCCATTTTCCAGGCATGCTCAGCATCCTGGAAACATGATGCATTCACAATCAAGGCCAAACACACGTCACCGAGCCCTGTGACCCAGCACCCACTTCCGAATGTCTTCCCGCAGGTTCTGTAACCCTGGTGGGGGCCCTGGACTCATTGAAAAGACCCTTAGAGGTGGCGGGAGTGGCTGCCTTGTAACCATGTAACCAGGGATGACGAGGTCTGGGGACTCAAGCTTGGCTGAGTGCATGGGGCTATTCTTGGGATGGTGGGTAGCGCCTGCCACTTTGGGGCAGAGGAGCCTGGCATGCTGGCCTCTTTCTGACCACATCTTGTGATGGCACTAGACACACCTAACATGGAATTTGATGGGTGAAACAGGGCCTGGAGATTGGGTCCAAACCCGAAGAATGTCCAAGGCATGCCAGAAGGGAGTTGGGGATTAGGTAATAGGGAGGGGAAGGGGCTAGTCCAGGACTGGACTCTCTGTCCATCTGCGGTCACCAACAGTCATGGTTGGCCCAGGCTGATGTGGAGGCAAGGCCAGAGCTGTCAAAATAATGTCTCTGCTTGAACACAGACCATGTAGGCGTGGGGTGTCAGAGCAGAAACTGACTTTCAAGCTAGTGTAAGATTCACAGGGTCAACCAGTTGCCCAGGGTCACAGAGAATGGGACCTATCTCCAAGCTCCCTTCCTTTCAAGCAGCCTTTTTCCTACTTTTAAAAAATATTTATTTTTTTGGCCCCCCCTGGTTTTACTTGTGGCACCCTGGGTGTTTTTTTTTTTTTTTTTTTTTCGGCATGCAGGATATTCAGCTGTGGCACGTGGAATCTAGTTCCCCAACCAGGGACTGAACCCAGGCCCCCTGCACTGGGGGGCAGAGTCTCAGCCACCGGACAACCAGGGAAATCCCCCTGTATATATATATATTTTTTATTGCCACAGTGCAGCCAGGTGAGCTTGATGCAAGGGCCATGCTGGCCGCTTCTCTACACACTTCATAGCTGCCCCTCATCAGTCTCGGCTGGGGCTGTGACACAGTTTTGTGGTTGCTGGAAACTTTACACTCCAGGGTCCCTTAGAAGAAAAGAACAACTCATTTGCAGCCCCTGAGCACAGTGAACAGGCAATCAGGCAAACACTCTTGTGTCTGAGCAGATGTGTACAGGAGGATCTGCTTGATGTTCCCTGGACCCCCTTCCTTCGCCTCCCCAGTCTGTCAGCTCAGAAGCTGCCCTGTTCTTTTCCGAGTGCATCTGCATGGCCCTCTAGGTTAGCCCGGGGGTGGAAACCTGGTCATCTAGGAAATGCTCAGTCTTTCCTGAGGGTTTCTGAGCAGGAATTCCCCAGGCTGGAGGCGGAGCCGCAGGAGCCAAGGGCACTCCGGGTGCCAGGTTTCCTGCCCTTCGGAGGAACAGGCTGGGCTCGCAGTGGCCCAGTGAGAGAAGCAAGGATGAGGTCCTGAAACTGAGGAAGCGGGGCAGCATTTATATCTGCGGATCAACGCCCTCTGGGGTTCAGAACCACCACTCCACTTTCAGAGGCTGACTGTTTGACTCTTGCTTGGATTCCATTGATCAATTAATTGATGTTTTGTTTACCCTCATTCAAGTCAAGCTTTCTGTTTCTTGCCACCAAAGGAGTTCTATTTAACTAAGAGATTTCAATTCTAGACTCTAAGCACTCATTAAAAAGAACTCTCTTGGAAATAAACCCAATAGAAGTCAGCTTCCTTGTTTTAGGTGTAAAAGTGGCAGATCCCAGGCTTGGGTCAGAGAAAGTAGAAGATGAACTTGGGACATATTATTATGTCAGAAAACAAGAAAAATGGTGAAAGAAATGAGGCAGGTCCTTGGTACAAGAACACAGAGCAGATGCCACAGGAAGGAGGTCTCAGCAGGAATGTGTGGGTCAGTTTTCACTCTAACATCATTGAGGATGGTGATGAGTTTTTGCAAAAATCCCTGTGTCCATGTCAACAATAAATGTTGTTGTTTAGTTTCTAAGCCTTGTCTGACTCTTTGAAACCTCATGGACTGTGGCATGCCAGGCTCCTCTGTCCCTGGAATTCTCCAGGCAAGAATACTACAGGGCTATGTCCTTCTCCAGGGGCATCTTCCCGACCCAGGAATCAAACCTGTCTCCTTCTTGGCAGGTAGATTCTTTACCACTGAGCCACCAGGGAAACACCCAACAATAAATCGATACGCAAAATAAGTAGAGGGGAAGGATGAGCCCTCACCAGGGTGGCATGATCGTTCAGCTGATGAAGTAGAGGGAAAGCTGGATTGAAAGTCTTCACTCGGTGGCTGTCGCTGTACAGAGAGGCTCAGGCAAGGCCATCAGTGATGCTCAGATCTCAGGGGCAGGGGTGGATTTGGATGAGGAGCAGGATGTTGGCCTGTCTTAATGTGCCTTCTCATAATTACCTTGTTCAAAATCAGGGTAAAGCTAGTAACTACGGAGTGAGAAATGGGACCACACAATCCCTGGCTGAACAAACTCTGCCTCGGCGTCGAGGGCAGACCACGCCCTGTGCTGGGGTCTGATGCATGATATTCAGCGTCCCTCTCAAGGGGAACGGCCCAGCTCTGTGTGAGCAATCATTGGCAAACGGTACCTTCAAGCAAGACGGGTGGGATTCTGAACTGTCTCAGGTGAAAGGGGACTGGAAGGTGGGATAACCGGATGCAGGAAATGGTCCTAGAACTGACTCCTTTACTGGAGGGGGAAACGCCATAAAGGGCATTACAGTAAGGCCCCTGCGTAAGAGCTTCAAGTTGCATACTTTCAGAGATGCGAGAGCGCCCTGTGTGCCAGCTGCTGTCCTGCGCTACCGTACTTTTCAAGGCACTGTATGTAAGATTAAAATGTTTGCTTCATTTTTTGTGCTGGCTTTTTTATGTATTATTTATGTGAAAAATATTATAAACCTATTACAGTACAATACTATATGGCCTTGTGTTATTTTGTACCTAGGCTAAGTTTATTGGACTTACAAACAAACGTACTATCAGAATGGAACTCATTAGTATGTAGGGGACTTACTGTATTGGATTAATTGTCAAAATTATAATATAGATAGTGGGTTAGATGAAGCAATTGCCTCAATGTTAAATTCACCGCAGTTGATAATTGTACTACAGTTATGCAAAAGCACACCCATTATTAGGGGTAAGAAGCTAGTCTCAGATGGTTCAGAGAATATTATATTAATATGTACACACATATTTCGGAGAAGGCGATGGCACCCCACTCCAGTACTCTTGCCTGGAAAATCCCATGGGCGGAGGAGCCTGGTAGGCTGCAGTCCATGGGGTCGCGAAGAGTCGGACACAACGAGCGACTTCACTTTCACTTTTCACTTTTATCCATTGGAGAAGGAAACGGCAACCCACTCCAGTGTTCTTGCCTGGAGAATCCTAGGGACGGGGGAGCCTGGTGGGCTGCCGTCTATGGGGTTGCACAGAGTCGGACACAAGTGAAGCGACTTAGCAGCAGCAGCAGCGGCAACTCACATATTTAGACAGAGAACAAATGCAAAAGCAGATGGGAAAAATGGAAATAAAATTTGATTCTGAGGAAAGGGCACACAAGTCTTCTGGTTCAATTTTTAAAACGTTTTCTCTAATTTCAAAACGATTTCCCAATAATAACAGCAAAGGTGGTGCAATCTACCCCCAGGAAGAAACCCAGACCTGCAGGGGCAGTGAGCCACCCAGACACCCCGGGGCTTCCTCAGGCTCGGGATCTGCTGTTTGAGTTCAGCAAGGTGGCGACAGGCTGGGCCTGAGGGCATCACTTTTCTGCCTCCTGCTCGGCGATTTTATCTTTGCCAGGGTGTTTCTTTCGATTAACCTCCAGGTAGCAGAGGGTGAAAACAGCCCAGCTGTATGCCAAGAATAAGGTTTGGCTCTCCTGCAGCCTCAGAAAAACTGTAAATAAACCAAAACACAGGGGACATTATTCGATCTGGAAAAGGGTTACTTAAGTATTCCAGGATGTTGGAAACAAAAGATACTTTAAATACCACAAGGCCTTCAAGAGTGACTTAGAGGATGTAACTCTGCCCAATACTAGCTGAAATCATTTTGGAAGGAAAACACGGCTAAGAACTTAAGCCCTGAATGTAAGAGAGAGAATTAAGCTCTCCAGTGTCTTAGACCCCAAGATTTCAGGGATCTTCAGTTTTAAGTGAACGAAAATGGGATCAGCAAACATCTGAGAAGCCCTGAGCTCCTCCCTGTTACCGAGTCCAAGCTTGCTCTGCTCACCACAGGCAAGACCAGTGAATCTGAGAGACAAACGAGGTGTTGAGGCAAGGAATTCAGCTTCGTTCTGAAAGCTGGCTGATCGAGAAGATGGCAGACTAACCTCTCAAAATAACCGTCTTATATCCGGATGCCAGGCTCTCTTATGGATCAGAGGTGCGGGAGGTGAGGGGACACAGTGAAAAGGCCATTCAGTCCTACAAGCACCTCCTAGAATGCAAGCCTCGGGCAGGGGCATGCATTAATTTCTTCCTGCCTGCCATCCACAGGAGGATAGACTTCTGAACAAGGACACAACAGTCAGGCAGAGGGGCAGGGGGCTCTGAAGCAAGCCATTCTGTGTGATTATAATAACAAAAGCGGCCGAAGGCACAGAGCTACCAGGAAGAGTCAAAACTGCTCTTCCCTGTGCATCACGGCTGCATCAGCCACTCCTGCGTGCAGGCCTCGGTTGCCCCCGGCAGCACGGGAGCTGAGGGGAGCTGCGTCACTGCCCTGTGGCCAGGCTAAAGGCGTAACAACAGCCGTTCCTGCAGGGGGCCCCTGGGTCAGCCGGGAACAAGAGAAACGCCAACGTCAGGCCCCATGCAGACCTGCCGAGTCTGAGCTCTGGGTGTGTCAACCAGCCCTTGGGTGGTTCTGTGTTCACTGCAGAGTGACAGCCGCTGGGCTCCGGCTCCTTTCCAAGCTTTCATTTCCAGCGGAATGTCAGTTGCTCAAGCAGCCAGGTTTTAATTCAGTTCTGTCTCTCCCTGTAAACTTAGGGAGAGGAAGTCACATTCCTGTGCCTTTTGGTAAATTTAGGGAGCTTCTCATTTTCTGTTTTCTTTTTCTTTTTGTTTGTTTATTCAAAGTTACATCAAACTGGACTTATCTAATTCGAAGGGGTTTGCTCAACCTTGGAACTTGGATGCGGACGTCAGAAAAGGCTTCGCAAGGCCTGAGGAGCAAAGACCAAAGCCGAGGTCAGAAATTAGAAGCTGTGAGAGAACAAGCCAGTGTTTACCAGTGGGGGGCAGGGGAAGGAGCTAATGGTGGGGGGTTAAGATGCACAAACCACTATGTATAGAGGGAGGGGACATGTGTGTGTCTGTGCTGACTCATGTTGATGTATGGCAGAAACTAACACAATACTGTAAGGCAAGTATCTTGCAATAACAAATTTAAAAAAGAAGCAATAAAGATATGTTGTACAGCAGAGGGAAATATAGCCATTATTTTGTAATAACTTCATTTTTTAATTTTAATTTTTTATTGGAATATAGTTGATTAACAATGTTATGTTAGTTTCGGGTACACAGCAAAGCGGTTCACTTATACATATACATGTATCTGATATTACTTTGCCAACAAAGGTCCATATAGTCAAAACTATGGTTTTTTCCAGTAGTCACGTATGGATGTGAGAGTTGGACCATAAAGAAAGCTGAGTGCTGAAGAACTGATGCTTTGAACTGTGGTCTTGGAGAAGACTCTCGAGAGTCCCTTGGACTGCAATGAGATTCAACCAGTCCATCCTAAAGGAAATCAGTCCTGAATATTCATTGGAAGGACTGATGCTGAAGCTGAAACTCCAATTCTTTGGCCACCTGATGCGAAGAACTGACTCATTTGAAAAGACCCTGATGCTGGGAAAGATTGAAGGCAGGAGGAGAAGGGGACGACAGAGAACTAGATGGCATGGATGGCATCACCGACTTGATGGACATGCATTTGAGCAAGGTTCAGGATATGGTCAAGGACAGGGAAGCCTGGCATGCTGCAGTCCATGGGGTCACAAGGAGTCAGACACGACTGAGAGACTGAACAACAACAGCAATTCTTTTTAAAATTCTTTTCCCCTTTAAGTTATTACAGAGTACTGAGCAGAGAGTTCCCTGTGTTATACAGTAGGCCCTTGTTGGTGATCCATTTTAAATATAGCAGCTTTTTCCTATCAATTCCAAACTCCTAATGTAACCCTTCCCAAAACCCTTCCCACTCTGGTAACCATAAATTCATTCTCTCTGTCTGTGAGTCTGTTTCTGTTTCATAAACAAGTTAATTTGTGTAATTTAAAAAATCTCGGGCATAGAAGCACTATCATATATACACGTATATATACGATATCATATATATACTGTCTGCCTTACATCTCTTAGTACAATAAGCTTTAGGTCCAGCCATGTCGCTGCAGATGGCATTATGTCATTCTTTTTAGTGGCTGAGTAATATTCTGTCACACATGTGTACATCTTCTTCATCAATAATTTTAAATAGAGTGTCAGTTCAGTTCAGTTCAGTCGCTCAGTCATGTCCGACTCTTTGCGACCCCATGAATCGCAGCACGCCAGGCCTCCCTGTCCATCATCAACTCCCGGAGTTCACTCAGACTCACGTCCATTGAGTCAGTGATGCCATCCAGCCATCTCATCCTCTGTCGTCTCCTTCTCCTCCTGCCCCCAATCCCTCCCAGCATCAGAGTCTTTTCCAATGAGTCAACTCTTCGCATGAGGTGCAGTCTATAAAAATATTGAATTACTATATTGCACACCTAAAACTAACATACCATTGTAAATTGACTATACTTCAATAAAAAGTACTAACAGAAAGCAAGTAGAAGCTGTGGAAGTCTTTGCTCCGTTGGCAGGAGGTGAAGAAGCAGTCTCTCCTTATAACTTGTGTTCCTGCCCCTCATTTTCACCATCGAGTTTCTTCCATCCTAAATGTAAGTGGTGTCTCTTTGCGCGACCTCTGAGCGGGGCCATGTAAGATTCTCTGCAGGGAGGGACCAGCCCAGTACTGTCCAGAGAGGAGAGCAGGTGAGTGGGGAAAGAGAATACTGCTCTCCTGCAAAAAGCATGGTCAGTTGTTCGATAATCTACAAAAGACGCTATGAAGAGGTGGAAGAACATGAGGAATTTTTTCTCCAACTGGAGTTAATCTCCAGATACAACTCATGTTTCAGCGCTAAAGTGCTTACTGATGGAAAATTCTTAAAAGAGGAAGCAGCAGGGAAATGAGTTACAGGGCTGAGAAAAGAGGATGCTAGGATCTAAAGAGTTCTGAAACGAGTGGGGTTGGAAGGCCATTGTGTGTATGTGTGAGTGTGCATAAACGTGTGTATGTATGTGCATGGTGTATGTATATGCCTGTGTGTATTCAGTGTACGAGCATGTGTGTGTGAGTACATATGTGTGTATTTGTGTGTGTGCATGAATGTGCATATTTGTTTACATGCTCGTGTGTGTTCCGTGTGTACAAGTGTGTATGTGTATATGTGTATGTGCGTGTGACTGTGAGAGCATCCATTTGCAGTGTGTGAGTGTGTGTGTGCACTCTCCTTGTAGCCTTCAGTCAACAACAGTCCTGGTGGTTACGAGAGAGTGGCAAGAAGGAGAAGGAGAGAGGCAGGCAGGGGAGGGAAGAGAGATGATGGGACCTGGGTCTCAGCGTGGTAGGGACGGCTGGGGAGGCTTGGCCGCTGAAGCAGCTGAAGCGCAGGCTGGAATGCTGCCCAGGCAGGTGGCAAATGTTTCACTTTATTTACTTTATTTCATTCTGCTTTTGTAAAGAACCAGCACCTTAGTCTGACAGATATGGTCAAGGAAGAAAGAAACATTTATGATCGTTAGGAGGGCATTGGAGGCTTGGAGGCAGCTGTGATCCTGAATTCTAAACCCAGTGTCTTGCCAGCAGTGCACCTGGGATTACGCCTTCACCTCCCCGAGACAATTCCTTTATCAATCACTGAGGATTTTAATAAGATTATGGCTTCCCTGGTGGCTCAAGTGGTAAAGGATCTGTCTGCAGTGTGGGAGAGCTAGCTGGGTTGGGAAGATCCCCTGGAGGAGGGAAAGGCTACCCACTCCAGTATTCTGGCCTGGAGAATTCTGGCAAAGAGTCAGACACAACTGAGCGACTTTCACTTTCACTTATATATAATATATATGCATTATACATATACTAATATTATAATACATATTCCTAGACAGTGTATTAAAAAGCAGAGACATCACTTTGCTGACCAAGATCTGTATAGTCAAAGCTATCGTTTTTCCAATAGTCATCAACAGATGTGAGTTGGACCATAAAGAAGGCTGAATGTCAAAGATTTGATGCTTTTGAACTGTGATCCCGGGAAAGACTCTTGAGAGGTCTCTGGACAGCAAGGAGATCAAACCAGTCAACACTAAAGGAAACCAATCCTGAATATTCATTGGAAGAGCTGATGCTAAGGCTGAAGCTCCAATACTTTGGCCACCTATGTGAAGAATCGACTCGTTGGAAAAGACCCTGAAGACTGAAGGGTGCCTGAAAGATTGAAGGCAGGAGGAGAAGTAGGTGACAGAGGATGAGATGGTTGGATGGGGACATTGACCCGATGGACGTGAGTTTGAGTAGTCTCTGGGAGTTGGTGAAGGACAGGGAGGCCTGGCGTGCTGCAGTCCATGGGGTCCCAAACAGTCCGGCACAGCTTACTGACTGAACAAGCAACAACAGCAAAGTATGCATGACGTGCCTGCCTGCCTGCCAAGTGGCTTCAGCCGTGTCTGACTCTTTGTGAGCCCATGGACTGTAGCCCACCAGGCTCCCCAGCCCATGGGATTCCCCAGGCAAGAATACTGGAGTGGGGTGCCATCTCCTTCCCCAGGGGATCTGCCCTTCCCAGGTCTTGATCCTGCGTCTCTGCGTCCTGCATTGGCGGGTGGGTTCTTTACCGCTAGCGCCATCATATTGCTATGCGCACGTGTTAGACATGACGTGTGTGTAAGGCGGGAGGAGGAGGGGACGGCAGAGGGTGAGACGGCTGGATGGCATCACCGACTCGATGGACATGAGTCTGAGTGAACTCCGGGAGTTGGTGGTGGACAGGGAGGCCTGGCGTGCTGCAGTCCATGGGGTCGCAAAGGCTTGGACACAACTGAGCGACTGAACTGAACTGAACTGAACTGATGTATTTTGCTACTGAGTTGCATTCTTGAAAATAATTGCTATGGTGAATGTTATGTGAATTTTATCAAAAATAAAAATTAAATAACATAAAATAAACCTCAAGAAGTAGCCCTCAGGTGAACCAGGCTCCTCACGATTTGGGAGAGGAAGCCCCCGTCTTTGGGGGAGTGTTGGAAATTTCCTCATAGGCACCTGCCTCTTTTTCCAGGGACCCTCCACTCTTGCCTGAACAAAAATTTTCTTTTTAAGCTGACTTGGGTCTACAGAATATCCTCTGCTTTCTGAAAACTAATTCCTGTCTCTTTTTCTCAAATCATTTCCTCAGTATGGATCATTCTTTTCCAGCCCCCTGGTGGCTCAGATGGCAAAGCGTCTGCCTGCAATGCAGGAGACCTAGGTTCTATCCCTGGGTCGGGATGATCCCCTGGAGAAGGAAATGGCAACCCACTCCAGTACTCTTGCCTGGAAAATTCCCATGGACTGAGGAGCCTGGTAGGCTACAGTCCATAGGGTCGCAAACAGTCGGACACGACTGAGCAACTTCACTTTCCAGCCCCAGGGTCTATGCCCAGGAGTCTTCTACGTGGTGTTTCAGAAGAGAATGCAGATACTGGGGTCTGTTTCCGGAACCCTAGTTCAGCAGTCCGCAGGAGGCCTGGCCTGAAGCCCATCCCAAGCTTCTTCTCCCAGGCTCCCTGCAGCTGCCTGGGTCTGCTTGAAGGCTCTTCTTTGAGCTCATGTAGAGAAACTGTAACCTCAGCTTTGCTATATTTAAAATGGATAACCAGCAAAGCCAACGCAGGAGATGCAAAAGAGACATGGGTTCAATCCCTGGGTCAGGAAGATCCCTTGAAGTAGCAAATGGCAACCCACTCCAGTGTCCTCGCCTGGAGAGTCCATGGACAGAGGAGCCTGGTGGGCTACAGTCCACAGGGTCGCAAAGAGCCAGACACAACAGAGCACACAGCAGAACGAGAAGAGAAACGGTAAAGACAGCTTCGCTGCATCTAAAGCGGATGACCAGCAAGCACCAGCCGCCGTCCAGCACAGGGGCCTCTGCTCCACGTCATGTGGCAGCCTGGAAGGGAGGGGAGTGGGGGGAGAATGGATGCGTGTGTATGTATGGCCGAGTCCCTTTGCTGTCCACCTGAAACTATCACAACATTGCTGATCGGCTATACTCCAATACAAAATAAAAGGTTGAAAAAATAATAAAATGGCACATCTGTGGAAAAAAAAACTGCTGCTTTTACAGCAAAATTGTGTCCCTGGAGACGAGCCACCAAACCCTGGCATGTGACACGGCATGTGGGTGCTGGGCTGCTCAGGATAAAGGGGAGGCCTCCTGACCCCCACCCTCTGTGTGTGGCTCTGTCTGCAGCCCATCTGGGGGGCATCTCCCGCTCCTGGCCGGAGGCGCGGGTCACTCCTGCCCAGAAGCCTCCCCTTTCCCGTCCTCTGGGCTGGGACACAGAGAAGCTGAAAAGATTAGAGGGGCACACTTGGGTCAGTTTGAGCTGAAAGAGATCCCAGAGAAGCAGGAAATCCCTTCATTTTCCCTGCGGAGCAACGGAGGCCTCAGTTCCTGGTGTCGCAGAAGTTAGAATGAGATCCGCGTCCCAACCTCAGCTCTGAAACAGAGCCCTGTTGCTGCCCAGCTACATCACCCTGGGAAAGAGAAGACTCCTCAGGCAAGATTTCAAGAGAATATACGGAAGACCTGAAAGAAAATGTGACTACTTAAGATACCATTCAGGAATGTTCTCCTCAAACATAATGTGTCAGGTAAAAGTTTCTTTTATTTGCAGTGGGCAAGAGTCTTCTCCAATATCACAGTTTAAAAGCATCAATTTTTCAGTGCTCAGCTTTCCTTATAGTCCAATTCTCACATCCATACATGACTATTGGAAAAACCATAGCCTTGACTAGACAGACCTTTGTTGACAAAGTAATGTCTCTGCTTTTTAATATGCTGTCTAGTTTGGTCATAACTTTTCTTCCAAGGAGTAAGCGTCTTAATTTCATGGCTGCAGTCACCATCTCCAGTGAGTTTGGAGCCCCCCAAAATAAAGTCTGACACTGTTTCCACTGTTTCCACCATCTATTTCCCATGAAGTGATGGGACTGGATGCCATGATCTTCGTTTTCTGAATGTTGAGCTTTAGCCAACTTTTTGGCTCTCCTCTTTCTCTTTCATCAAGAAGATCTTTAGTTCTTCTTCACTTTCTGCTATAAGTGTGGTGTCATCTGCATCTGAGGTTATTGATATTTCTCCCAGCAATCTTGATTCTAGCTTGTGCTTCATCCAGCCCAGCGTTTCTCATGATGTACTCTGCATATGAATTAAATAAGCAGGGTGATAATATACAGCCTTGACGTACTCCTTTTCCTATTTGGAACCAGTCTGTTGTTCCATGTCCAGTTGTAACTGTTGCTTCTTGACCTGCATACAGATTTCTTAGGGGACAGGTTAAGATGGTCTGGTATTCCCATCTTTTTAAGAATTTTCCAGTTTTTTTTTGTGATCCACACAGTTCTATTTATAAACATCTCTAAAAAATTTATTTGCTTTGTTTGTAGAGTGAATGTAAACTATACACCAGGTAAGACCTAACTAGTCTCAATATTACACTTATGCAAACTGCAATAAAATGGTCATTTTAATCTTTTTTTGAATTTAAAGGAGATTTTAAGATTTTTTTTTTTACTAATGCAAAATACTATCATCTGAGACTGTTACATAAAACAGTGGCTTCAGAGTCAACCCCAGAACATCAAAAAGAAGGCAGCTCCCCATTTATTTGGGATGTGGCTATCCATCATTTTTTATGCGAAGTCACGTTACAGGGAAGAACAGAATCTGACTAGACGTTGGACCTGTTTCTTTTTCTTTAACCTTTGCTTCCAGTGGCTTTTGTTCACTCAAAAGATACTATCTATACATAAAGGCCTGCCTCTGGGGGTCCTGCCCCTCTGCCTGAATATTAAACCGAAGTGCTTTTGTTCAGAGAGATATCCTGTCCCTGTCCACCTGTGTATGCCTGCAAGAAAAAGGAAATTAAGACACCCCCTCCCCAGGGCTGATCACTTCAGGAGATCTCTGCAAGACTTCTGATTGTTTTACTTTACTTCCTCACCGCCCCCTCTTCTGTTCTCTGAAAGAAGCTGTGAGCCTGCATGCTCAGTCAAGTCCGACTCTTTGTGATCCCACGGGCTGTGGCCCACCAGGCTCCTCTGTCCATGGGGTTTCCCAGGCAAGAATACTGGAGTGGGTTGCCAGGTTCTCCTCCGGGGGATCTTCCTGACCCAGGGACCCAGCTCGAGCCTCTTACGTCTCCTGCGTTGACAGGCAGGTTCTTTACCTCTAGAACCCCCTGGGAAGCCCACAGTAGAGTGTCCCCCAGTCATAAAAAAGAATGGAGCAATGTTGTTTTCAGCAACATGAATGGATCTGAAGATTATCATAAGTGAAGACAGAGAAAGACAGGTATCGTATGGTACCACTTATGCGTGAAAGCTTAAAAAATATGGTGTAAATGAACTTATTTACAAAGCAGAGACTTGGAACAGGGCAGGAACCTGTGGTCCTTGCCCCGCCTTGTCCTTTGACTGCCTTTTGTCTGTGGAAAGCTTTAGTCAAAGAATAAATTTAACCAGAAAAATGAGAAATATGGAAACAAGGGAAAACAGTCAAAGGAGACTAAATAATAGTAATGTGTCATTAAGCAAGGGCAAGGACTTTGAGTTCTTTCTCGAGGGCTGTAGATAATATTCTGAGCCACATCCTGTGAGCTGTTACAGACACTGAAATACCAGGTAGAGAAGTTAACTGCACAGCGGCCAGACTGTGCCCAGGGCCTGAGCGGCCACAATTCTGAGAATTGACTGCAAAGAAATGGAGAAAAATGGCCCTGGAACTGAAGATTAGCTGTACCTGAAACAGCCGAGAGGATGCTGGCCAGGCCATCTATGACAACCTGAATGTGACTGTTAGAGATGACCGAGCTGTCGTTGCATGCAGCCCCTCCGCTTCTGTCTGTGAAAGCTCTTGCCCACTGGCTGCAACCTTCGGGGAGACGGCCGTCACCCTCCTCCCGCATTTGCTGGCGTCTAAGGTAAAGCATCACTGACTCGATGAACGTGAGTCTGAGTGAACTCCAGGAGATGGTGACGGACAGGGAGGCCTGGCGTGCTACGATTCATGGGGTCGCAAAGAGTTGGACACGACCGGGCGACTGAACTGAAAGTAAAGCAAACTTTCCTATCCACCAACCTGGCCTGTTTATTGGCTTTTAAGTGGCGAGCAGCCAGATCCCACCACACACTTTTGATAACAGACTCACAGACCCAGAGAACAAGCCTGTGGTTATCAAATGTGAAAGGCGGGGAGGAATGAATTAGGAGTTTGGGATTAAAAGATACACACTCCTATATATAGACTAGATAAGCAATAAGAACCAACTGTATTGCACAGGGAATTGTCGTCAATATCTTATAATAACCTAGAATGGAAAAGAATCTGAAACAGAGTGTATATACATACCTGTATATATATGTGTGTGTATATATACACCTGTATATATATGTGTGTGTATATATATATATGCATAACTGAATCACCTTTCTGTATACCTGAAACACTGTAGATCAACTATACTTAAAAAAAGAAAAACACCTGAAAAATAAGTGACCCCATAGAGCTCCCTCAGCCCTTCTACCCTGTGAAGACACAGTGAGAAGACAGCCGTCTGTGAACCACGGAGGATGCCAGCTTCTATAACTGCAAAGAATGCACGTCTTTGGTTTATAACCTATGGCGGTCTGTTAGAGAGCCTCAGTGGTCAAGACACACAGGTAACATACTTGTCTCGTTTGCCTTCTGGAAATATAGCTACTCACAGAAGAAGCACATTCATATCAGGAAAGAGAGGAGAGTGTATCTGACAGTCATGTGACCAAGTTTTCTCCCATCTATTATTTTAATGCCTCTCTCTGGCACGACAGGAACCTGCTAGCCATAATTATAAGGACATCAGCCCAGGTTGCCTCTGATCCTACAAAGTGATTTCGCTACTGTAACTGAACTGCAGAGTTAAACCCAAGGTTTTAAGAGGCAGCCCAAAACATCAAAAATCTGAAATACTCATCTCATAGCATTTCCGTCCTTTATTTTCTCCTTGGAACATCAGAGAATGTGGATGGACGCTTCTTCTTGATGTGACTTGAAAGCCATTATCGCTTTAGTCAGGATAATCAAAATGTTTTGTATTGACTAGACGTCTTGATTCATTTTTCCAAACCCTCTGTCTTCACATTGGCCGGCTGCCTCCCAGGACCCTTCAGCTGCACGGAGTGCCCTAATTGCAGGTTCTGGGGGCTTGGTTCACTTGACAATTCTTTCGTGACCTGCAGCGAGATAAGGAGTCGCTTAATGCCGCCTTGATTATACTGTGCTTTACGGTAGTGTGTTTGGGGTTGGTTTATTTTCCTTTTCGTGTGGGACTATTCTCTGTCCAAAAGTGCGCTTTTGTGTCATTACCAGAGGCTGTTTACATTTGAAAGAATTTCATGGAGTGGAGTTCACTCCAGGTTTTCAGAAATGCCCTCCTTTTTGTAATATTTATGGCCTCATTTTCAGAAAAAATGATGTTTTCTTTGGTTGGCCTTCCCAGGAGATGGCAAAGTGAGAGAAATTTGCATCTTTCCGAAGGTAAATGTCTCAGATCTGTGGTTTTGACATACAAGACAGATGATTATGTTTTGTATTCTATAAAGAACTAAATATTAGATATTATGATCATAAGTTGTTTCTAAGAAGACACACACAAATATATACAAGTATATTCATAATTACAGTTACCGACTTCATTGTTGAAGAACTGGGTTTTTACTTTAAACATGCACGTCTAATTCAGAGACTTTATAAACAATTGACAAAGCCTGAGTCGGGAATGGTGTATTCTCCGGGATTCAGTAACACTGGACTTTAATTCATCATTGCAGGAATGATTGTGGAATTTGGTGAAATAATTTTCATAGAAAAGTAAAATATAATTTGGGGCCTCAAGTTTCTGATAATTGAGTAACTTTAGCCCCTGTGACCTTAACTCCCAGATATTTTGGCCATACTAAACAAAATAAAGTTGATTTGCCAGCAATATCAAGTTTTGAGTACATAATCACCCATCCACCCATTCGCTCATCTATCCATCACTCATGTGTGTATTTATTTTCAAAATGTTGTGAGCTGGGCTCTCCTTCTGCTGTGGGAAATAATGCAGAGAATTAGGCAACATTAGACGCATCCCCTTTCTCACAGGTCAGCATTGATTTGTTTCTGAGTTAAGAGAGAATATGGTTGCGTCAGTTGCTCAGTCGTGTCGGACTCTGTGTGACCCCATGGACTGCAGCTCGCCAGGCTCCTCTGTCCACGGAATTCTCCAGGCAAGAATATTGGAGTGGGTTGCCATTCCCACCTCCAGGGAATCTTCCCTACCCAGGGATCAAACCCGGGTCTCCCGCGTGGCAGGCAGATTCTTTACTGTCTGAGCCACCAGGGAAGCCACAGAGAGGATATGGAATTGGAAGAATAGGGGAAGCTTGGAGAGTATCTGAAGTTGAGATTATGCTTGTGGTCAGAAATGGGGGTGCAGTGGACTGCGTTGCTTGTAGCCCATGATTCGCATGTTGAAGCCCTTCATGCACTGTGACAGCATCTGGAGGGGGGGCCTTTGGGAAGCGATTAGCGTCAGATGAGATCACGAGGGTGGGGCTTTCGTGAAGGGCTGGTGTCCTTTAACCCGCCTGTGATGCAGGAGACCAGGGTTCGATCCCTGCGTTGGGAATTCCTCTGGAGAAGGGAAGGGCAATCCACTCTAGTATCCTTGCCCGGAGAATCCCATAGACAGAGGAGCCTGGTGGGCCACAGTCCATGGGGTGGCAAAGGGTCAGACACGACTGAGCGACCAACACACACACACACACACACACACACACACACACACACACACACACACAGGAGGAAAGAAGCTACTGGCTCCCCCTGCGGGGCGTGAGGATACAGGAAGAGGACCGTGCTCTGTAATCCAGGAAGTGTGCTCTCACCAGAACCCACCATGCTGGGACCCTAATCCCGCACTTCCAGCTTCCAGAACTGTGAGAAATTCCTGTTTGCTGTTTAGGCCACTAATCTGCAGTGATTTCTTACAGCAGCCTCAGGGACGGAGGCAGGGGTGCCCAAGTAGATTATCAGAACAGTGTTTTTTAAATTAATTTTTATTGGACAGTTGCTTTACACTGTGTTAGTCTCTGCTGCACAGGGCAACGATCAGCCACATGTATACGTCTGTATATCCATATATATACATATGCATGCATATATCACCTCTCCCTGGGATTTCCTTCCCATTTAGGTCGCCACAGAGCACTGAAGAGAGCTAAATTTGGTGCTATACAGTAGGTTCTAATTTGTTGTCTATTTTATACATAGTGTCAATAGTGTATATATGTCGATCCTAATCTCCCAATTCATCCTATCCCCTTTTGCCCACTCGGTGTCCATACTTCATTCCCTACATCCATATCTCTATTTCTGCTCTGCAAAAAGTTTCATCTGTACTGTTTTTCCAGACCCCACAGGTATGTGTTAATCTATGGTTTTTGCCTTTCTCTTTCTGACTTACTTCACTCTGTATGACAGTCTCTAGGTCCATCCATGTCTCTGTGATGAGTCAGTTTCATCCCTGTTTACGGCTGATTGCTTTCTGTTGCCTCTATGTGCCCGAACAGTGCTTCTTGACAGTTTGACTCTTGCATGATCTGGAAAGAGGATGTGTGTCTAGCCCACCTCGCTGCTGGTTTCTGATTCCATGTGGGGTGTGGAGGCCACCTCACAGTCGTGAGCCCTGCAGGGGTCAGCAGGGGTGGCTGTTGCCTCTGTTTTGGCCAGAGTGGCCACAGAGAAGCCAGTTACTGGTGACGATGGTGGCCTTTGAGACAGTTACACGGACCTGGACACCCCGGGTGACGGTCATAGTCAGAACAGAGACCTGCTGTGTAACAGATGGACCGACTGGCCAAATCAGTGCCACCAACACTGTAACTAAACGACAGCAATCAGAGGAAGCAATTTATTTTTTCAAGAAAAAAAGAACAACTCAGTCTATGGGCTAAGTCCAATGTTAAGTGCACACCTTAATCCAACAAGGTGTAGTATTAGTGGTTTATGACAGGTTATATAGTTCCTTTCAATAAATCAAAAATCTAAAATTAAAGGGCACACATATTTCTTGGCTTCACTGGGCAAGCTTTTCTCTTGAGTAATCTAAGAGGAAACATAATTTTTAAATAGCCGTGTCCATGATTTTCATAATAATGAATAAAGAAATATCACACACATGCACAATTCCATGACCTTTTTAAAGTCAGTGGAGTTTCATTTGCCATCCTATGACTGATGAGACATGTTTGGGACACTGATGTGTCATTCCAGTGGGGGGAACCTTGCCAGACTGTGTTTATTTACTGAAAACTTAAAAGAAGTAAAGACCACTGGGATGGTCACGATTTTACAAAGGATAAGATCACATGGGAATGGGGCTTTAGCACGCCGTCCAAAACCAATGTTTAGAAGAGGATAAAGGAAGCCCAACAATGCAACAAAGCCCAGGCCCCTTGGCCTTTTCATTAAGAGGTTTACACCGGGTGGGATCCCGTTTCCTGTCTTTTGAAGGCAAAGCCTTGCCATTGGAGAAGGCCGTCCCCTTCGGTCTGAGGCAATCGGGGCCTTTTCTGTTGGTGGGCCTGGGGGAGGCGGCCCGTGGCTCCTGCCCACCACACCTCCCGCTTGCCCAGACGGCGTGCTGTGGGGCTGGAGGAAGGGAGCCCCGTGTCAGTCTTGGGGGCTAGGGGTGGATGCGTTAAATATGCATCAGTGGGCCCAGCCTTCTTGGCACCAGGGGCTAGTTTCATGGAAGACAGTTCCTCCACGGAGCGGGTGGGAGGGGTGGGGAGGAACGATTTTCGGCTGATTCAAGCGCACTTTGTCTCCATCTCGCTGATTGTGACGTACGCAGGAAATGTGCACCTCCCCATAACGGGAATCGCGGGAGGCCGGAGCCTGTTTACTTGCAGCGATGCGGTCCCCTCTGGGGGTGGTGGGAGGCAGTGATGCCCAAAAGCTGCTGCTTACGTCCAGTCTACACCATCATTTTGTTTCGGTGGCTGTCACTGCAGAAAACCCAGGATCACAAAGACAGGATGTTGGGAACAGAAGCAGCACTTTTCAGGGCTTTTGAGGCACTCTCAGGATATCCCACCTTGACTTTAATCCAGGACATATGGAGATCTGAAGTTGTCTCAAACATACTTTTAAGGCCACCGTCGTTTGCAATCCCATGCGGTAATGTGAGGAAAGAGGAGCGGCTGTAAATACAGCTGGAGCTTTGTCACTTGCCGGCCACTCACCTCCCGCTGCGTGGTCTGATGACTAGCAGGTTGGGGACCCTTGGCCTATTTTGAGACTTTGAGTCATGGTCAGCCCCACAGCCAGCTGACCTCAAGATGTGTGCCCAGGTCCCCCTCTCAAAGCCCAGGAAGCTGCCTTAGACTGGCCCGCTCTCCCCCTCCCCGAGAGAAGGCCTGGACTGGGGGTCAGAGAGACCCCTTCCAGGTCCAACTCTGCCTTTTACTGTTTGAACCATCCTGGGCAAACATACACTCTCTGCCTTGGTTTCCCTGTTGGTCACAGATGGAGGTGATGGATGGCCCCACCCCCTTTGCTCACAGGATCGTTCTGAAGATTAAATAAAGAGGTTCAGGTAAACACTCTGTCCAGGGCTGCGTAGCTATAACATGTAATAAGAAAAATAAAGGTTTTCAGTAAGTGGTGCTGGAGCCATTGGATATTCTTATGCCAGAAATTGAACATCACATCTTACACAAAAAACATCTCAGTAGATCATAGACCCCAAAAGAAAACCTAGGTTGGTAAGACTTCTAGAAGAAATAAAAGAGAAAATACCTGTGACCTTGGATTTGGTAAAGACCTCTCAGATACACCACCAAAAGCACAATCCACAACATGAGAAACTGAACATTTGGACTTCATCAAAACGGCAAAGATGCTAAGAGAATGAAAAGGCAGGCCCCAGATAGGGAGAAAATACTTGCAAACCCACATCGGATAAAGGACTCCTATGCCAAATAATCAAAACTCAAAAAACAAACAATACAGCAAAAATGTGGGAAAAATATGAAAAGAAGAAAAGCAGGGGGCGATTAAGTACCCAGAAAAGAGCTCAGCACCATCAGACACCAGGGAGGCACCAAGTAAAACCCTGATGAGCGACAACACATTCCTACGCCGCTGGCTCTGACCAGGTACCCTCAGGGCAGGGGACCCTTCAGGCAAGCGGGAAGCGGCAGGGACCTCCCAGGTGGAGAGGAGTCCTCGATGCTGGGTGATCACCTTTGAAAGAAGAGACCCTGGCATCCCCTTGTAGAAGAGAATGTTTCTGGCAGAGGCTCTGAACTGTAACATGACAAACACATTTATCAGAACGCAGCAGCGAGAGAAGTCAATGGTTCACTAGCCAAACAAGTTTTCTCTACATCAGCATATGACAGGCACTTGGAGGATTTCAGCTCAGCTATTGCCAGGAGAAACATCAAGAACCTCAGATAAGCAGGTGACACCACCCTTGTGGCAGAAAGAGAAGAGGAACGAAAGAGCCTCTTGATGAAGGTGAAAGAGGAGAGGGAAAAAGCTGGCTTAAAACTCAACAGTCAAAAACGAAGATCATGGTATCTGGTCCCACCACTTGATGGCAAATAGAGGTGAAAACAATGGAAACAGTGATAGACTTTATTTTCTTGGGCTCCAAAACCACTGCAGATGGTGACTGCAGCCATGAAATTAAAAGACGCTTGCTCCTTGGAAGAAAAGCTATGACCAAGCTAGAGAGCATTAGTAAAATCAGAGATATTACACTTTGCTGACAAAGGTTCATCTAGTCAAAGCTTTGGTTTTTCCAGTAGTCATGTATGGATATGAGAGCTGAACCATAAAGAAGGCTGAACACCGAAGAATTGATGCTTTTGAATTGTGGTGTTGGAGAAGACTCTTGAGAATCCCTTGGACTGCAAGAAGATCAAACCAGTCCATCCTAAAGGAAATCAACCTTGACGATTCAGTGGAAGGACTGATGCTGAAGCTGAAGCTACAATACTTTGGCACCTAATGAGAAGAGCTGACTCATTAGAAAAGACCATGATGCTGGGAAAGATTAAAGGCAGGAGGAGAAGGGGATGACAGAGGGAGAGATGGTTGGATGACATCACTGACTTGATGGGCATGAGTTTGAGCAAGCTCTGGGAGGTGGTGAAGGACAGGGAAGCCTGGCATGCTGCAGTCCATGGGGTTGCAAGGAGTCAGACACGACTGAGGGACTGAAGACCCTCCCCAGACAGATCCTATGGAAGGAAAGACCTTTCTGGAGCCAGTGGCCTCCATCACTATTTTTTTTTTTTTTAATTTGAAGTATCGTTGATTTATTGGTTACAATGTTGTATGAATTTCTGTTGTACAGCAAAGTGGTTCACTTATACATTATACACATAATCTTTTTTACCCCTTCACTCTTTCACTGGGAGATTCTGTACACTCAACACCAACTGTGCAAGCTTACATTTGAGTGGAGCAGGAGTCTCAACTGCACAGAGTTGCAGTCACAGAATTCTTCTCACAAGATTGGAAGGAAATATACAAAACATTTTAACTGTGATTATTTCCAGCTGGTGGGATCAATGAGGCTATTCCCTCCTCCTTTTTTTCTCCTCAATTACCTTCTAACTGACACAGTGTGTGTGATAACTTCCTAATCAGGGAGAAAGTGGAGTGAGCTGCATTTTGGGCACACTGTCTTGGTGTTGGCAACCAGAGGGAGAGCCACGGCCACCCCAGGCTGGCGCTGATGGGGCGAATGGCCTCTCAGTGGGATGCAGCCGTTACCAATGGTTCAGCGTTGCTCCAAAGAAATGAGAATTTTGTATTGAAGAGTCTCCAATGAGTCATTTTCCTAACTGGTAGCCAATGAAACTGCCTTCAAGGAAAGAAGACATTCGCTCTTGCTTTTCTGTTGAGTGAGCTGTGAATTCTGCATCCATGACTAACCACTTCACATCGCACTAACACAATTAAGATGCTCTGGTAACAGTCGAAGGTCTGCTTGGACTGTGATGGAAGGAGGACCTTGGGTCTCTGAACTCAGGCACTGGTTGGCGGTCCTGAGGAAGACAGAGGGTCCCACACCACACGGAACAGCAGCAGTTCCAGGGCCAGGTCTCCGTAGGGCTCTCCCAGGGCTGGAGTGAGGATTTCAAGACAGCATTGAGAGCAGAATGATCCTAAAGATGCCTCAAAACCGCCCTGGAGTGGACGGGCACTTCTCAGCCCTCGGGGGCGGCTACATTCTCGGAAGGCTCTTCCTTCTGATGACGCTTCGGGGACACGGGTGTTCCTCCAGGAGGAAGGGATGTGAAGGGCCCTCGGGGGACTCCCGTCCCACCCTGCGCTCTTCAGTTACTCGGTGTTGCCAGTGGTACTCTGTGATTCTGAGAGAAGGTTCTAGAGGGAGAGGAGGGAGCCAGTGTTGGCTTCACTGGACTGGCGGCAACAGAGTGTATTCAGTGTATTCAGAATGTTGCCTTCCACTTAAATATGTGAAGTCAGCCCTTCTCCACTGTGTCCAGCGGTCTGGCCTAATGTGCCATTTAAGCCACTGTCTGGATCGTCTATCCACTGACATAAGTGGGATATTGAGGTCCATGCCCATTACTGGGCTGCTGTCAATTCTTCCCTTTACACCTGCCGTGTGGTGCCCTGCTTAATCACTCAGCTGTGTCCGAGTCTTTGTGACCGCGGGGCCTGTAGCCCAACAGGCCCCGCGGTCTATGGGGATTTGCCAGGCAAGAACCCTGGAGTGGGTTGTCATGCCCTCCTCCAGAGGATCTTCCCGGCCCAGGGACTGAACCCACGTCTCCCACGTTTCAGGCAGACTCTTCACTGTCTGAGCCTGTTAGTGTTTCCTTTATATTTGGGTGCTCCTGTACTGGGTGAATAATCTTAATGAGTGTAATACTCTCTTCTGATATTGATCTCCCAGCATTATATAAACCCCTTCTTGATCCTTTATTGTAGACTTGGCTTCAAAATCTGCTTCGTCTGGTAGGAGTGCTGCTACCCCAGGCTTCTTTGCGAGGGCTCACGGCTCGCGCTGGCGAGCTGCAATCACGGCGGGCTGTGGCAGCCTCTCGTTACTGGCCTGGGCGGAGGCAGCCCCCGCCTCACTGCCTACCCGAGCCAGCATCCGGTGCCGCAGATTCAGGGCGCTGTCTCAGGAGACGGCCTCCGCCAGCCACATACTTCAGATGCCAAACACGAGTCCAGGTTTTCAACTGTGATTCTGACTGATGGCTGTAGATTGGAGGTTCCAATGACCCCTTCTTTGGGTTCAATTTATTTGAGTGGCTCATAGAACTCAGAGGGACAGTTGGATGACTGGTTTGCCAGGTCACTATGGAAGGACAGGACTCAGGAAGGGCTGGATAGAAGAGACACAGAGGCGAGGTATGGGGAGGGGCTCGGAGCACCCACGCCCTCTCCAGGCACCGCTCCCCCAGTCTCCGTGTGGCCTCCACCTGGACGCTGTCTGAGCCCTGGCCTTTTAGGTTTATATGGAGCCTTCATTATGTAGGCCAGACTGACTTAGTCATTGGCTGTTGGTGACTGATTCAACCTCCAGCCTCTCCCCTTCCTCAGGGACCAGGAAGCGGGGTTGAAAGTTCCAACCTTCCAGTCACATTGTTGGGTCCCCTGACAACCAGCCCCCAACCCCAGGCTACTTAGGGGCTTTCCAAAAGTCATCTCACTGACAAAAGGCACATTTATTGCTCTCATCGCTTAGGAAATTCCAAGGGTTTTAGGAGCTCTGTGCCAGAGTCAGGATGAAGACCAAATACATATTTCTTCTTGTAAATAAAAATATCACAGTTTTAGTTAAAATAAGATTATCCAAGTATTTAAAACTTTAGTCTCAGACCAAAAAAAGAGAAGAATTTGAGGAAGTTTTGAAATGATGTTAATTCCTTAGTCCCACCAGTAAGAGACAACATTAGGTGCAGTGATTACCATTGGGTAATATCACACTGGGCTTCCCCAGCGGCTCAGCGGTAAAGAATCTGCCCCAGCGCAGGAGCTACGGGAGATGCGCGCTTGGTCCCCGGGTTGGGAAGGTCCCCTGGAGGAGGGCGTGGCACCCACTCCAGGACTCTCGCCTGGGGAATCCCAGGGACAGGGGAGCCTGGCGGGCTGCATGCAGTCCACGGGGTCACAAAGGGCTGGACACAAATGAAGCAACCGAGCATAACACGCAAAATCAGACTGAGGCTCAAACCTCACCCAGGGTGAGTGCAGAGGAGAGTCTACGGGCGTGAGAGGCCCTCCCTGAGCAAGGACACGAGACAAATGAAAGTAAGTTTCAAAGAAAGCTTCCTGAGAGTTTATTAGAGTCAGGTGTGTGGGGAGAAGGCGATGGCACCCCACTCCAGTACTCTTGCCTGGAAAATCCCATGGACGGAGGAGCCTGGTGGGCTGCAGTCCATGGGTTCGCCAAGAGTCGGACACGACTGAGAGACTTCACTTTCATGCATTGGAGAAGGAAATGGCAACCCACTCTAGTGTTCTTGCCTGGAGAATCCCAGGGACAGGGGAGCCTAGTGGGCTGCCGTCTATGGGGTTGCACAGAATCAGACACGACTGAAGTGATTTAGCAGCAGCAGCAGCGAGGTGTGTTGATTGAGAAAAAAAAAAGGCACAACTTAAAATTTGAGAATTATGTTTCATCTGGTGGATGTACTGAAGACTTGGGGCTTCCCTGGTGGCTCACAGGTAAAGAATCCACCTGCCAAGCAGGAGACGTGGGTTTGATCCCTGCGTAGAGAAGATCCCTTGGAAGAGGAAATGGCAATTCCAGTATTCTTCCCTGAAAAATCCCACGGACAGAGGAGCCTGGTGGGCTACAGTCCACAGGGTGGAAAAGAGTTGGACACGACTGAGCGACTGAACAGCAACAACAACTGAGAACCTAAGACCGGGAGACAGCCTTTCAGGAGCCCAGGGACCGAACCTGGGCCTCCAGCCTTTCAGGAGCCCAGGGACCGAACCCGGGCCTCCCGCATTGGAGGCAGACGCTTTAACCTCTGCGCCACCAGGGAAGGCCCTAAGGGGCTGCCCCGAAGAGGGGAGGGAGTGGCCAGCATGAAGGGAAGTCGCCCAGTCCTGTGCGACTCTTCGTGACCCCTCCCCACCCCCATGAACTGTAGCCGCCAGGCTCCTCCATCCGTGGGATTCTCCAGGAAAGAATACCGGTGTAGGTTGCCGTTTCCTTCTTCAGGGGATCTCCCCAACCCAGGGATCGAACCTGGGTCTCCCGCCTTGCAGGCAGACTCTTTACCATCTGAGCCATCAGGGAATTCCAGGATATAGAGGAGCTTTTGCAAAAGCAAACAATCCAAAAGCAGGTAGTTGATCTAGAGATCACCGATAAAAGGAAATAAGAAGATGTCTCAAGTTAACGGGTTCAGAGCTTTCCTCTCTATGTATGGGCAGCAGCAGACTCATTCCCCTGAGGGGCACCTTGGCTCCCTAGGGCCAGCGTCCTGCTTTTCTCCATCCTAAATCCCCTCCGGGGGCACAGCTGGGGGCGGCTGCAGTGGCTGCCAGCTTGATGGTCCCACACGCTTTGTTTAGTGACATGGCAGGTGGCATTCATCCACCCCAAGTGTTAAGATGATACTGCAGATATGATGGGCCAAAGGAGATCTAAAGGCTGCTCACATTTCACATCATGCTTTCTTAAACTTAAAATTTGAGAATTATGTTTCATCTGGTGGATGTACTGAAGACTTGGGGCTTCCCTGGTGGCTCACAGGTAAAGAATCCACCTGCCAAGCATGAGACGTGGGTTTGATCCCTGCGTAGAGAAGATCCCTTGGAGGAGGAAATGGCAATTCCAGTATTCTTCCCTGAAAAATCCCATGGACAGAGGAGCCTGGTGGGCTACAGTCCACAGGGTCGAAAAGAATCAGACACGACTGAGCGACTGAATAGCAACAACAACTGAGCACCTAAGACCAGGAGACAGCCTTTCAGGAGCCCAGGGACCGAACCTGGGCCTCCAGCCTTTCAGGAACCCAGGGACCGAACCCGGGCCTCCCGCACTGGAGACAGACACTTTAACCTCTGCGCCACCAGGGAAGGCCCTAAGGGGCTGCCCCGAAGAGGGGAGGGAGTGGCCAGCATGAAGGGAAGTCGCCCAGTCCTGTGCGACTCTTCGTGACCCCTCCCCACCCCCATGAACTGTAGCCGCCAGGCTCCTCCATCCGTGGGATTCTCCAGGAAAGAATACCGGTGTAGGTTGCCGTTTCCTTCTTCAGGGGATCTCCCCAACCCAGGGATCGAACCTGGGTCTCCCGCCTTGCAGGCAGACTCTTTACCATCTGAGCCATCAGGGAATTCCAGGATATAGAGGAGCTTTTGCAAAAGCAAACAATCCAAAAGCAGGTAGTTGATCTAGAGATCACCGATAAAAGGAAATAAGAAGATGTCTCAAGTTAACGGGTTCAGAGCTTTCCTCTCTATGTATGGGCAGCAGCAGACTCATTCCCCTGAGGGGCACCTTGGCTCCCTAGGGCCAGCGTCCTGCTTTTCTCCATCCTAAATCCCCTCCGGGGGCACAGCTGGGGGCGGCTGCAGTGGCTGCCAGCTTGATGGTCCCACACGCTTTGTTTAGTGACATGGCAGGTGGCATTCATCCACCCCAAGTGTTAAGATGATACTGCAGATATGATGGGCCAAAGGAGATCTAAAGGCTGCTCACATTTCACATCATGCTTTCTTCCAGAGGAGAGATTTTTGAAGGTGGAACTAAGTTCCGAGGAGAGATTTTTGAAGGTGGAACTAAGTTCCGTGTAGAACCCACGTTTCTGGTGTCTCCCCCGCCTTCAGCGCTCCCTTCCTGCTCCTTCTGTTGAATGAACCCTGGCTTCCTTTGCAGAACTCACCCGTTTCTTTGTTGTGCTGTCTTGCTTGGGCAGATCTTCATGGACAAAGACCTCCCTATTATCAGGTCCCAGGGATGTGCCTGGATGAAACTCCTGGGTGCTTAACTCAACATCTGCCCTTGAAAGGGGCCATTGGAGGCCTTGACCTTCCCCGGAGCAGCCCTAGTGAGACGGGGACGCCTCTGGTGGGGCGGGAGCACTGTCCCACAGCAGACGCAGCAAGCAGCCTCTCCACCTTGCTGGGGGGGCCGTCATGGCCACAGGAAGAGAGGGAAACTGAGTCACACCTGGGAGCACAATTGAGGCTGATTCTACAGGGACAGATAACTGGTCCGTCACTCCATTTCGGGAGAATGGGAAGAAATGCCTTCAACTTAGCATGCACGCATGCAACCCACTCCAGTACTCTTGCCTGGAGAATCTCATGGACGGAGGAGCCTGGCGGGCTATACAGTCCAAGGGGGCTGCAAAGAGATGGACATGACTGAGTGACTAACACGTTTTCACTTTTTTGAAAGGAATGCTTTGCAAATGTGTGGCCAGAACGGTGAAGTGAGCCAGACACGGAATTGCAGTTTGACCCCCGAGGGGCTCTGGGACTCCAGTACTCTTGCCTGGAGAATCTCATGGACGGAGGAGCCTGGCGGGCTATACAGTCCAAGGGGGCTGCAAAGAGATGGACATGACTGAGTGACTAACACGTTTTCACTTTTTTGAAAGGAATGCTTTGCAAATGTGTGGCCAGAACGGTGAAGTGAGCCAGACACGGAATTGCAGTTTGACCCCCGAGGGGCTCTGGGGGCTGCCACGATGCCCCCGTGTGGCTGGGGTGGGGAGCCCTGCTGCACTGGGGGGAGTCTGCAAGGCTGAGCTTGAGTCCTGAGGGAACCCGACTGGACTTCAAGTGAAAAGGGCTTGTTCCTGTGGTTCCTTGGACTTTTCTGTGGTCACAGGAGGTGTGGGCGATGGTGGCCCAGGGCACGGCTCTCACCAGGCCCTCCACCACAGCATCCCTGCCCGCCCGGAGGGTGCAGCTCCGGTGTGCAGTGGCCTCGATGGAAGCGTGGGGGCACAGCTGTGGGGAGATGGTCTTCCCGCTGAGCTCTCGAGAACAGAGTGGGAGTCACCTAGAAGTGTGCTGGCTGGGGTCTTCTTGGCCCAGGTGGGTGGCATCCTGCAGGTGTATGCTCTCTGATACATTGGGTGTGAGTCCGTGGGGACCTTTATGTCACTTTCCAGATGTTTGAACTGTTTCACAGTTGTTCAGTTGCCAAGCCATGTCTGACTCTTTGCGACCCCATGGACTGCAGCACGCCAGGCTTCCCTGTCCTTCACCATCTCCTGGAGTTTGTTCATGTCCCTTGAATCAGTGATGCCATCCAACCATCTCATCCTCTGTCACCCCCTTCTCCTCTTGCCTTCAATCTTTCCCAGCATCAGGGTCTTTTCCAATGAGCCAGCTCTTTGCATCAGGTAAACTTTTGAAAAATGAGCTGAGGAGAAAGAAGCAAAAGCAGGAGCAGAGGAAATGGGACTGAGCTCCTCAAACTTTGAGAACCGGCCATGTGTGGGGAGACAAAGACCCCTGGGCCGGAACGGCAGCAGCTGGAGTGCCGTGAGAGGTCAGCTGAGGACAGAGAGCAGCTGCCCGGGGAAGCAGGAAGCCGCAGAGAGAAAGGGGACACTTTCAAAACACCCGATTATCCTCTATTTGCAAGGCCTCATACACAATGGTTCAAATTTACACAAAAAGTCATCAATGAGCATTGAGATGATTTCCTTTCCACTTCACTCTGTAAGGAGATTTCTGTAGGAGAGACTCTTGTAGGAGCAAAGTGAGCTAGTGCCTTTTGGTGCCCATAGTGCGGGTTAGAACCAAAGGGTGCCCGCCTGATGAATCTGCAGAGAGAGGCCTGGAGGTCTGTCCACCAGGGATGGAATCCCCAGGGCAGAGCAGCTCCCCAGTCAAGTGGTGGAGTCCTCTGTGTGGGATGAGTCACTGCACGTCCCTGGGGGCAGCAGGGAAGGGCAAGCAAAGCATCCAGTGGCCCTGGGGGCCCCGATCCCCACCCAGGCTCAGCGCCCCCAGACTCAGCTCCCGCCCGGAATCAGCAACAGGGAGGAGAGTCGGACAAGCGCACCAGGGCCGTTTCCCTTACCTGGCGGTGTGAATGAGCCCTAAGGCGCTTACAGCCCAGACAGAAGCACTCGGTGCTGATCCACACATTTCTCTCAGCCTGGAAAGTCTACTTGTCACTCATTTGACAAGTGCCCTAGCTTGTCGCTACCCGACTCCAGTGCTCTTGCCTGGAAAATCCCATGGACGGAGGAGCCTGGTGGGCTGCAGTCCATGGGGTCACTAAGAGTCGGACACGACTGAGCAACTTCACTTTCACGCATTGGAGAAGGAAACGGCAACCCACTCGAGTGTTTTTGCCTGGAGAATCCCAGGGACAGGGGAACCTGGTGGGCTGCTATCTATGGGGTCGTACAGACTTGGACACGACTGAAGCGACTTAGCAGCAGCAGCAGCTAGCTTGTCGCTAGGATCTCAGAACAAAGCGCCTGAGAAAGTGTACAAAGTTGGGAACTGTGGACACCAATAGGAAAAAAACAACCCTGCTTTGAAACAACCGTGGGCGACTCTGACACTGTCACTGGGGCAGTATGTCCCCCTGGAAACTGAAAAAGCCACCATTAAGCAAAGCTTGGGAAAAAATGAATCACTCCTCTGAGACGCCAGGAAACATGGCAGAATCCGTCCCTCACGGGTGCCCTGGAGCTGCGGGCACTCCTTCCCACTCGTCTCTCCCCCTCACCCCCAAACTCTAGCGTTCACGCCGCTGGAGGCGCCTGGGAGTCCGGGAAGGAGCCCATGTTGCGTGAGGCGTCAGCTCACTGCTCCGCCTTCTGTCTGAGGCTTTCCTTGTGTCACTGGCATGTACCCGGCGGCATCCAGTTTGCCCGCAGGACCAGCACAGCAGGCGAGGAAAGACCTTCTCAGCAGGGCACACGTGGGACCGGAAACTCTGAGAGCGAGTGTTGCCTCTTACACTGCATTCAAAGGGAAAGATACTGAAAAAAGCTCCAAACCAAAAAAAGAAAAAAAGAACCACCAAACACCTCAGATCAGGCATCTGGTTGTGTCCAGATTCTCCTTCCAGGCTTCCCTGGTGGCTCAGCTGGTAAAGAATCCGCCTACAATGTGGGAGACCCCAGTTCGATCCCTGGGTTGGAAAGATCCCCTGGAGAAGGGAAAGGCTACCCACTCCAGTATTCTGGTCTGGAGAATTCCAGGGACTGTATAGTCCATGGGGTCACAAAGAGCTGGACATGACTAAGCGACTTTCACTTCACTTCAGGGCCAACAAAGAGAGAATCCATTTATGGTTTAAGGTTATATTTTTGTGGTGGTAGTTTTGGGGCTTCCCTGGTGGCAGAGTGGTATAGGATCCGCCTGCCACTGCAGGAGACACTGGTTCGATCCCTGGGTTGGGAAGATCCCTTGGAGCAGGGCATGGCAACCCACTCCAGTGTTCTGGCCTGGAGAATTCCACGGACAGTCCATGGGGTCGTAAAGAGTCGGACACGACAGAGTGCCTTTCAGTCCAGTAGAGTTTTCTTCCAGCTCTCAGTTCTTTCAAAAGGAAAATCAGGGGCTCACATGCTCACCAGAGTCTCTCCCGACTACAGATGCTTTCTTAAGGTCTTAATTTAATCTAGTTTTGTCCGTCATTCTGTCCTTCTCGTGCGCACGCTCAGCCACGTCCAACTCTCTGTGGCCCCATGGGTTGTAGCCCGCTAGGCTCCTCTGTCCATGGGACTCTGCAGGCAAGAACACTGGAGTGGGCTGCCATTTCCTTCTCCGTGATATCTTCCTGACCCAGGGATGGAACCCCGGTCTCCTGCGTCTCCTGCATTGGCAGGCAGTTCTTTACCACTGAGCCACCGGGGCAACCCCTCTTCATTTTAGACTACTCCATAAACAGAGATTGCCAGATAGAGAACTTTTCAGACAACCTAAAGTTTTTGTTTTCAAGTGAACACATCTAAACTTCAAAACCAAGCAAAAATAAACCTATGTAGTCCTGGGATTTCTTTGGAAGGAATGATGCTAAAGCTGAAACTCCAGTTCTTTGACCACTTCATGCGAAGAGTTGACTCATTGGAAAAGACTCTGATGCTGGGAGGGATTGAGGGAAGGAGGAAAAGGGGATGACAGAGGATGAGATGGCTGGATGGCATCACTGACTCGATGGACGCGAGTCTGAGTGAACTCCGGGAGATGGTGATGAACAGGGAGGCCTGGTGTGCTGCGATTCATGGGGTCGCAAAGAGTCGGACACGATTGAGTGACTGAGCTGAACTGAACTGGTGTCTTTAAGAACAGCTGTGCTGTGCTTAGTTGCTCAGTCGTGTCTGACTCTTTGGGACCCCATGGACGGCCAGGCTCCTCTGTCCATGGAATTCTCCAGGCAAGAATACTGGACGGGGTTGCCATGCCCTCCTCCAGGGCATCTTCCTAACCCAGGGATTGAACCCTGGTCTCCTGCATTGCAGGCGGATTCTTTACCATCTGAGCCACCGGGGAAGCCCTTAAACTTGGCTGCCTCAGGTCAAGTTCAACCATTATGTAAAGGTCACCAAGATCAGCAAATCATGGGGTGTTCCAACACGGAGGCTCCTGCAGAGGCAGCTCCTAAACTGTGCTGGCGCTTATTCTTGCTCCCAGCCTGCTTTAGCAAAAATGGAATCATTCTGGTGTGAACAGACATCGGTGAAACAAGGGCTTCACACTCCACGCACGTAGGATGCAGGAAGAGCGTCATCCCCAGAGTGGAACAGTCAGGAGCTGGAGGGCCTGGCCGATCGGAGAGCATGGCTTAGAGAAAGGCGCTCACACACGTCCTGACGAGGACGACTGCGGGCCCAACAGAGACTCGGCCCTGGAGCCAGCACTCGGTGATGCCTGAGAGGCAGAAGCGAACCACCCACGTGATACGTGTGGACACCAACCACTGAATAGACTTAAGCTTCAATCATCAACCACTGTACCACTTTGAAAGGTATATGTGGGAATGGTACTCTTTCAGGTCGTATGAGCTAATCAAGGAGAAGACATTCTTTTCTTTGATTTCCCTGGTAGCTCAGATGGTAAAGAATCTGCCTGCAGTGGGGGAGACCCAGGTTCCATCCCTGGGTTGGGAAGATCCCCTGGAGAAGGAAATGGCACCCCACTCCAGTATTCTTACCTGGAGAATCCCATGGATGGAGGAGCCTGGTGAGTTACAGTCCCAGGGGTTGCAAAGAGTCAGACACGACTGAGCGACTTCACTTCTTCAGTTCAGTTCAGGCGCTCAGTCGTGTCCGACTCTTGGCGACCCCATGAATCACAGCACACCAGGCCTCCCTGTCCATCACGAACTCCCAGAGTTCACTCAGACTCACGCCCATCGAGTCAGCGATGCCATCCAGCCATCTCATCCTCGGTTGTCCCCTTCTCTTCCTGCCCCCAATCCCTCCCAACATCAGAGTCTTTTCCCATGAGTCAACTCTTCGCATGAAGTGGCCAAAGTATCTTACTTCTTCCTAAAATTGAGATGCTGCTTCTCAGCGCTAGGATGCTGCCTTTGGGGAAATGCTTACAGCGCGGTAGATACAGACCCCCGCTCGGTCCCAGCTGGCTCCCCTGTGGGGTGTGTGCCAACGCTCTGCTCTCAACTCCAGCGGGCTCCACGCTGGGCTCCCCGAGCCCCCGCTAAGCATCCCAGTCTCTCTGGGAATGGGCACTCAAGGCAAGCAGTTCAGAGCTCCTCGGGGCGTGGGAGGGAGCAACCCAGCACCCAACTTCATCACCCGCGGAGCCCAGAAATGCAGAAACTGACGGGGCTCCCTGCAGGAGACCACTGGGGAAGCGCCTGGAAAACACCTCTCTCCTGCACGGTGAGGGGGCGCAGGGAAGAGGGTGCTTCTTGGAAAGCAGCCCCTGGGAAAGAACACGTGAAAGAACTGAAGGCCTCTCTGGCACTAAGCTTTCTACAGGAGACGTTCAGGGTTTCTCCCGCCTCCACAAGTGTGTGTCCACCTTTCGCTTATGCTCCCTGTCTGTCACGACTCACACGGATGGATGCTTTAAAACAGGGCCTGGTGCTTCTGGCCAGCAGCGCCCAGCCGGCAGTGTTGGGCTCCTGTGTTTTCACGCTGCGACTAGACAGGCCAGGCTGCCAAAGAGCCTCAGGAAGTGCCGGCTCATTTGGTTGCCTGTCTCTTAGGGGCTGGGAGAAATACCAACAGCCTCAGATATGCAGATGAGACCATTCTAATGGCAGAAAGTGAAGGGGAACCAAAGAGCTTTGTAATGAGGGTGAAAGAGAAGAGTGAAAAAGCTGGCTTGAAAATCAACTTTCAAAAAACGAAGATCGTGGCATCTTGTCCCATCAGTTCATGGGAAATAGAAAGGGAAAAAGTGGAAGTAGTGACAGGCTTATTTTGTTGCACTTCAAAATCTCCTCGGATGGTGAGTGCAGCCATGAAATTAAGAGACACTCGCTCCTTGGGAGGAAAGCTATGACAAAACCAGACAGTGTGTTAAAAAGCAGAGACATCACTTTGCCAACAAAGGTCCATGTAGTCAAAGCTATGGGTTTTTTTGTAGTCTTGTCTGGATGTGAGAGTTGGACCATAAAGAAGGCTGAGTGCCAAAGAATTGATGCTTTCAAGTTGTGTTGCTAGAGAAGACTCTTCAGAGTCCCTGGGACAGCAAGGAGATCAAACCAGTCAATCCAAAAGGAAATCAACCCTGAATATCCACTGGAAGATGGATGTGAGAGTTGGACCATAAAGAAGGCTGAGTGCCAAAGAATTGATGCTTTCAAGTTGTGTTGCTAGAGAAGACTCTTCAGAGTCCCTGGGACAGCAAGGAGATCAAACCAGTCAATCCAAAAGGAAATCAACCCTGAATATCCACTGGAAGTACTGATGCTGAAACTCCAATACTTTGGCCACCTGATGGGAAGAGTTGGCTCATTGGAAAAGACTCTGATGCTGGGAAAGACTGAAAGCAAAAGGAGAAGAAAGTAGCAGAGGATGAGACAGTTAGCATCACCGACTCAGTGGACATGCGTTTGAGCAAGCTCTGGGAGACGGTGAGGGACAGGGAAACCTGGCGTGCTGCAGTCCATGGGGTCACAAAGAGTCAGAGATGACTGAGTGACCGAACAACACCAGAAGATATGAAAGCAATGGATTTAAAATGCTCCTCTACCCACTACTTGCAATCTTCTAGGGCCCCTTCCCTTGTTTCAGAAGCCCTGAAAAATGAATAATCTATTTTCTAAAATAAAGAACTGTCTATTTATATAAGTCTATGTAGATCTGTAAAGACTTTGATTCTTCAAATGGTAAATACAGGATAAAAAAGTCAACAGCTAAGGGCATCTGGGGAAAAGAACAAGGAGCATAGAAAGCAGTGGAACCAGGGCTCTGAAATGAGTGGTCTGCTAGACATAGGTTCCCAATTTTATTCGGTAGAAAAATTAGCAGAACAAACCATGAATGTTTACCAGTTATCAGTTCAGTTCAGTTCAGTCA
>SJYT01005925.1:93244-198004 GCA_006410635.1 Cephalophus harveyi
TCTTTTCCAATGAGTCAACTCTTCGCATGAGGTGGCCAAAGTACTGGAGTTTCAGCTTTAGCATCATTCCTTCCAAAGAAATCCCCAGGTTGATCTTCTTCAGAATGGACTGGTTGGATCTCCTTGCAGTCCAAGGGACTCTCAAGAGTCTTCTCCAACACCACAGTTCAAAAGCATCAATTCTTCGGCACTCAGCTTTCTTCACAGTCCAACTCTCACATCCACAGGAAAAACCATAGCCTTGACTAGACGGACCTTAGTTGGCAAAGTAATAGTGCCCATAAAATTAAAAAAAAAAAATAGGGCTTCCCAGGTGGCTCAGTGGAAAAGAATTTGCCTGCCAATGCAAGAGACAGAAGAGATGGGTTCAATCCCTGGGTCTGGAAGAGCGCTTGGAGGACGAAATGGCAACCCACTCCAGTACTCTCGCCTAGGAGCTTCCATGGACAGAGGAGCCTGGAGGGCTGCAGTCCATGGCTGAACAAACACGTATGTTGCACCTGGAGCACGACTGTTCTATTTTAATAAGTTTACTCTTCCTTCAAATACTTTGGAGACTTCTGCCATTTTCTGTCCACGTACTCTGAGTAGACCTCATGATTACCATCCACCTTGTAGGATGCTCACCTGGTGCATTTCACCTGGACTCTACCTGATTCATTGTTATCGTATTTCAGAATGTGGAGAAGGTGGAGGAACACAGGGAGCGGCTGATCATTTGTGTGGTCTCCAGTCTGCTGAGCAAAGCCAGAGAACGTTGGTCAGAAAGAAACAGCAGGGTCAGATGAAGGGCAGTGGCTAAGGAATGTCTAATTCTTTGATATTAAATGAGCAACTTGAAATATACATCGATTGCAAATTAATGTGCATCACGATGATAATTTCCGATCCGTTGGCTGATATCATCGCTACCATCCACCTGAGATATTGCTGCCACTGTGGTGTACGTGTTTGTTTAAAACTAGTTTCTTCTCCTTCCCGTCAAAAGTCAGTTAGTAAAGGGATGGGAGGAGTGGGTGGGTGAAGTGTAAAGGGTGATTAAATGCCAACGTTTGGTTTTAACTGCCAAGGCCCCCAGCTTGGCCTCAGAAAAGCAAATTAAACCCACTCCAGGAATCACTGCGTATTAAGGAGAAACTGCAGCCTCCGGGGGCCAACGTGATCCAGTCTGTGACAATGCAGGGCTTTAAGGCTCCTGCGTAGGAAAGAACAACGCTTGGGGTTTTCCAGGGCAGGATGTGTGGGTTGAATGGCTTTTTATTTGATTTTTCCTTAATTTCCTGACTATGCAGGCAACAGTTGTGAGCCCTGAGGGTCGGGGACGGGAGGAGCAGAGCCGCAGTTGGGTCCCGATGCACTCAGAGAATTACAGAAAGGGGGAGGGGGCGCGTTGAGGGAGCTCGTTTTGTCGAACCGAGCTGGATCTGTGTGTAGGAGTGAGGCATGGAAGGGTCAGTTCCACGCGCAGGGCCGAGGCCACTTGACACATTATGTCCAGGTGGCTGGAAAATGCTTTCCGTTTTCAGGCAGGGCTGGCTCTCCACTGGGAGGCCTTTGTTCCGCAGTTTGTATTAGTCCTGGGAAGGGAGGACCTTGAGGGGCTCAGGCATGGGTGTGGGGTGATTTACGACATTCTCCATTGCCCTGTGATCCAGCAATCTCCCTCATGGACGAGTATTCAGACAAAACTCTAATTCAAAAAGGTGCATGGACCTTAGTGTGCTTTGCAGCGCTGTTTATAATAGTGAAGACACGGAAACAACCAAAGGGTCCCTCAGCAGATGACTGGACATGGAAGATGTGGTGCATAAACAAGACGGAGCGTTATTCAGCTATACAAACGATGAGATAATGCCACTTGCAGCAACATGGACAGACCCCGAGAGTAGCATACCCAGTGAAGTAAGTCAGACGGGGAAAGAGAAACGTATCATTTCTGTATGGAATCTAAAGTATGACAGAAATGAATGTGTCTATAAACAGAAGTAGACTCACAGGCACAGAGGACAGACTTGTGAGGGCCAAGGGGGAAGGGCAGCGGAGGAATGGAGAGAGGGGTTGGGACTGGCAGACGAGGACTAGCATACAAAGGATGGGCAAGCAACGAGACCCCAGTGAACAGCACAGGGAACTACACAAGTATTCTCCGATAAACCACGACGGAAAAGAACACGAAAAGGATGTATTGACAGGCCTAACTGAACCGCTTTGCTGTCCTGCAGAAGTTAACACAACGGTGTCAATCAACGATATTGCAGGTGAGAAAAAAAGATAGACTCCGAGAAGAAGGATTAGCCCCTGTAGGAGGCTGCAACTCTAGAGTGGCACGCACAGCACACGCTAGTGTGCACTGACCCTGAATCTCACACTGCGTGTCACAGCCCTGCTGCACTCTGGACAAGGCACGGTTATCCAGGTCATCTTGCAGCGAGGCGCCAACAGCTGGTGGTGCTGGAAAAGGCGAGAAGGCGGAAGTTCTCTGCAGAAGAGTGACTGGCAGGAGGTGGGCATCGAAAGGCTTGGAGCCACCACTGCCCTTGACCTACAGCCACACTCGACTACATCACGCACACACACACACCAGCGGACCCTGAGAAGGGAGGTGCTACGTAAGGAAGAGACACTGCAGGAAGGCTCAGGAGTCTCCTGAAACACACAGAGAAACAGTTTCCACTCTGCCTTCAGTACCCGGCTTCTTCATTGTATCAGGCGTTAATCTCTTGGGATTACTTAGGAAGTAATGAAATGAACTGACTTGTTTTCTGTAATGTTTTCCCTCCTTGAGAAGTAGGGATCGTCACTGAAGTCATCAGAAGCTAAACTCTTGGAAGAAAACATAAGCATACATTTTTCATGACCTTGGATTAGGCATTAGTTCCTTAGATATGACATCCAAAGCACAAACAACAAAATAAAAAAAAAAAAAAAAACAGATAAATTGAACTTCATCAAAATTAACTTTTTTCTCTTTCTTTTTATTTTCTAAATTATGAAAGTATGATAACACATTTATGAGAGACTTGGGAAATATAGAATAAAGTTACATATAGTTCTACTAGATATTACAATTATTTTTAAGTGGATAAATTAAGATTTTTAGTTGGAGTTTAAATATCAAATTCTCAAAAATTAGTAGAATGAATATGCAGGAAAGTAGAAAGATACAGCTGAAGAAGGCAATGGCACCCCACTCCAGTACTCTTGCCTGGAAAATCCCATGGACGGAGGAGCCTGGTAGGCTGCAGTCCATGAGGTTGCGAAGAGTCGGACACGACTGAGAGACTTCACTTTCACTTTCATGCATTGGAGAAGGAAATGGCAACCCACTCCAGTGTTCGTGCCTGGAGAATCCCAGGGATGCAGGAGCCTGGTGGGCTGCCGTCTATGGGGTTGCACAGAGTCAGACATGACTGATGCGACTTAGCAGCAGCAGCACAGAAAGATAGAGTAGACCCAAAAAGCGCCAGGAACTAATTCAACACAATTAAGATTTATACAATTTTCACACAACAGTATATACAAATTCAAGTTCCCATAGACTACTAACTAGGAGACATTAGAACATATCCAGGGACATAAAACAAAGTGCAAACATTCATAGTCTAAAGGCATTTAAATCATAAGAGTCTGCTCTCATCAGACATGATTCTCTATGTGGAATCATGTTAGAAATCAATATCAAACAATATTTTAAGATAACCCATATATTTTTCAAGTGCATTGTGACATTTACCAAGAGATGTCTTTGACTTAGCCACTGAAAGCCTCAGTAAAGTTAGAAGGTTGAAAAAATCACTGAGGGTGATTGCAGAGAAGAAAGTATTTAAATGGGAAATTAACATCAAAGATTAGCTTTTGTTCTTTAAAGGACACCATTGAGAAGGTTAAAAACAAAACTCTCATAATAGGAGAAAATATGTGTAAATTATGTATCTGATAATAGATTTATATCCTTGTACATAAAGAATTCTTATAATTCAAGAATAAAAAAATAAACAAATAGCCAAGTTAAAAATGGGCAAAGGACTTGTATCCATTTATCCAAATCAAGTACACAAATGTTCCACTGGAGTATTCAAAGATGTGAATATCATTAGCAATCAGAAAAGGCAAGTCAAAAGCATATTGAGAGGTGACTGCACATCCATTAGTATGGCTAATATAAAAAGAAAGAAAATAACCTTGGCTGGTGAGGATGTGATGATGGAACCCTTAAACATTGCTGGTGGGCTTGTTAAAATGGTGCAGGATCTTTGGACAACCGATTGGCAGTTCCTCAACATATTAGACAGAGGGTCACCCTAGGACCTAGCTCTTCTATTCCTAGCTCCAAACCCGAGAGAAATGGAAACACACGTCCACACAGAATCTTGTGCACAATCGTTCATGGTAGCATTATTCACAATAATAAAAATAAAAACAACCCAAACCTCCATCAATTGATGAATGAATAACCACGAGGTGGCATTTCTATTACCTGCAACAAGAGGATAACGCGGTGATGAACACTAGGATGAGGACGAACCGCAGAAACGTGATGCTGAGGGCACGCAGTCAGACACCACGGCCACAGGGCAGGATTCCTTTTATAGGAGGCGGAGTCAAAGTCACAAAGAGGGGAAGTAAATGAGAGGCCGCCCGGGGCTGAGGACCCGACTGTGACTAGCATGGGATTCCTTTGAGGATGACAAGAGTGTTCTGGAATTAAACATTGGTGGCGGTTGCACAGCTGTGTGACTCTACGAAAAACCGCTGAACTGTCCACTTCAAAAGGATATATTTTATCATATGTAAATTATGTCTTATTCTTTTTTAAAGAGCAGAGAGGAAGAAGGCATATGGCACGCACGAGCGTTCGTAAACAAGACAGTGAGGGTCATATTTAAAAGCCAAAGCCTTGGATTAGCAAACATTTCAGCCCCCAAAGCAAACTTTTTGGGTGTTATGGGTGATGGGTTGGTGCATACAGCTCAGCCGCACCGGTGGGTGGATGGACGATCCATCCCGTGAGGCAGGGCATGGAGTGGGGGATGGGCCTGGCCTGCCTCTTCGGGGGTCCAAGCCCAAGACCATGAGAGCGTTACCAAGCTGTGAGCCCAGATCCAGCCCAGTCCTGGACCTATTGCTCAGTCCCAGCCTTTGACGCGTCAAGCAGCAAGCAGGCGAGCCTCTCCCCACCCTCTTCCCTCCCGACCCTTCCCCAGTACAGATCCCTGTGACTGCAGGGGGCTCCTCTTGTATTTTCTTTAATTTCAGTTCAGTTCAGTCGCTCAGTCGTGTCCAACTCTTTGCGACCCCATGGACCACAACACGCAGGCTTCCCTGTCCAGCACAAACTCCCGGAGTTTACTCAAACTCATGTCCATTGAGTCAGTGATGCATCCAGCCATCTCATCCTCTGTCATCCCCTTCTCCTCCCACCTTCAATCTTTCCCAACATCAGTGTCTTTTCAAATGAGTCAGCTCTTTGAATCAGGTGGCCAAAGGATCCGAGTTTCAGCTTCAGCATCAGTCCTTCCAATGAACATCCAGGACTGATGTCCTTCAGGATGGACTGGTTGAATCTCCTTGCAGTCCAAGGGACTCTCAAGAGTCTTCTCCAAAACCACAGTTCAAAATCATCAATTCTTCAGTGCTCAGCTTTCTTTATAGTCCAACTCTCACATCCATACATGACCACTGGAAAAACCACAGCCTTGACTTTAATCTGCTTACTGTTCTTGGCTGTGCTGGGTCTCCCTTGCTGTCCACGGGCTTTCTCTGGTTTCGGCGAGTGGGGCTCCTCTCTGTGGCATCACGGCGGCCTTCCTCGCTGCAGTCCCGCGGCTCTGGAGCACCGGCTCCGCGGCTGTGGTGCCCAGGCTTAGTTGCCCCGCGGCACGTGGAATCTTTCGAGATCAGGCAGGGGTCGAACCCATGCCCCTGCACTGGCAGGTGGTTTCTTAACCACTGGACCACCAGGGAGGTCCTGGCTCCTCTTCGTATGCGCATGCTGTGGGTGGGTGTCCACACTCCTTTCATCGCAAAGATACCTAGAGTCTCAGGATGACTCTGCGCCCCACAGATTCGTAACGCTGGTCTGGGATATGAACTCCAGTTTCCAGTTCTGCAGAATGGCTAGCATTCCTCGAAATAAATGCTCCAGTCATCGTGAAGGACCAACTGTGCCGATAGAGACGGACGACATTGTTTCCAAGCACGGCGTGGGACCCCCTTGCCCTCATCTGGGCCTCACGAGCCCCCACCCAGGCTGTGGCGAAGATGGAGTTCCGTCTGCAATGGATTTTGCAGATGCCTGAAGATAAATCAGTTGGAGTCCACTAGGAGAAAAAGAAAGGCCAGGGTGATCCGCTGGTCACGTAGGGCTGTGGGGGGAGCCCCGGGCCGTGTGGACGCTGAATCATAGTGAGATGAGCAATGCTAAGAGGAAACAAATGTATGGCGGGTTCCGTGAGCAGTGGGGAGGCCAGGCCTGCCCCTGGGACAGAAGGGGCTGGGAGGTCTGAGAAAAGCGCGCGTATGTTTAGCATCAGCTTTCCTGGGATTCCCTCAACACTAATTACAACCGCCTTGCTATGCTGCATCACAATAAATTTTCCTAAGTGGACTGACTATTTGCCCTTGAGGTCCTGCCCACATCTCTCACCTCCCACGCCAAGAATTTGGTTCTCTGGAGACTCATGCGTTTTTGTTCTGGCCTCAAGTCCTTCTAGGAGAGAGGAAAGTCCCAGGATGGAGCTGCCAAAGTTAATCCACTTGGCCACTAATTGTCTCAACACAAAGGAAGAGGCACCGTGAAAGCTGTTTTATGAATTTGGACTGGTTAGACACTCTGCATGAATGTTTGGGGATTAATCATGAAACACAGCAATTAACACAAAAAGAGGCCCTGCCCTAGAAACGGTTTAGTATCTTTGAGAAGGAAAGAAACTGATGTGGTAGTACGTTTGCCCTTGAGTTCTCAACTCTGGGAAGCGGCTTAGAGAAATCTCCCAGGAAAAGTGAAGGGGGAATTTGGACCACTTCCTTTCAGGTCACGGGGCTTGCCGAATCAAGGAGGGAACATGGGTGCTCAGCCACCTTTGGGTGGGGAGAGAGTGTCTCTGGTTACTGAGCGCTCAGCCAGGGGGAGGCAAGGCGTTCAGGAGCCCGGAGGTGGCGGGAGGGCAGCTCCCGGGGCACCACTCGCTGACTGATGCTGCCCGGGATCCTGACGGAGAGGCTGCAGAAGACAGTTCCCGGCTGGCCCCGGTTCCCACAGTTGCTGGCTTTCTCTGCCTGATGAAACTGGTTCTTTCTTCACTTCTTATGCAAGGCTGATGATTATTAGGCTCTTAAATAGATTTCTCCAGGAGGAGAGAACTAAAACTTCCCCTCACGAAGTCTAGTGTCTCAGTGACCCTCCTGTCCGGGCTGGGCCATTATGGACAGCGGTGGACACGTTTCTGTGTGAGCATGTTTCCTGTTCTTAGCTATACACTTTAGGAGCAGAGCTGCCGGCTTGCACGGTGGTTCTGTGTTCAACATTTTCCAGGAGCCGCCAAAGGAGTTTATCTCATCAGCAAGACCTGAGGGTTCTAATTTATGGTTCAGGGGCATCACTGGCTCCATGGACATGAGTGTGAGCAAACGCTGGGACATAGTGGAGGCCAGGGAAGCCTGGTGTGCTGCGGCCCGTGGGGTCGCAAAGAGTCAGACACAACTGGACTGAGCGACTGAACGATTCCTCCACATCCTCACCAACACTCACTGGTTGTTTGGTGAGTCATTCTTTCTTCTCTTTTCTCTCAGAGCCATCCTGGTGAGTATGATGGCCTCTCTCATTGCGGTTTTGCTTCTCCTCTCCCTAAAGGCTGCTGTCCCCCTGGCAGAGCACGCATGTTTCCTCTCTCCTGGGTGAGTCCCCACCCCCTGCCCCCACCAAACAAACTTGCAAGAAAACTGGAAATTATTTGGAAGATAGTCTTCGTTCCTCCACTCCATACGTATTTATTTGTCCATTGATGGTGTTTCTGGTCCTTTCACTTTTGGCAAAAAAGGGTCTCTTCTGAGGAAGTCTTCATGAAAAACGCCTTCCTCATGAAAGCGCCTTCCCCAGTAAGAGGGTGCACGTCTGGATCAGCGCTTATCTTGCATTCACGTTCAGTCGGGTCTGACTCTTTGTGGCTGTAGCCTGTCTTCTCTGTCCATGGGATTTCCCAGGCAAGAATACTACGGTGGGTTGCCATTTCCTTCTCCAAACAGAAGACTGGACTAACATAAAAGCAATGCCCACTGCCCCAGGAACGCCCTCCTGCTGTGGAGAGAAGGGCCACAGAGGGAGTGATGCTGAGGTGATCCTTCGTGTTCATTGACTGTAGTTTTAGCTCTTAAAATCGAAGAAAACCTCACTTCTTACAGGCTGCACCCTCAGATAGGAGAATAATGGAAGAATGTATTTGCCTTCAAATTGTTCCTGCAGGCTGCTCCATCCTGATGGAACTTCCAGCAATGAACAGTTGTACCAGAACCTTAATGCCTACCTGACCTTGAATCTCTAACAATATCACCCTTTTTTTCCTTCCTGTTGTCTTTTTCTCGTTTAATGTTGCCAAGAGTTGATTTGAGGCTAGGTGAATAAATAGCACTCATTTTAAATTATTTTGTATCTGCTTTTTGAGATTAGGGGAAGAGAATAAAAAATAACTGGGTTGGTTTTTGTTTTTTTTTTTTGCAGATCTTACAATGTTCTCCCATCTTCCCACCCAGACACGCACAGGTGAGTGTGTGTATGAGAGAGAAAGAGAGAAAGAGGGAAAGAGAATGGATGAATCTCTGGTGCCTCTTTGTTTTCTGATGAGGACCCCAGACCTGTGGGACCATGGACCCTTCCGTGACCTCATCTAACCTTAATTATCACCTCCCCCAGCCTGTCCCTCCATCTCCAAATACAGCCACACTGGGGGTCAGCATATGAATTTGAGGGGGGACACAATTCAGTCCCTGGCCGGCAGGGAGCTGGAGGACGGGGTTTCAGGGTGTCCTAGGGTCTAGGAGCAACCCTGAAGGGTATGGAGTGCGGCAAGGTGCAGCACCCCCCAGGACTACTGCGCTTGTTCAGAAATGAGGGGAGAGACTCAGAGCTGCACAGATTCGGCCCGTTTCCCCTGAGGCACTGGGTCCCCGTGTCACGGTGGGGCGCGGAGCTGCTCCCGGCTGCAGAAGACAGACCGCAGGAGCCTGTCTGCGGGTGCGGGAAGCGTCCCCTGGGGTGGATGGCTCTGGGACCTTCCGATCCCTGTCGGAAGGCATGCTTTGCCGCTTGGAGGTGACCGGTGAGCGAGTGGCACGCCGTGGTACTGACTGACACCGTGACATGAACCGGAGGAGGAGGTGCTGGGGGAGTCATGGACATGGGAGGGAGGCACCCTCATCTCCTGGTGGACCCCGGCTGCCCCCAGGCAGCTTGGCACCCTTCCTCAGCTCCTGAGAAGACGGTGACAGACAGGCGTGTGTGCAAAGCAGCAAAGCACACTCCCCCAACCTTTCATGCTCCTCCCGGCAGGCGCATCGGCCCTCTCAGCCGCAGGGCACACGGGTGCCGCTGATTCTCTTGCCAGACTACGGATTCAAGGTCTTTGGATCTGTATGCCCGAAGCAGACCCCCAGCTAGGACGTCAGCTGCCGGGGTCGGCTGTCCAACTCGAAGTCAGAAGAAGGATCCTCAGCCATTGAGCCTCAGGGCTGGGTGTGACCCAGGCGGGAGTCTTGGGCGGCTGTGCCCAGGCCTGTGACCACAGTCAGCCAGCCAGGCGGCTGTCAGGGTGAGTCCGGCAGGCAGGTGGGCCCAGGGACGCTCCTGCTGGAGACCCGGGCAGGAGCAGCCTCAGCATGGTTGTTGGTATCCTCCTTTGCCAGGTGGGCAGGCAGTCCTGGACACCCTGATCTATAGAGGTGGGTTCTGCTGGGCCCAGCTCTGGAGTCAGTGAGTGCAGAGTGTAGGTGTGAGGATTTCCACGCACGCCTGTCTGCTTGGTTGCTTCAGTTGTGTCTGACTCTTTGTGACCCCATGGACTGTAGCCCACCAGGCTCCTCTGTCCGTGGGATTCTCTAGGCAAGAATACTGAAGTGGGTTGCCATTTCCTCCTCCAGGGGATCTTCCCGACCCAGGGATTGAACCTGGGTCTCTTATGTCTCCTGCATTGGCAGGTAGGTTCTTTACCACTAATGCCGCCTGGGAAGCCCCATATATATGGAGATGTATGTGTAGAATGGGAAAGACTAGAGATCTCTTCAAGAAAATTAGAGATATCAAGGGAACATTTCATGCAAAGATGGGCTCGATAAAGGACAGAAATGGTATGGACCTAACAGAAGCAGAAGATATTAAGAAGAGATGGCAAGAATACACAGAAGAACTGTAAAAAAAGAAGTCCCCACAAAAGAGTCGGACAGGACTTAGTAACTAAACAACAACAGCCACTCACTGCACAATTGAATATTCTGGCTAACTTCTTTTTGTACTTCATCTTTCAAACTAGATGCATTTCCTTGGACCAGCAGCATCACCATGACCTGGAGCTATTAGAAATGCATGACAGGTTCCACCCCAGATCTACTGAGTCAGAACCCGTATTTTAACAAGATGCCCAGGAGGTTCATATGCACATTAAAGTTTGAATCACCCTGTGTAGGGCAGGTTCACACCCAGAGCTTCAAGGTTTAAACTCAGTTTCAAGTAGAAGCATTTGTTATTAATAGCATTTTCAAAATCATTTCTTTCTGTTTCAGCCTGCACTGGGAAGTAATTCATAAGGGAGAAGTGAAGACAACACCTTTTCTCTGGTTTCCTGTTTCTTGATTTCCCTGTGCTGTACTGCGTGGTTCCTGAGCATGATGAATCTGAGGCTTGCAAAGCTTGTAGTCTGAGTGAAAGCCCATGGGTATTGCTTTTTTTCTTTTTCTAAACCTCAAGATGAATGTTTCTCAGTTGCTTTGAACTCCCTTAAAGTTTCTCACTTTCCTCTCAGATCATTTTCTTCTTTTGCAAATAATGAGAGTGAAAAAGTTGGCTTAAAGCTTAACATTCAGAAAACTAAGATTATGGCATCCGGTCCCATCACCTCATGGGAAATAGATGGGGAAACAGTGGAAACAGTGTCAGACTTTATTTTTTGGGCTCCAAAATCACTGCAGATGGTGACTGCAGCCATGAAATTAAAAGACGCTTACTCCTTGAGTTATGACCAACCTAGATAGCATATTCAAAAGAAGAGACATTACTTTGCCAAAAAAGTTCTGTCTAGTCAAGGCTATGGTTTTTCCAGTGGTCATGTTTGGATGTGATAGTTGGACTGTGAAGAAGGCTGAGCGCCAAAGAATTGATGCTTTTGAAGTGTGGTGTTGGAGAAGACTCTTGAGAGTCCCTTGGACTGCAAGGAGATCCAACCAGTCCATTCTGAAGGAGATCAACCCTGGGATTTCTTTGGAAGGAATGATGCTAAAGCTGCAGCTCCAGTACTTTGGCCACCTCATGCAAAGAGTTGACTTATTGGAAAAGACTCTGATGCTGGGAGGGATTGGGGGCAGGAGGAGAAGGGGACGACCGAGGATGAGATGGCTGGATGGCATCACTGACTCGATGGACGTGAGTCTGAGTGAACTCCGGGAGTTGGTGATGGACAGGGAGGCCTGGCGTGCTGCGATTCATGGGGTCGCCAAGAGTCAGACACGACTGAGCGACTGAACCGAACTGAACTGATGTGTATCTACATGTATAAGTTCTTTTCTAGATTCTTTTACAGTTTATTAACAAAATATCGCATCTAGTTTTCCACACTGCACAGTAGGGCTGTGTTGTCTATTTTGTATATGGTTTGTCTATTTGTATCTGGTCATCTCACACTCACAATTTATCCCCCCCTCCCCCCACCACCTGTTCCCTCTGGTAACCGTAAGTTGGTTTTCTATGGCTGTGACTGGTTTCTGTTTTGTAAATAACCTCATTTGTAGCATTTTTTTAGATCCCACATACAAGTGATATCATATTTGTTTTTCTCTGTCTGACTCCCTTCATTTAGCATGACAATCTTTAGGGTTATCCATGGTGCTGCAAACAGCATTATTTCCTTTTTTGTGACTGAATAAAAATCCTGTGTGTGTGTGTGTGTGTGTATTGTTGTTCAGTAGGTAAATCAAGTCCAGCTATTTTCAACCCCATGGACTACAGAACACCAGGCTTCCCTGTCCTTCACCATCTCCTGGAGTTTGCTCAAACTCATGTCCATTGAGTCAGTGATGCCATCCAGTCATCTCACACTCTGTTGCTCCCTTCTCTTCCTGCCCTCAATCTTTCCCAGCATCAGGGTCTTGTCCAAACGAGACCACATCTTCTTTACCCATTCATATGTCATTGGACATCTAGGTTACTTCCATGCCTTGACTGTTATAAATAATGCTGCTATCAAAATTGGGGTGCATGTATAGATGTGATCAACATTTAAATTGGTGGACTTTGAGTAAACCCAATCACCCTCCATAATGGGATGGGCCTCACCCAATCGGTTGAAGGGTCCCAGAGCAACAACCAAGGTTTCCCTGAGAAGCAGGAATTTGGCCTCAAGCCTATACTGTAGAGACTTTGCCTGAGTTTCCAGCCTGCTGCCCTGCAGAACTGAGGCTCGAGACTGCAGCCTCAACTCTTACCTGAACTCCTGGAGAGCTCCCTGCCCTACAGATGTGTGAAACCGCCACAGTTGTGTGAGTCAGTCCCTTAAAGCAACCGCCCCTCCATAACCTCTGGTGCCTGTGTCTCTAGGGAACACTGACTAATAAAGCAGGGTGAAGTGAAGGTCGCTCAGCTGCGTCTAACTTGTTGCAATCCTGTGGACTGTAGCCCGCCAGTCTGTCCCTGGCATTCTTCAGGCAAGAATACTGGAGTGGGTTGCCATTCCCTTCTCTGGGGGTGGGGGGGTCTTGGTGGCCCAGGGATCGAACCGGGGTCTCCCGCACAGCGGGCAGATTCTTTATCGTCTGAGCCATCAGGGAAGCCCAATTGAAAGCGAGCACCTTTTAACTGATCGTGGCGTCTCTAGGGAGGCTGCACCTGCCCGTTGCAGATTGCAGGTGCAGCTGGAGAAAACCCGGTCCCTGGGCAGGGAGCCCCTGTGGCCCTGCCCCGTGGCACTGGCCACCACCATCCCCAGGTCACCAGCTGTCTTCCCGCAGCCTCCTCACTCGGGGGCACTGTCTACCCAGACTGCTTCTAGCCCTTTCTACCAGATTCTGAGCCCCATTTCTGCCTCTCTGAGGCCAGGTTCCCCGTTCTGTGCTTGTGTTCCGCATTTCCGAGTGAACCTCACAAAGAATCACAGCTGTTCAGAAGCACGCTGCACAATATAAAATTTATTATAGAACTTCAGCAAATATAAATATCCAGGTGCCATTTGGAATGGAGCCCACACCGCACGCAGAAAAAGACTGAAATCCGGGGTTGGGTGGGGGAGGGGAGGTTGGAGGCCCCCTGCTGCGTAGCTTTTCACCTGGAAATCTTTGACCTCCCTTCTGAATGGACGTTAGGAAAACAACCAAAATTTATGGGGGAAAAACAATCGAAAACCCTGCAGCACACAAAAGCAAACCCAAGTGGGCCAGTCTCGGCCCGCAGTGCTTGGTGTAAACCCCACGGAGTCGCTAATTCGGGTCCAGCCTGTCACTCTGCCACTTGGAAGAGAAAAGCATTCAGAAATGCGTTTAAATAGGAACATTCACTTGTAAATAACTGAGAAAGAGCAAAAAGGCAACGTATGAGAATTTTCTCTTGCTTCGGGGATGAAAGGGACAGAAGCACCATGGCAGGGATTTCATTTCCCATTTCCAGAGGCCAGGCTCCCCACCAGGATGGAGACCAGCTCACCCGCCTGGGGCCCCGGGGTCCCTGTGCAGAGAAACCGCCGCTGGGGCGGGACACGGCCTCGGGACGCTGGGGACGCAGCCCGGAGGGGCAGGCCCCGCCTCCGGAAGCGGTGGTCTCCAGGTGGCAGCTGGGCTGGTCCTTAGAAGCAGACCTTCTGCAAGTCTTCCTTATTCCGGGCCGGCCTGCTTTGCCAGAGCTCCGCGGTTCAGGGCGAGCAGGTTGGGGAGCTCTGTCCTGACTCCACGCGTCCTCCCCGCCAAGCGTGTGCCTGTGTGCCCGGGGATGAACACACACACACACACACACGTGCCTGCACACACAGGCACACACGTAGTCCGGTCCAAGAGCTCCGCACGGGCTTCTCTTCTTCCTGGGACGCCTGCTGGTGGAGCGACCGCACGGCCAGCGGGGCTGGAGGCGGCCCCTGTGCCTGCCGGCTCACAGGTTGGACGTGGAGCAGGCCTCGCAGCACTGCTGGCCGTAGAGGCGGTGGCCGCACACCCCGCGCCGGGGCACCAGCGCGCACCAGTGGAAGCGGTCCCCGCAGGAGGCGCCTGAAAGCCAGCAGCCCGCGTCAGCCGCTGCGCGCCCCCGCCGCGGGCCGGCCGCCACCCGCGGAAACCCCGGCAAATGAAGGCAAGGCCGCTCTGCGGGGAGGGCTGCCCCGCAGGTCACACGGACCACGCGGGCCGTGCTGTTCTCACAAGCTCTTTCTTGGCAGGTTCCTGCAAAGCTGGCTTTTTCTGCTTTTCGTGCTAAACACCCCCCACGGAACCACTCAGCCACCCGAGACAACGGGTCTTCTGTGGACTGGACTCCGGTTCTCGGGTCCCTGACTGAAGCAGACCACTCACTCTCCTCCAGCCCCATTTTCTCCTCCAGGAACCTCGACAGACAGGCAGGGCACGCTGCTGCAAATCCCCAAGGCACTTCGGGTGTGTGTGCAGGGATGGCGTTTACCGAGCAGCCGAGGAGCAGCGGGAGGAGAAGGGGACGACAGAGGATGAGATGGCTGGATGGCCTCACCGACTCAGTGGACATGGGTTTGAGTAAACTCCGGGAGTTGGTGATGGAGGCCTGGCGTGCTGCAGGCCATGGGGTCACAGAGTCGGACACGACTGAGCGGCTGAACTGAAGGCAATCCCATGGACAGAGGAGCCCAGCACGCTGCAGTCCACGGGGTTGCAAAAGAGTGGGGCACGAGGTGGCGACTGAACATCAACAATAAATGAATATGCTGGGATCTCGTTTAACTTGGGGTGCAAAAGGCTGCTTTACTCAAAATGGCCTTCCCTGAATACAGACAGCAAGCAGCCCCGAAACGCGAGAGGCAACCGTGCTCGCTGGGAGCCAAATGGACCTCACAGCCGCCTGTGCCGTTTCCGGGGAGGAAGGCGTGAGCAGTGAGCGGTCTGCTCCGTGGGCCCTTTCGTGGGGAAAACTGGTGGCGGTGGAGAGAGAACAGGTGTAGTGGACACAAGACCCTCTAACCCGCGGGGACCCCTAGTTGGTCAGCTCTCTTAGCAGCCACTCCAGAAACCCGACAGCCCCAGCTGAAAAGGTTAAACCTAGGCAGGGGAGAGAGGGCTCTGACACTCACCTTTCTTCTCTGCAACGGGGCAGAACCGGGTGTTGCAGGCCTGGGAGACTGCGGGCTTCTGCAGCATGGAGCAGCCCGCGGCTGGCCGGCCCCCCACCAGGCACTGCACGGACCGCGTCTGCACGCCGCCCCCGCAGCTGGCCGTGCACTGTGGGAGACACGAGCCACTGTCACGCTGGGCCACCTGGCCGTCCGGCCATCCCTTTCTACGGGTCCCCTCCACCCAGGCTCCTCAAGGCGGTCTCTCTCTGTCTCTGGACTGGGGTGGGGGGCTGAACACAGCTGCATATTTCCTAGGTATGGACACTGTGAAGGCAGGCCCAGAAGTCTGAATATTCTTGAATCATCAAGGGTTCCATGGACACACACACAAAGCGGCACACATCTGAGGATACAGGCTGCAGGTCTGACACGAGACGCTCTCACAAGCCAGCCTTTCTGTTGCCCCTGACTCAGAAAAGCTTGACGAGCCAGCCCCCCACTGCAGAGACGTGATGACAATCACCCCTCCCGACCCCAAGTTTTGCAGGGACTCCGGGTGCCTGGGTGTGGCCGCCCCCTCTCAGGAGCATTGTGTCCCTACGCTGGGGCCCCACACTCTGAGGCTGAGCACAGCAGAGCCAGGGCAGGGAGAGGTGGCTCAGTCAGACTGGTCCTCGCCAGTGGGCGGGCATATTTCCTGTATACCACGGTGGTGGGTCCACCGGAGACTCACTGCCGGCAAGAAACCGGGAGAGACGGGAGCGATCGGAGACGGAGGGACCCAAACCTGCAGCAATGAATCTGCCCAGAAAGAAGGCGGCTCACAGTCTAGACCAAATCCTGACTAGCTCGCGGCATGGCTCACACAAGGCTCGGTGTTCAAGAACGCTAAGGATGTTAAGTGGGAGAGGAGCCTCTGCAGAAAGAAGGGTCAGAAAGCGGCCTGGAGATCCTGGCGCGCGGTGGGTTACCCTCAACAGTCACATTAACGCACGGGTAAAGCTCTGCTGATTTGGAGACACACACACACAACTCAGGCTGCTGCCAAGATGTGTGGACAGGACCAATGCCGGGGTCCCCCTGGAGCAGCGGCCGGCGGGGGGCTCTTCCACGGCCGAAACCGCCCACGGCCAGACGCTGAGGACCCGCTGCAGACAGAGCCTGGGGAGGTGGCTTGTAAACCCCTGGGAGAGGGACGCAGTAATGGGGTTAGTAGAACATCTTGGTCTGCCCCTCGACGGAGGAGAGAGGCTGGAAACAGAGTCCCCAGAGCTCAGAAGCGGAGGGAATCGCTCGTTCTTCTTTTCTCACTCTTTCGGGACAGGATGTCTGGGCCACTGGGGAGAAAACCCAGGGCTTTTTGCTGACGAGCATGTGGGTTTGGAACCCACCCTGTGAGGCTGAGCCCTGCTCTTCAAAGCCAACATTGGCAAACGCCATGGGTCGCTCCGTGTCAGGGTAGGACACCGGCGGCCCGGGTCGCGCCAGCTGTCTTTCTGGGGCTGCGGCGTCTCTGAGCTTCCTAGCAGAACCACACTCCTGGCCTGGCGGCCTCTGACTCGGATTCCAGGAGCTCCCTCAGCCCCCGTCCCGGGCGGGGAACTCACTCGGGGACGTGATTCCTAGTTCTTATCCTTACTTTCTCATCCGTAGTGTTGAGCCTCTCGGCCTCTGAGCTGAATTTCTTTCATCACGAGCAGCAGGGGCAGACTGCCACTCCCTGCGTATACCATATCTGTTTATACTGAATCCAAGCTGTGGGCACAGAGGTTGATGTAACTATATTCACTGAAAACAGTTTTTGCAATTAAATCCACGTTTTTACATGCTGATACTTTTGACCTACTTAAAACAGGAAATGCTTGAAAAGGATACAGTCCAAATGTCCTGTGGTCCAGTATTTTAAATGAAACAATTTCTAATACCATTCGGGGAGGAGTTCGTGTATTTCTAAATGAAAAAGCGACATCAGATTTGAAGATGTGGGTGCTAAGTCACTTCAGCTGTGTTCGACTCTGCCACTCCATGGACCTCAGCCTGCCAGGCTCCTCTGTTCGTGGGATTCTCCAGGCAAGAATCCGGGGGTGGGCTGCCTTGCCCTCTCTCCAGAGGATCTTCCCCACCCAGGGACTGAACCCGGGTCTCTTGTGCCTCCTGCACTGGCAGCTGGGTTCTCTACCTGGGAACTCCCAAGTCTGAAGATAAGCAGAGCCAAAGGCAAAAGCACAACTAGCGGGCAGGGGGCAGAGTGGGTGGCGAGCAGGAGCAGCCTCCGGTGGGCTTTAAAGATGCTGCTGCCCTACCCGGCCTGGCAACAGAGCGCACAGTACAGCCCCAGGCGGGGGTGAGGCTGGGCCGGAGGGGAAAGTCCTCCAGACAAGGACCCGGCGGGGCTGCCCTCAGGCACTCATGGATTCGCTTTTCATCTGAAATTCCACATCCAGCAGACACTCCCTGAATGCTCAGTATGGAGCACGCGCCCTGGTAGACACTGGGGAGGGGACTGTGCATATAAAGCAAGCACGCATGTCTGTGTACACATGTCAACGTGGGGAACACACCGCAGGACAGCAGGACACTCGCCACGGAGCGGCCGGCCTGGATGGCTGTCCTGTGGCTGCATCCACGTTCAAGCAGCTCACGTCAGTGGGGGCGGCCTTGACCTCTGACGAGGCCGCAGTACGGACCTGGCACGATTCTGGGAGAGGAGGCGCGATTCTCCACTCCGGAGTGTGCTTTCTGTCCCTGCTTCCTTTTTAGCACAGGGTGCCCGGGAAGCTCGAGGATGCGGGACGTGCTTCCTGGGAGGGCAGTCGCTACCTGGGCAGGGAAGAGGCCACCGGCAGCTGCTCGGGTCCTTCCTGCGGCACCAGGCATGGAGCACGCCTTCTCGGAAGTGATTTGGAGAGAGACGAAGACTCCTGAAAGTTCCTTTGAAAGCGACGGGGAGCAGACATCCGCCCGTGGTTTCCGGGATCAGCCTCTGGAATCAGCGAAGACCGCTTGCTGGCCCTGAGAGGTCTTCTGCGGTGGGGGTGTCCTGGTGGCCTGGCGCCCCGTGGACCCCATAAACTTGGCAGGACTTCACCTCGGAGGTCCTGGAGCCAGTGCTGCCTGATGCGGTTACGAGAGCTGGCCAGGGTGGGAGCCCAGGCGTTCGTGGCCCTCCCCGCCATTGTGTTCACCTGCAGCCGTCTTTTTTCTTGATGTGGACCATTTTTAAAGTCCCTACTGGATTTATTACAATATTGCTTCTGCTTTATGTTTTGTTCTTTTTGGCCTCGAGGCATGTGAGATCTTACCTCCAGGGATCATCGACCCTGCATCTCATGCACTGGAAGGCCAAGTCCCAACCACCAGCCAGCCAGGGAAGTCCCTTCCTTTGCTTCTTAAAAACTGACCATCCAGACTCAAGTGCCCAAGAAGACACGGGGCTCTGAGCTGCTCTGTGCTGCCCTCGCCCACAGACGCCAGCAGGCAGAGAGGGCTGTTAGGAGCCCACAGCCGGAAGCCGGGCCAGAAAGGAGGCTGGGTCAACAACAGTGAGTGCAGAATCTTCCCTTACAGCCGCAGGGAGCACGGGAGGAGGAGGGAGCCGGGGACACGGAGACCCCAGGAGAGATCCCGCAGCCCCTCCCAGCCTGAGCTGGCCGAGGCCGGGGACCAGGCGGGTCACAGCCATTCCGGGGGCTCAACCCCCGTCCTCATTTGCTCAGCTTTGTGGTTGACCCAAACAGACTTACAATCACCTGTTTCTTCCAGATCTCGTGTTTCTTCCTCATCCATACTCACTTCTGGGGAGCTCAGCCCAGCTTTTACCCAAACCATGACATCCTCTTACCCTCCACAGGGTGAAGGTTTAGAACAACCACGCTGCACCTGTGTGCTCAGTCGTGTCCGACTCTGTGCGACCCCATGGACGGGAGCCCACCAGGGCCCTCTGTCCGTGGGATTTCCAGGCAAGAACACTGGAGTGGGCTGCCATTTCCTTCTCTAGGGGATCATCCCGATCCAGAGATGGAACCCAGGAACCCTCCATCTCCTGCATTAGCAAGCTGGTTCTTCACCACTAGCGCCACCCAGGAGGCCCTAGAACAATCACGAGTGCCCTAAAAGATGGAGTAGCCTTTGGGGATCACCCTCTGGAAGTGCCCCTGCAACCCCGACCCCCAGAAACCCAGCACCTCATGGGCTCCGGGGGGAAGGACCTGGAGCTGGCTCCGTGGGCCTGGGGGCTACACTCCAGCAGAAACCTTCCGGCCCAAGGCAGCTGGCAACACCGAGGTGGGGCTCTGCCCGCCACCCCTTCATCCCTACCTGAGACCAGGGCGAGGCAAACCAGCCGGCCCGCGGGGGTCCTGCGGCAGCGAGCGCGGGGCGCTGGGGGCAGGGAAGGCGGGCACAGGCGCGCTGCAGCTCCAGCCGGGGCTGCGGCAGGTGCAGGCACTTCCTGGAGGCCAGCTCACGGTACTTCCCAGACACGGACTTCTCAGCACACTTCAGGAACCTTTTCTGGGTTCCTCTTTCACAGGTAACAGAGCACTGAAAGAAGACAACCAAGGACGTGCGTGAAAGGCGTGTCTCCCTGCGTGGTGGCCGTCTCTCCCGCACAACCATGGAGATGCCTCCTGATTACATCAGCCTGAACACTTATAGATGTGTAAACAGTCAATCCATCCTAAAGTAGATCAGCCCTGAACACTCATGAGAAGGACTGAAGCTGAAGCTCCAATACTTTGGCCACCTGATTCATACTTTTGCACTGAGGTGTTGGAGAAGACTCTTGAGAGTCCCTTGGACTGCAAGGAGATCAAATCAGTCCATCCTAAAGGAAATCAACCCTCAATGCTCGTTGTAAGGACTGATGATGAAGCCAGGGATCAGGGGGCCTTCTTTCCTCGGTTGCTATGGAAACCAGCTGTGTGGGCTGCGTACACGCATGCATCTCAGGACACGCTGTCTCCTCCTGTGGTCATCCCCCTGCCCCCCCACCTAGGCATGTCCTGGGAAACGGCTGCAGCTGCTCAGGGTGAGGTGGGTCCCCCAGCCCGCAGCAGGCATGATGAACACTCCCCCCGGCCGGCAACTGTTCACCCACCCATCCACTCCACACTGAGGGAGCGATGATTGTGTGGGTGACCTGGATGGGGTGCTCCACGGATGTGATACGAAGCCAGAGGACATGCCAAGGAGTGGAGGCCAGGTGTGGGGCTGAATACCAGGGGCAGTGGTACCGGAGACTTAGAGGAAAGGAGTGGAAGCAGAGAAACCCAGCAAGGAGGGGCAGCCCTGAGGTGGAAGGTGGTCGACGCAGTTTCTCCTGGACCTGGCACACCCACCTGGGACCTGGCACACCCACCTGGGACCTGGCACACCCACCCGGGACCTGGCACACCCACCTGGGACCTGGCACACCCACCTGGGAAGGTGCACCCACCTGGGACCTGGCACACCCCCCTGGGACCTGGCACACCCACCTGGGAAGGTGCACCCACCTGGGACCTAGCACACCCCCTTGGGACCTGGCACACCCCCCTGGGAAGGTGCACCCACCTGGGACCTGGCACACCCACCTGGGACCTGGCACACCCACCTGGGAAGGTGCACCCACCTGGGACCTAGCACACCCCCCTGGGACCTGGCACACCCCCCTGGGAAGGTGCACCCACCTGGGACCAGGCGGACACGAGCCACTGCTGCTTCTTGTGCTTGTGGCAGCGCCTGAGCAGACAGGCCTCGTGAGTCCGGGGCTTGGGCTCCGCGGTGCAGACGGCGTCCGGCAGCAGCTGCGCCCTGGCCGAGGGGTTGGTGCTCTTACAGGCCACGGACCTCTTCCGCCAGCCCTTCCCGCAGGTTCGTGAGCACTGCGTGCGGGAAGAGCGAGTGTCGGCTCCCTCGAGGCGGGGATGGGACCGAGCTGGGGCTCCAGCCCTGAGCCCCGAGGCCGGGGAGACTCCAGTTGCCCCCACACCCCGCACTGCACAGAAGGGACCCCATTCACCACCCCACCCATGTCAGCCACCCCCACCCCACTTACCTCCGCCCAGGGCCCGGTGCTCCACGCCGGGGGGCAGCTCTGAGGCTGGCAGGCTTGTCGGCTGGAGGGGACGGGCAGTGGACACAGGCTGGCCGAGACCCGCTCCGATCTGTAGTGCGCGCGCCGCGTGCACTGGACTGGCCGGCTCTGCGTTCCCCCTCCGCACGTGCGGCTGCAGGCGCTCCAGTTCCCCACCGACCAGCTGCGGGGACAGGGGACCCCACGGTGAGGGGCGGGACTGCGTCTCCAGCCGGAGGGGGCCGGGTCCGGGCCGGGGCATCAACCGGCATAACTTCCCACCTGCTGCCTCCGTGCGCAATCCTTCCCAGTCCCCGCGCGGTCTCCCAGGTCCCTGCCCCTTGTAACTTCCTGATTAGTGTTCCTGACCTCAGGCCTCCCCTCCCCTGGCTGCCAGCTTCTCTTGGGCTTGGAAATAACTCCCCTCAACGCAGTGCGTCTGTTCCCCGCCCCCCCCCCACCCAAGCTTTTCCTAAAAGGAAAATTTCAAAGGTATACAAAAATAAAGGCCCCCCGTGTCTCTGTCCGCCCAGTCTCAAAGATTATCAGCTTCTGTGCCCGACCCCTGTGGCATTTTGAAGCAAATTCTAGACATACTAATATTTCAATGCACACCTCTAAAGGATAAGGGGTCTTAGGTTTCTCAGCCTAATTATAGTGCCATGTGAGATTTGAAAATTTTAACAATCATCCCTTAACATCATTAAATATTCAATGTTCCATTCCCAATTATGTTGTCCCTGTCAAAATTTAATCTGCCTGTTGAAGGCAGAATCCAAATAAAGCTCCTGCTTTGAACTGGTTGATGTGTCTTTTTTTAGTCTATAGGTTCTCTGAAATTTCGTTTAGTTTTCTCTTTGTTACAGAATAACTGAATGATGGCTCACCTTACTACATCTCTACAGCTTTCTTTCTTTCTTTTTGCTGATCACAGGACTTTGCAAGCTACATCTCTGTGGCATCACTTAGAAGGCTCTCTGTCCTCTGCCCCTCTTACAATTAAGTCATTTATCTAAAGGCTTTGTCATATTTGAGGGTTTTTGTTTTGTGTCCACAGGCGCCATGAAATAGCACCAATTCTAGGTGGGCTGCTGCTGCTGCTGCTGCTAAGTCGCTTCAGTCGTGTCCGACTCTGTGCGACCCCAAATTGCTGAACAAAACCACCAGCATGTGTCCTCAAGTTCTCAAAGGGGTCTGGGACCCAAATCATGGTCGAGCCTGTCTTTGGGCTTTTGTGAAACTTCTCAGGAAGAAGGAGGCGATGGAGGGAGGAGAGGGGAATCGGTGGCGCTTGCTGGGTTGGGAAGAGGGGTGCCCCCCCCGCCCCGGGACTTGGCAGCGGTGCAGGGGCACTGGGCGCACTTGGGCTGTACTGTGAAACGGGGTAGTGCCTGCCGCGCCAATAAACAAGGACGCCACGGCTATCTGTGATTCCAGCCCTTCCACGTGAATTTCCGAGCTGGGCTGACAAGCGGCCCCACTCCCTACATGAGGCACTTAAAGATGTCGCAGTCATCAGCAGTTCCAGCCCTCCATTGTGAGCCAGAAGGCCCTAAGAGAATTCAAGAGAGAGAAAAATGTCTCCTTAAATATGCAGGGTGCTGGCCCCAGATAGCCGAGAGGCGTATGACAGGAATGAGTTCAATGACCCCAGACTCTTGCATCTTCCCGTGCATAGAAGAACACGAAATTCCTTAACTTGGTATCTGATTTTCCTTCCTTAATAATCTTAGATGTTCAGACTGCCTGCCCTCCTTGCTGCAGACTGGAGTATAGCCTGACTCCCCCTCCCGCCTCCTTGGAGTGGTTTTCTCAGGGTCGCTGAGATGCCTTTTCCCGAGCTTGGAATCCTTAACATTCCCGATAAATAACTCTGTACTTCCAGGTTGTGACTGTATTTTTGTAGTCGACAGAACCAGGATATGTTTACTTAGCTTTGTTTGTAGAAGCTTTGAGCTAGATTATGCCAAAGTATTTCTCATGAACAGACTCTATTATCTTTCTAAGAAAATTATTTAAAAACTGTAATGAAAAGTTTTGTTTGTAAGAACTGTTCCGTAGCAACTGCAGAAATGCTTCTACTTCTCAGTGTTAACAAGATTGTTGCTGTTGTTTAGTTGCTCGGTTGTGTCCAACTCTATGTGACCCTGTGGACTGGAGCCCACCAGACTCCTCTGTCCACGGGATATTTCAGGCAAGAAATCTGGAGTGGGTTGCCATTCCCTTCCCCAGGGGATCTTCCCAACCCAGCGATCAAACCGTCATCTCCTGCACTGCAGGTGGATTGGGAAGCCTGGTCTTCACCATCATGTTAAACCATGTAAATTATGCAAACTCCCCAGGAAACCCGGGCTTTGGGCTCTTAGCTGTGTTGATTCTTCAGCGGGAGGCTCTCCATTGCTTTTCTATTTTTTTATGTTTCCTCCCACTCCTTACGTTTGCCTCTCAGCTGTTCAGCCTCATAAACTCTAACTGGTCAACCCCGAGGCTGCAGAGGTGTCTTGGCTGCTCCCAGACTTTTCACATCCCTGTGTTAAGTCCTCAGTCCCCACCATCTTAAGCTGTTCCAATGGGGTTGGTCCACGCTCTGACCTCATCTTAGCTGCACACCATTAAGAAATGGTCCTGTGCAAAATCGTTCACAAGGCATCTGGAGATGCCAAGTGTTTGCTTTGTTTCACAGGCAGAGCTCCGGGGAAATGTCTTGACTGCAGCTCAAGAAAGAGTCAAAATCCACGCAAGCTTCTGTGCTGGTGTCTGAGGGTCCACTGAGCAGACGAGGCGTATCGGGTGGCTGACGAGTGGCCATACCTGTCCTGCTGTGGTCTGGCTTTTAAAGACCACCAGGTGAAACAGAGCCGGCGGCTGGTATGACTCACGTCAGTCAGGTGTCCCAGGCAGGGCCTGGAGCACTTGGCCACCAGAACACCACGGTGCTTTCCCAGCCGAGGGGTCACCTGGCAGGACTCACCCCGCAGCACTCAGAGCTGCCTGGACACGTGGTGGCGTTTCCAGCAGTGACTCAGCAGTTTGGGCAGGGTTCCCTGGGACCATCTGCTCCACAGTCAGTGTCACTAACTGTCAACAGTCAGGAGCTGCTTCTCATAAAATGACTTTTGCCTTCCCATTAAAAAAATAGCAGCGTTTTGGTTATTTAATGTTTCCTCTGAAAATGCGACAAGGGTATTTGAAAATGCAAATTCTCGACAAGGGTGTTTGGTTTAGTGCAGTCCGTTGTCATGAAGCACTCCCCAGGCAGGCTCGGGGCCGTGACCGCCTTTCAGACTCAGAGCTCACCCTTGACGGGACCCAGGCCTGTGGCTCACGGCTGAGCCCCACCTGTATGGTCAGCTCAGGGCTGTCACAGAGTCAGCGTCAGAAACCACTAACTTCATTTCAGAACTGGGTTTCAGTGACTCTTCCTGTTGCCGTCAAAGTTTTCAGACGAAGCACCCCGCCGATCCCCTTTTCAGGAGTAACTCCTGGTCGTCACTGGAGTGGCCTCGCATAACTCAGTAAGCACGTGGGGTAATGCCCGGGCAGAACCCGGTTCACGGGGTGAACCTAGAGAAGGCCGTGTTCACCGCTGGGTTTAGTTCCAGGGACAGGGCGAAGGACAGCATGTGAACACAGCTTCAGTTACAAGGTGTCCCCCACGTCGGTCAGGACTTTCACAGCTGGTGTCCGTCACCGCCTTCAGGCAGGATGCTCTCAGTCACATTGCCCGCTTTGACTCTGTGACACGATCTTTAAAATCCTCTGTGAGTACAAACATGGACATTCACACGCCCCATGCTCAGTGGCCTGGACTGTGACAGTTGCCACTGCGGCCCAGCGGTCACTGTGTGGGTTTTGAAGACAGAAGGATCTTGTCTTCATAGGAAACCACAGCCACATCACACGTGCAGGTGATTTGAGGTTTACCACGCTTTTCGTCTACATGACATTGTCGACTTAAAAAACATTCACAACCTAAAAAGCTAAGAGTTATGTTTTATTTGGTGGGAATTTTTAGGGTTTAAGCCCAGGAGGCAGAATCTCAAGGAACTCTGAGAGAACTCTCCAAGGAGATGAGGGGAGGAGTAAGGTTACATAGAAGTTTTGCAACAAAGGGCAGGTAGTCTGAACATCAAAAGAATATTGCTGAAGAAAACCAGTGAAGGAATTCAGCGCTTTTCTATATATGGGAAGGCGCAAGAGTCTGGGCTCATTAAATTGTTCCTTTCATAGGCTGTTGGGGCCAGTAATCTGTGTTTTCACATCCTGCGCTCCCCCCGGGACTCACTGTGGGGAGTAGCTGCCGTCGGACGGCTGCTAGATCACAGGGATTCTTCTCCTTCCTGAGCGCCCTTAGGACTCACCAGCTCACACTGGAGGGCTGCCATTGCCGATGACTATGACACCCTTGTTTACTGACATGGCGGGAAATACTCCACTGCTTTCGAGACAACAATGCACATCCCACAATACACAGATGCCAGTTTGAAAAACCTGCCGTAGCCATGGGAAGAGAATGTCTGCAAACACGTTAACTTAAAGAGAGCAGACAGACTGGGAGCTGAAAGCTCGGCAGCTGAGATCACAGGACTCAGGGTGATGAAGAGGGAGAGAAGCTGACTCCTGAGCCCATCTGGCAGCTGGCCACGCATGGGCTGGTCACTGGCCTGGCCCATCTGCTGAGTCGGGAATTACTGGTCTCTGTCAGGGGATGTTTCAACTGTATCAGAGGGTGCAAGCTACGCTCCAGGCCAGTTCCGAGGCAGAAGTCCAGTGCTGAAAGGGCCAATGATCTCAGTAACCAATTGTGCGAGTGAGTGGTATCAGAGGCCAGAGCTGTTGGACACACGGCTTGCACTCTGCACTCGTGCCTTGAGGCCTGGAGCAAGTCCTCCTGAGGTGCAGCAGTAAGTACATTAGAAGTGACAGCAACGCGCCAAACACACACGCCCGGCCTCTATCACGTGTTGGCGGGGATGTGCTAGGCCCTCCAGCTGTCTACGGGATGCATTCTTCCAGAAGCAGTGCCGGGGAAAGGCCTCCATGGTCCCCCCAGCACTGAAAGTCCATTACTGATGACTGGATGGCAAGGATAGGGGCCAGACTTCAGGAAACTGGGCACCTGGATCAAGAAGCCAGGCTCTGGGAAGCCGGCAGCTCAACAGTGACTTCATTTTGTTCAGTCTCAAAAGGCAAACTCCTTTGTTCGATGTGAAAGTGAAGGAGACATTTATAATGAGTCACGCACAGGACTGAACTTTTTCATTGTGAAAGGCAGCATTTCTTGGCTGACTCACATGAGCCAAACTGCAGGACCTCAAAACCTCCCCGTAAAGGAGGTGTGGTGGGTGTTAATTTTATGGACTGTGAGAAGCCAAAGATACGGAGACTTTTTATTATGCAGGGGTTGAAGTGCTATTTTTACTGAACTTCCCTGTCTCACTCCCCTGTCATCAAATGTTATCTTAAGAAGAATCAGTAAGATCTACAGAGCTTCGTTTACATGGGGGAGGCACGGGAAATGGAATTATGAGGGACGCACAGGCCAAAGAAGCCCACCTCGCTGTTGCAGACAGCCTTGATAATTCCCTGTTTCAGCACAGACCCTTCATCTGCAGGTTTTCCTCTGCAGACCATGGAGGGTGTGTGTATCCCATTAACTCAAATGAAAAACCCCGGCTCATAAAAGGTGAGAGGGAAATGCTTAGATTCCGAGTGACAGCGAAGGGCTGTTCTTTGCAGGGCTGCCCCGTTTAGCCAGTTTCCGCGGGAAACTGGAAGAAAGAGGCTGGGTCTCAGAGTTGGGAAGGGCTTCAGAGAGGGTCTGCTTTTTCAGTTATATCTTATGGATGGGGAAATGGCACCTCAAGAAGCAAAGGGTCATGGAGGGAGTGGATAATGCAAACAGGATGGAGCTCAGGACTCCCCCAGCGCTGCCCTCTGACTCAGCCTTGCTCTGCTGGGAAGAGTGAGCATCTTCCCATCGTGAGATGTCAATGTGGGCAAGGCAGCCATCTCCTGCTCCTCTTCACCCCATTCAGCACTCAACCACAGAACCAGCTCTGTGTCACAAACACCTCTGCTATGGAGTAAAAATAAAAAACTGGGGTGGTAACTACACACAGGTAGCCCAGTGAGCAACCTACACCCAACTGCAACTGAAACTGAGGAATGACTTGGTCGGCGGTAACTCCCTCCAGTTTCACAGGGTTTGCACCCCAATTCTTGTGCCCCAGGATGACCACAGGAGCTGAGAGGACCTGTGGCTCAGCCTGGCACTGAGACAATGTTTCCCAAACCACGGCTGCCTGGCAGGGCTTTCACACACCCACATGCACCTGGTCTCTCCTCCGCTCTGCAGGAATCACAAATCTGCGGTTGAGAGTCAGAAATCTGAAATTTTGCAAAGCCCTCCTCCCCTGGACTGGGCTCTGAAGGAGGGCTCTGTAAAAGCCCTTGAGATGACCAAGAAACAGGACACCTGCTCACCAGGGCAGTCCAGGGCTCCGGCTCCTGCGGGTGGTAACTGCCCTCGCTCCCAGTTGTATTAAAGTGGTCCTGATGCTATTTTTAATGATTATGAGAACTCAGAGGTGCCAATAAAACATCAGGGGCAAAGCCTGGTGAGTGGGTTTCTCTCCAGAAATCCATCGACCCTCATTCCCTATCACAGGAAGTCAGAAAAGCCCACCCAGGCAACCCCATTTCCTGGAAGCTCCATGCCCCGGCCACCCCAGCTTCAAGCGTCATCCCCAGCTGTAAACACTCTTCTCCAGAGCTGGCATCTGGCCCCAGACTCAGCGACTGAGCCCCTGGGAGGCTTGCATATCAGGCAGGCTGGGGCTCCTTCTGGAAGAAAGACTTCTCAGAACCAAAGTGGTGGAGGAGCTGGGTTGGAACAGAGCTGCTCCTCCTGTGCGGCCCTTCCGGCCTCAAAATGAAGCGCTCAGAGAAATAAAGGCAGACACATCCAGTGCTGAGACTCTTCCGATCCTCCCAAACAACCCAGCCTGACAGCTGGGGAGACACGGTTCTGACCTGAGGAAGGTCCCATGGAACAAGGTCTTTGGAAATGCATGTTTCTCTTAGGCATTGTCCACTTTAAAGTGTGCAATGTGCAAAGTGAGGGCCAGAGTCTGGGAGATAGCACCTCAATGGCTCTGAGAAATCGCTCCAGTGAGGTGGGGGGGTTGGTGGGGGACAAGAAGGTCAGTACACATGTGATTTTGGAGAAGCGGGAGTTCATGTCATTCGGCACATATCTTTCCAGAACGCTTCTGCTCATCTCAGGAAGCTTTTGCTAATTACGAGAAGCAGTTGCCACCATGAAGGATTCCAGTGCTTTTCTAGATACAGGGAGATACAAAAGTTCAGTTCAGTTCAGGCGCTCAGTCGTGTCCGACTCTTTGCGACCCCATGAATCGCAGCACGCCAGACCTCCCTGTCCATCACCATCTCTTGGAGTTCACTCAGACTCACGTCCATCGAGTCCGTGATGCCATCCAGCCATCTCATCTTAGGTCGTCCTCTTCTCCTCCTGCCCCCAATCCCTCCCAGCATCAGAGTCTTTTCCAATGAGTCAACTCTTCGCATGAGGTGGCCAAAGTACTGGAGTTTCAGCTTTAGCATCATTCCTTCCAAAGAAATCCCAGGGTTGGTCTCCTTCAGAATGGACTGGTTGGATCTCCTTGCAGTCCAAGGGACTCTCAAGAGTCTTCTCCAACACCACAGTTCAAAATTGGGTTCATAAAACTGGCTCCTGAAAATAGCTAACAGTCTGAAGACCTGCCTCCAGTGTTGCCCTGAGCACAGAGGGCCTCGTCTCCGCTCTCCACCCTGAACTCCTTGCGGCTTCCCTGGTGGCTCAGATGGTAAAGGATCGGCCTGCAATGAGGGAGACCTGGGTTCTATCCCTGGGTCGAGATGATCCCCTGGAGCAGGGAATGGCAACCCACTCCAGTATTCTTGCCTGGAGAATTCCATGGACAGAGGAGCCTGGCAGTTACAGCCCATGGGGTCACCAAGAATGGGACAAGACCAAGTGACTAACTCACCAAACTCCTTTCCAGGGGTGTTAAAGTTCAGCAGCTGTAGCAGTACATGATTTAATCCTTGTAGAGATACTCAACATTCAGAAAGCTAAGATCATGGCATCTGGTCCCATCACTTCATGACAAATAGATGGGGAAACAGTGGAAACAGTGAAAGGTTTTATTTTTTTGGGCTCCAAAATCACTGCAGATGGTGACTGCAGCCATGAAATTAAAAGACGTTTACTCCTTGAAAAAAAGTTATGGCCAACTAGACAGCATATTAAAAAGCAGAGACATTACTTTGCAAACAAAGGTCCATCTAGTCAAGGCTATGGTTTTTCCAGTGGTCGTGTATTGATGTGAGAGTTGGACTATCAAGAAAGCTGAGCGCTGAAGAATTGATGCTTTTGAACTGTGGTGTTGGAGAAGACCCTTGAGAGTCCCTCGGACTGAAAGAACCAACCAGTCCATCCTAAAGAAAATCAGTCCTGAATATTCAGGACTGATGTTGAAGCTGAAACTCCAATACTTTGGCCACCTGATGTGAAGAACTGACTCATCTGAAAAGACCCTGATGCTGGGAAAGATTGAGGGCAGGAGGAGAAGGGGACGACAGAGGATGAGATGGTTGGATGGCATCACCGTCTCAATGGACATGAGTTTGAGTGAACTCTGGGAGTTGGCGATGGACAGGGAGGCCTGGCTGCTGCAGACCGTGGGGTCGCAAAGGGTCAGACACAACTGAGCAACTGAACTGAACTGAGAGATACATGGCAAGTGCCAGTCTGTATCTGACAAGATGGGAGCTTGTGGCAATAGATGTATTCATAGCTGGGGACACCATTTAGGTTACAAATATTCTACCACTCGGCCCCCTCAGTAGACAGTTGGTTTTTTACTGGGCAAGATCCATATAACTTCTGACATGAGACTCCAGCATCGTCCCCCAAAAGAACACAACAGTGGGTGCCTCCTCCATCAGCGTCTGTTCCTGGGGATGCTCGACGTCGGTTCTGTTCTTCTCTGAACACAGACGCCCTCTGGATGGGCGTCTCCCTCTCACTGATGCATTTCCAGCCTCGGGAGCAGCTCCCCGCTCTGTTATGAACTGACCCGTCAGATTCTTGGACGTCTTTTCTGTCTTGGCAAAACAGCCGGGCTGCTGCCTACGCTGTGCTGAGCGCTGGGTGGGGTGGAGGGCCAGCCGTGCCCCAGGCTGTCAGCATCCTTCCCTGACACCCAGTGACGCCTGGCCGCACAGGAACCAGCGGAGCCCGCCCTCAGGGCAGCCTCTGCCAGCTGAACTTGGAATCGGAATTATGTAATATAATGAGGCTTGGTGTCGCTGGATGAAACATGAGCTTGGAAAAGGAGAAGGCTGTTTCTGTGAACACTGAGCTGAATCCTTGGAATGACTCAGTCATTAAATGGAACTGCTCTCAACTTAGGTGTGGCTCAAAAGTCTGAAGAAAACATGAAAGATTTAAGACGATTTTGCACCCGGGTGAATGGGACAGGTTTCAGGGTTTTTCCTTCAAGAAACAAACAAAACATCACAGGTGTGGGCATAGTTTATGCAAATAATCAACTTAGATCTTTAATAGGCAAATTCCTACCCAAATAAGCTTTGGTTATAACTGAAGGAGTTAATAAATGGATGAACATTTCTGTATTTTAAGTGTAAAGACAGGTTCAAGGCATATGTTTATCTATGTATTTTTAAAGGAATTTCCCTTAATTTACCATTTTCATCAGTGGACCAAATGAGGGTCTCTCTCATCCTTCTCTCTGATGAGAATACTGACTCCCCCCCGTAAGCATCTCACCTGTAGAGGCCTCTGCATCTTCCTCACATGGCGCTCCCACCTGGCCTGTGATGGGAACTCAGAGCCAGCATTCCCCACTGCCCCACTGTGCCCCCTCTGCCCTGCGTGCCCATGGCGCTCCCACCTGGTATGTGATGGGAACTCAGAGCCAGCATTCCCCACTGCCCCACTGCGCCCCCTCTGCCCTGCATGCCCATGGCGCTCCCACCTGGCCTGTGATGGGAACTCAGAGCCAGCATTCTCCACTGCCCCACTGCACCCCTTCTGCCCTGCGTGCCCATTCCAGGGGGTGGAACCCCTCCTGATCTCTGTCCTCTACTCTTCCCATGTCTCCCCCAGTCACAGATTCTGTTTCCTGATTCCCCAGCAAAGCTGCCCCTTCCTGAGTATGTGTGCGTGTGTGCTAAGTTGCTTCAGTCATGTCCGACTCTTTGTGACACCATGGACTGTAGCCAGCTAGGCTCCTCTGTCCATGGGATTCTCTAGGCAAGAATACTGGAGTGGGTTGCCATGTCCCCCCTCCAGGGAATCTTCCTGACCCAGGGATCAAACCCACATCTCTTATATCTCCTGCACTGGCAGGTGGGTTCTTTACCATTAACACCACATGGGAAGCCCCTCTGACTAAATCCCGGTGGATGGTGATTCATTTTATGTGTCAACTTGACTGGGTCATCGTACCCAGATATTTGCTCAAATATTAGTCCAGGTGTTTCTGAGGAGGTGTTTTGTTTTTTTNAACCCACATCTCTTATATCTCCTGCACTGGCAGGTGGGTTCTTTACCATTAACACCACATGGGAAGCCCCTCTGACTAAATCCCGGTGGATGGTGATTCATTTTATGTGTCAACTTGACTGGGTCATCGTACCCAGATATTTGCTCAAATATTAGTCCAGGTGTTTCTGAGGAGGTGTTTTGTTTTTTTTTTTTTTTTTTTTAAGATGAGGTTAGCATTTAACTCAGGAGGTTCTAAGTGAAGTAGATTGTCCCCCATAACGTAAGTGGGCCTCACTCAATCAGTTGAAGTCCTTAATAGAAACGTACTGAGGTTCCCCAGAAGAAAATATTCTACCAGCAGACAACCTTTGAACTTGAACCACGGCACTGACCCTTCCCTGGGTCTCCAGATTTTGGACCTGCCAGCCTCCACAATTACATGGGTCGATTTCTTAAAATCTCTCTCCACACACACACACACACACACACACACACACACACACAGGCACACTGGGCTCCTTGCCTTCCTCCTCGGATACTTACGATTTGGTAAAGTACTAGGTGCAGAGGACTAGGTGCAGAGGACTAAGCTTCATCCCAGTGCAGGGTGACTCCTCCACTCCATCCTCCACCTCCCCCTCTCCTCCTCCTCCTCAGCCCTCACCTGGCGGGTGAGGTCATTCACATGCAGTCCAGCTGGCTCGATAAATACAGCCTCTCTGTCTATCTACTCAACATACAAGCAAAGAAGGAAAGCCATGTTTCCTTACTGCATCAATTGTATTTCATATGTACTTTTTGACAGTCAATGAAGAGCTGATAAGGACATAACTGGTAAATATGAATTTTTAAAAAGTGAAAAAATCCCACAAACATGTGTCCATTAATTTTGTTGCACTGCTTCTAAGTGATTTTCTAATTATGGGTGAAGATCATGTCCTCGAGAGATCACGCTGCTCAAAGTATGTAATTCTCCCCTCAGAAAAGAATTACTGAGAAACTTGAGAACTAAGTTCTAAAAATGGTGCTTGGGGAAGAATGAGGGACTATGGAAAACAATGGTGACCTAACATATTTATTTACATCTGCAGAAAGGAAACATGGAAACCATCTCAACTATACTCAGCTGAATTGGAGATTCAGGAAAGGCCCTGGGCAGATTTTCCCATCTGTCCAGGTGTTTCTCACCTGAGCACAGAGCAGACATAGATGGTCGTTGGTGAAGGAACATGGTCTACACTGTGAAGGGCTAGATCCACCTCGAAACCAGTGCGACATCGTAAAGCAATTATCCTCCAAAAAAACTGAAAAGACCCTGGAAAAGAACCTGACGCTAGGAAAGAATAAAGGTAAAAGGAGAAGAAAGGAGATCAGTCCTGAATATTCACTGGAAGGACTGATGCTGAAGCTGAAACTCCAATACTTTGGCCACCTGATGTGAAGAACTGACTCATTTCAAAATACTCTGATGCTGGGAAGGATTGAAGGCAGGAGGAGAACGGACTGACAGAGGATGAGATGGTTGGATGGCATCACCGGCTCAATGGACATGAATTTGAGTAAGCCCTGGGAAATGGTGATGGACAGGGAGGCCTGGCGTGCTGCAGTCCATGGGGTCGCAAAGAGTCAGACACGACTTAGGGACCAAACAGTAACAACAACAGAGAAAAAAAGAAGTAAAAAAAAGTCTGTCTTTTAAAAAGAAAAGGGAATGAGATGCTTTGAGAACCCCTAAGAGACGATGCTAAAGCTTTTTGAGTTATGGGAATAAGAAGACTCTTGTGGTTTCTTGACCTGCTTTCAGGCAACAGCTTATTAAGGAACATTCCCGAAGGACAAAGCCTCCTTCTCCCACCACGTCCAGAGAAAGTGGCATTACTGTCCACAACTCTTACACGTTTTGATAGCAGGTGAGGAAATGATACGATTTATGGGCAATCCAGTTGTATGAACAAGAGCTTACATGTTATGTAGATCTGTGGATTTCACATGGGATTTCCTTGTTGATTTAGAGAAACTTTCCTATCCTGTAGATATGCCATTTCCCTAATTGAGAAAGGATGAGGGAACATTTACCCAAATCGCTGAGTGGGGTGTGTGTAAATATACCCTTTAACTCACTCTAAGAGACACTCACAAGCTCACGACAGACGGCCTGAACTCATAAGGGTTCAGATTCTCTCAACTACTTGGATTATGCTTGGAGAAGGAAACGGCAACCCACTCCAGCATTCTTGCCTGGAGAATCCCTTGGACAGAGGAGCCTGGTGGGCTATATCCACAGGGTCGCAAAGAGCTGGACACAACTGAAGCGACTTAGCACACACGCGTGGATTATGCTGCCGCAATAACAGGAAGGCTTATTTTTCCCTGAAAAAGGCTGACAGATAATAGAGATGACATTTTCTATGCAGACACTCTTTTTCTGAAAAGAAAAAAAAAAAGCTTTCATCTAGCCCAGGAGCTGGCAAGCATTTCCCTAAACGGCCAGAGAGTAGACAGTAGGTACTTTAGGCCGGTGGCTACACGATTGCAAGTCCTCCACCTCGCTGTGGCAGGGAGAGAGCAGCCAGAGGCAGGATGTGAGAGAACGGGCAGGGAGTGTCCCAGGAAAACTTTATTTGCAGAATCAGGAGGTGGGCTGCACGTGGCCCTGGGGCCGCAGTGTGCCTGCCCCAGACTTATCCGTTCCACTTGGGGAGGCGAGGACTGAACACAGCTGCAGACACCAGGAAGCGCTGGGTATTTATACAACCGGGATGGCTCTATAAGGTCAGTGTGTCAGGGTTTAGACCCAGCCTGAGTGCAACCAAAGCAGGTTACTGGGAGGAGCGGGTGGGCACACTGCCTCATCATGGGGGACAGATGTCAACAACACAATAGCGACAAGAACAGCCAGCCGCATACAATAAATCTTGAAGTTCCAACAAAAAAGAGTCGCAAATAAGACAGAGAATCAAACGCAAAGCATATGGCTTCCGTACACGGGGGCAGGGGGCAGGTCGTGGGCTCCTTGAAGGGGCAGCCAGGCTGGGCTCTGAGAACCCCGACAGCTGAGAGCTCCTGACTGTCCTGTGGTCCCGCGAGCTGCGGGCTGGTCCTCATTCCGGCTCCTGGAGGACACGGAAGGCTCGGGAAGGCCCCACAGTGGTGTGGGCCGGGGTTTGAGCCCAGGGTCCAGCCTGCAGGCGAGGCACTCCCTGGCTCCCTTTCTATGCTTACATGTTGCCCACTTTGTGCCCTGTGCTCTTCCAAATGCTTGTGTGGATTAATCCCCTCACACCCCATCCATCCAACAACCCCAGAGAGGTGTCGTCAGAATCCTCATTTTACAGATGAGGAAACTGAGGCCTGGAGATGGTGGAGCCTGGACGCAGCCCCTCAGGCTGGACAGTCAAGGTCACACAGCCGGGGAGCAGCAGGGCCAGAGGGAATAGGGGGAGAGCTGTGCTCTCAGCCGCCCCGCGTTCTGCTCCTCAGTGAGCCCAGGCCTCTGCAAGGCGGGCCTTTTAGCTGGGGAATTGAATGAGGCCGTTAGCCAGTGTGGCTTAGCCCTAAACCAGCCCAGGATAAATGCATATATCTGGGGGAGAGGCATTAATCTTGAGTGGGTAGTGAATAATTTTATGTGTATTGCTTTCACATATGTGTAAGTGTGGAATTCACTATTCAAGGTAAACGCTGTGTATTTCTACTTTATGGATCATCACTATACAGAGCACTTTTTTCAAAAGTCCATAATGATTCAGTATGGAATCAGTGCTACGGTTTCTCCAGTAGTCATGTACAGACGTGAGGGCTGGACCCTAAAGAAGGCTGAGTGCCGAACAATTGACGTTTTCGAAATGTGGTGCCAGAGAAGACTCTGAGAGTCCACTGGACAATAAGGAGATCAAAGCAGTCAATCCTAGTGGAAATCAACCCTGAATATTCACCGGAGGGACTGCTGCTGAGGCTGAAGCTCCAATCCTTGGTCACCTGATGAGAAGAGTCGAGTTACTGGAAAAGTCCCTGACGCTGTGAAAGACTGAGGGCATGAGGAGAAGCGGGTGACAGAGGATCAGATGGCTGCATGGCATCACTGACTCGATGGACATGAGTGTGAGCAAGCTCTGGGAGTTGGTGATGGACAGGGAAGCCTGGCGTGCTGCAGTCCATGGGGCCGCAGAGTCAGGCAAGACCGAGTGACTGAGCAACAGCAATATCACAAAATACTCAGTAGGTCCATGCTCTTCCCAAACAGTTTTCTCCTCAGTCACTACTACCTCCAGATTTTCTGTAACATCTGAAATATCTCTTCCTGCCTCTCAGGAAAACCTGTTTAGTGATGTCCGAGGGGAAAGCCTATGCATCTAAAAGGAATTTAAACATTTCAAAACTGGCTTAGGTTCAGTTTTCTTTCTGTTAAAATGGATGAGCTTCCCAGAGGAGAAGGCTTAATTCATCTCTCAAGGTGCAAACTGTGATTCAGACCATGGAAGAGTCACCAGGAACTTTGCGGAGACTCGCTGTCTTCGGATCCCTGTCTCCCTGGAAGCAGCGCCAGTTTCTTGTTCTAATACAGAAGCTGAACTGCCCCACTGTGGCTTCTTCCGTTTATGAGGAGGATTTTAAAAATCATGGCATCACTCCTACAGTTTCAAGCTTTTCTGGTATTTTTGCTGTAGGGTTTGTTGGATCTTCACTCCCAGATAGATACTTTGCAATGATCTTCTGCAGACATACGAGTCGGTTTCCTGAGAATGCTTTCCAAAAGGTGGCTTCGTCCAGCACATCTGGGTGGTTGGAGCCTGACCACAGCCATTCAGTTCTCAGGGATTCTGCCCTCGACCAGGACGAGGGCCCGGATGGGTCTGGGCCAAGGTGGATCGGTCACTTAGGGCCATCATCAGAGGGTTTTACATACCAGGGCTGCCAGGAATGGATATAAATCTAGTGGGTTTTAAGAGAGAAACCAAAGAAGCAGATTGAAGTCATATTGCACCCAGAGCAAATCTGCAACCAAAGCGATACCGTAGAGGAAATCAGCGTCAGTATCCTGCTCAGAGTTTCAGTCACACTCTTGGCTGGAAGGTAGCAAGAGACAGTAAGAGCATCACGGTCGCAGGGTCACACAACCGAAGTTCACGGTGGAGCCACAGAGCTCCCTGAGCGGCGGGGGTGCTTGCTGTTTAGTTTCTGAGTTGTGTCTGACTCTTTGTGGGTTGTAGGCCGCCAGGTTCCTCTGTCCTGGAATCTGCAGGCAGGAATCCTGGAGTGGCTGCCATTTCCTCTCCAGGGGGTCTTCCCGAAAGAGGGACTGAGCCTGTGTCTCCTGCTTAGCAGGCAGGTTCTTCACCACCGAGCCACACTACCACACAAAACTGGCCATCTCAACCCCTTCCTTAAAAAAAATTATGAACGCAGTAATGGCAGCTGACCGACACCTGGGAATATGAAGCATAAACCTACACAGAGGTTTGGGGTGAAGAATTTAACAGTAAAGGACAGAAATGATAGCAGACACACGAATATTTACTGTGGTTTCCACAAAATGATGGCGGGGTCTGACTTTTACAGTGATTTCAAAGAATCTCCAAGTTTGATGTGTTAAGCTGTCAAACTGCTTCCAGATTGAGGTCCAGGTGTGAAGGCACCCCATGCCAAGATGGGTCTTGTGACCACGGGAGGCTTTCAGGCTGAGCGCCTGCCAAGAACATGCGGGTTACATTTGATGCTGGGGTCTTCTTTCTCCATAGGGCGGGAACCGTTCCATTCTCCGCAGGAAACAGACTTCTCACTGCAGCACTTTGAGGAGATTAATCGGATCCAGGAAATGAACACGTAAGAGTATGTAGAACAATATTTATGTAACCTCCTGGCTCCTGTCCCCAGGAAACTACCTTCTTAAGTTGCATTCATTCTTCTTCAAGACACTGAAGATCACTTATTTCTTATTTTCTCACCAAGTCTTAGGTACTCATTGGTTGAACTGCATCCCATCAGCTGGGTTTCATGTATTTGTAAACACTGAAAGGTTGTAACACTTTAAGGAATATTTAGGTAAGTAACAGAGCTGGTTATTTAGTTACTAAGTAATTATTTAGTTAAATGCTGTTTTATTCTTCGGAATCACTTTCCTAATCTAAAGCTTCATATGAAACATTACAAAGAGAATCCATGTAGTAAATGTTATATTCATCTGCTGTTGTTTAGCCAATGAGTTGTGTCCGACTCTTTCGTGACCCCATGACCTGTAGCCCACCAGGCTCTCTGTCCACGTGATTTCCCAGGCAAGAATGCTGGAATGGGTTGCCACTTCCTCCTCCAGGGGATCTTCCCGACCCAGGGACTCAATCCATGTCTGCTGCATGGGCAGGAGGATTCTTTACCACTGAGCCACCAGGGAAGGCCCTGTATTCACCTGCTGCTCTTAAAAATGCTGATGCTCAAAGACCAAAGCAGTGTGAAAAGGCACGTGTTCATACCATCCTGGTATCACGTTTAGTGATACTTGCTGTATTACAGTTGCCATGCTTGATCAGCCTGTGCTGCAAAAGAGCCTAATAATTCAGTGGTACTTACATTATCTATATAGACAAAAGAAGGCCCTCTATCTTATATTTAAAGGCTTTCTCATATGCTCAATATTCTTACAACAGGTTGAGGCAGAGAGAAGCCCCACATGTAAAGACTTCATTCTCTAACTCGGCTGGTTTAAATGACTCAAATTGGGATAGCAGCCAAGCGGTGTAGCATTTATGATAATTTATTCCAAAATATCATATGCAGAACATGGAAACGATGTCTGGGCAGTGTAGACAGTACGATGATGTCTTTCTTTAACTGCCCGTATGATGTAAGGTCTACATTTGGACAAGTAGCCATGAGAGAATTGCCTTAGTGTCCACAGACATCGGATGGAAATCAGGGGAAAATTTGCTTCTTTGAACTAAATAAAGGGCCTCCAGAGGAACAGCAAATAAAGGCATCAGAAAGCGTGGAGGTCAGTACGGCTCACTGCACGTCCCCATCTAACAGGCGCGGAGTGACATCTGACAGGCTGTGCAAGCTTTCATTGTCTTAGAGAAACCAATAAATTTCCCAAGTCCTGAACAATCTACAGCCAGATGATCTGGGCTAATGAATCCAATGCCCAAATCCCTCTTGTCCACTGGGTTCCGACAATACTAGTGATGATGGGGTGGTGGTTTCGTTGCTAAGTCGTGTCTGACTCTTTGCGATCCTATGGACGGCAGCCCACCAGGCTCCTCTGACTGTGGGATTCTCCTGGCAAGAATACTGGAGTGGGTTGCCATTTCCTCCTCCAGGGGATCTTCCCCACCCAGGGGTTGAACCAGAGTCTATGATAGCTAGTATTCAATGAGGAGCTTTAGCTATATTAACTCTTTAATTCTCACAACAAATTTATATTGCAGGTGTGCTTATCATGCCCATTTTAGAGAGGAGAAATTGAGGTGCAGAAATACTAGCTCATGTGTTGAGAATATGTGTGGGCACATGGTGGAGCCAGGATCCCAGAGTTGTGACTGACACCCACGGTTCCGAGGCCATCCGGAGGGATGTCACAAATACAGGTGACAGTGTGGTTAGCTACCCATTCTGGAGAAGAAGTGAAGTGAAAGTTGCTCAGTCATGTCTGACTCTTTGAGACCCCATGGACTATACAGTCCATGGAATTCTCCAGGCCAGGATACTGGAGTGGGTAGCCTTTCCCTTCGCCGGGGGACCTTCCCAACCCAGGGATCGAACCCAGGTCTCCCGCGTTGCAGGCGGATTCTTTACCAGCTGAGCCCCCAGGAAGGCCCACCCATTCTGGAGAAACCCTTCACAAACACCTGCTGCAGTCAGGATAGTGACATTGCCTCACGTTGTGTGCCTGCTCAGTCACTCAGTTGTGTCTGACTCTTTGTAAGCCCGTGGACTGTAGCCTGCCAGGCTCCCTGTCCATGGGAGTCTCCAGGCAAGAACACTGGTGCGGGCTGCCATGCCCTTCACCAGGGAGGGACTAACCTCGTCTGTCTCCTGCCCTGGCAGGCAGGTTCTGTTATCGATCGATAGACCGGATTTTGAGTTAATGACTTTGATAACCACAGGGAGGCCACCCAACCATTTGATGAGTATGAAAACTTGATAAAAAGGCACATTTCCCTGAAACCTTTCTTGGTTAATTAAAAAAAATCATAGTGGAGATTTTGGGAAAGACGGTGCAAGTGAGGCAGCATAGAGATTCCTTTTCTCCAAAGCAAATAAATGGCTGAGAAGTTGTGAACATATGAAAATAATCGAAATAGAGGGATTACTCACGTTACACATCATCCGTATTTGCTCCATAAAGCACTTGGGAAAAGCACACCACAGGGGCAAGGCCAGGCAGAAGGAGATCAGCTCCACTTGGGGATGTAAAGGACTCTGATGCAAATTCCTTGGTCAGAAATAAGCTGAGGAAAAGGAACTTTGTATGGAACCTAGGTGAAGATTGCAGACAACCTTCTTTCCATCAAATGTACATGTAGAAGAGATACACAGCATTCAGAAAAAAAAAAAAAAAGAAAATGAAGTATTCTGAAAGAAGACTTGCTCATCAAAAGCAATTTTACAAAATAGAGTTACACTGTCAGGAAACTTAGAAGCAAGGCAGAGGTAAGCTGACAGAAGGAAGTGAGAGGCAGCTAGGAGAGAAGCAACAGAAGGAAGCTCCCAGATGGGTGAGGAATGTGGCTTTCCAGGTGCCTCGGTTGGTGAAGATGCACCTGCCAGTGCAGGATGCACGATAGATGTGGGTTCAGTCCCTGGCTCAGGAAGATCCCACGGGGCAGGAAATGCAACTCACTCCCGGGTTCTGGCCTGCTAAATTCCACGAACAGAGGAACTCGGTGGGTTACAGTCAATGGGCTTGTAAAGAGTCAGACACAACTGAGCACGCACTTTTTAAAAAGGAAATTCATGATTTAATTACCCTAACTGAAAACCCTCTTAAGACAAACTCCTGCTGACCAGGAAAACATTGAAACATTTCTCAAGAATGAGAAAGCTACTGAATAAAGAAAAGACCGGTGAGGCCACTTTGTTCAGTTGCTAAATCATGTCCGAGTCTTTGTGTCCCCATGGACTGCGGCACACCAGGCTTCCCTGTCCTCCATTATCTCTGAGTTTGCTCCAACTCATGTCCATTGAGTCGGTGATGCCATCCAACCATCTCATACTTCGTCGTCCCCTTCTCCTCCTGCCTTCAATCTTTCCCAGCATCAGGGTCTCTTCCAATGAGTTGCCACTGGATCCATTTAAACAGACAGTTTCACTTAAACAACTATGGTCACAATTGTAACACAGAATTAACATTCTATAATTATTGAAGTGATAGAGGTACATGATATAAAAAATAATAATAACACTAAAACCAAATGGAGATGAGAAACCTGCAAGCAATTATAACAAAGGTTGAAGCCTGAAGTGTGAATAGCAGAGAATGAAAGAAGTAGAAATGTACTAATCACCTTATTTTGCCAAATAGGATTTAATTATATCAATTTATATAATTATATAGATTTTTATATATATATAGAATTATTATAAATATATATATATAAATAACTTTGTGAAGTTGATAAATCAAAAAAGAATAGCCTAAGTATATGAGTTTAAACAGTACAGGCATCTGAAGTAGACTGAGAAATGTACTGTACGTTTCCTCAATAAAAAGAGGGGTGAAAAGGCCATAAGTCAAAAATTAGAAAAGTAACTTCCCTGGTGGCTCAGCTGGTAAAGAATCCGCCCACAATGCGGGAGACCTGGGTTCGATCCCCGGGTTGGGGAGATCCCCTGGAGAAGGGAAAGGCCACCCACTCCAGTATTCTGGTCTGGAGAATTCCATGGATGGTATAGTCCAAGGACTCACAAAGAGCTGGACACGGCTGAGCGACTTTCACTTTCAACAGTAGAGAAACATTAAATAAAAATAGGAAGTAAACAGACGAAATAATTACAAGATTTTATCTATTAGAAACAGCACACAAATGAAATCACAGACTAATGTTATGAAATGTATGAAAATCACAAAGAAATCTGTGCAATTAAAGCATCCACAGCGAAGGCTGGAGTGAAGGATGGGAGTGCAGGGATCACGAGAGGAGAGCAGGGATCCCAGGCCCCATTAACCGCAGGCTGGAGAATGAGCCGTGTTTTTCTTTCCTTCACAGATTTAGCATCACAAGCGTTCACGTTTGAGTGATGAAAATGCATCCTAGTTCAAGCGTCCTCCAGTGCCTTGGGGGCTGACACGACGTCACTTCCATAAAGCCTCAGAACTTCAGTCGACACTCATAGAGTGTGGTCCCTTGGTCCCTGCGAGTCTCCATCTTTTGCCTGTAAAGCCCACAGACCGGTGTGTGTAGGGAGGGCCAATATTCTTGATCCAAGGGATGGTCACCGAGACACTACGGCTATAAATCCTAAGGTGACCATGTCCTCTGGGCTTCCTTGGAGGTGGGGTGGGGATGGGAAGTCAGCTCTGCCGTGTGCTGTGTGCAGAAGCTCACACACTTCATAAAACGGATTCGTCGGCCTCCTTTCTTAAACCCCTCATGTCTGCCATAAAACCGCCATGGCAGGAAGAAAAGGCACTGGCCGGAGTTCAGTATCTCCCGAGACAACAGAAACAAGTGGCGTTTCCAAAAGACAGACAAACAGAAATGCCACGGACAGCTTTCCTCAAGCGAAGAACCAGCGCTTACTTGTAAAAATGCGGATACAGACCCACAGGGATCAGGAAGAAAGAAAGGACATATTTCAGTATTATCCGGAAAGCATATGCCATGGAAATTAAAGTGGGGGTGGAGGTGAGCAATAGGCATAAACAGTAGAAAAGAAAGCATTATCACCATGAGTTTATTAACGTAATATTAAAATATATGTTTACTACTGAAAAATTTAAAAATATAAAATTTTAGTGTCAGGTTATAAAGTCACTATTTCATTGTAGGAAAGAATAAGTAAAATATAATGGCATAAAGTTATGAAATATTCAGGAAAAATAAAATATATTTACTTATGGAAATAAATCTATGAACTATTCTTGAAGAACCCAATGACTAAATGGAATGATGAAGGAAAAAAACCTTGCTTTCTGGTAGGTAGCTTCTATATTTTCAAAATTTCAATTATCAACTAATTAGGTCTAAAGTAACCTAGTAATGGAAAATAACCCCAGTTGAAATGTCGAAAGAATTCTTTTATATTCTTTAGCGTGACAACATGAATTCACCTGGAAAAAAGGATTCAAGAAGAAACAGGAAAGTTTTAAGAAAGACAGCTCGTTTGTGAAATGCTACAGGCATCCACAGTGAGGTTCTGGCACAGAAGGACAAGCCAGTGAAACAGGGACCAGCACTAGAGCGGGTCAAGCAGTTACAGCCACGGATACACATCGTTCCGTGTCACTGGTGTGAGACATGGGTGTGCGAGTTGGACTATAAAGAAAGCTGAGCGCCAAAGAACTGACGCTTTCACTTTCATCCTATTCAGAGGGAGTAGGATCTGTGTGATTCCAGAGCTGAATATTCATCAGGACTGATGCTGAAGCTCCAAGACTTGGGCCCCCTGATGTGAAGAACTGACCCATGGGAAAAGACCCTGATGCTGAGAAAGATTGAGGGCAGGAGGAGAAAGGGACGGCAGAGGATGAGATGTTAGGATGGCATCACTGACTCGATGGACATGAGTTTGAGCCAGCTCCGGGAGTTGGTGATAGATAGGGAAGCCTGGTGTGCTACAGTCCATGGGGTCACAAAAAAGAGCTGGACATGACTGAGTGACTGGACTGAACTGAAAGTACGAAAAACTTTCTCTGCTGTATGAATAAGATTTTACTGAAAACACAAACTTCATTGCACGTTAATTGAAAAATATCACACGACCGTTATAAGAAATGTGTCTGACAAGGTCCTACAACAAATTTTCCCAAATGATTATCTACAGAGCAAGGGTTATATGCTGATCAACCCCATAGCTCATCATCTAAATTAGGACACTCTGGAGGGTAAAAGAGCCCCATTGCTTATAGTAGGACAGCAGGAACTGGATAACTGGATGAACCGGAACTGCTCTGGGCAAGCTGGAACCTAGAGGACTTCTAATTTCGATGTCACACACACACAGAAAACCAGTGAAGACGAGGAGGTGTGCATACAGTTTCACACTGACTCACTTACGGACAACAGCTGTCCGGTTGGCTGAAGTGCTTCCTGATCATTTTCTTGTGTATGCTCTCCAAAGCCCATCTGCCTCAGTTCTGCACATCTAAACCCCAGGGTTGGTAACAGTATCCAGATAATAACTGAGGCTATTCTGAGGATTGATGACTTAATCTCTCATTTCAGCGAGCACTAGACTCTTGCCAGGGAGTATGATTTTATCATCATCATCACCACCATCCAGGAGATCTAGGTTTGGTGGGGCCTGAAGCTTATATAATTGAGGGCAAATCCTGTCAGGACAGTAACATCAACACTGGGAAAGCAGATGGGATCGAGAGGAGCCTTCCAGCCTCAGCTCTGGGGCCCCCACACAACCCCCCAACCACTAGCATCCCCTCAGTGACACTGCACCTGGGTTCCTTGGGCATTTCTACTCCTCCTTGGAAAGTGAGGTAGTGGTGAACACCACTGGTTATAAGCATTTAGAAGAGGCACTTTCTACCATGACTCAACTTACAAGTCACACAGCGGGGGGAGAGGGCAGAGTGACCAGCTGCTCTGGTTGACAAGGGGCTTTTGAAGTCAGGACTGTCTGGGTCATTTGGGCTGTGCTGGTCACTGTAGGAATAACTTACTTTCTTTTCTTCTCAATACAGAACTGATCTAACCATGTGAAGTGAAGTCGCTCAGTCGTGTCCGACCCTTTGCGACCCCATGGCCTGTAGCCTACCAAGCTCCTCCATCCATGGGATTTTCCAGGCAAGAGAACTGGAGTGGGCTGCCATTGCCTTCTCCAGGGGATCTTCCTGACCCAGGGATTGAACCCAGGTCTCCCACATTGCAGGCAGATGCTTTACCATCTGAGCCACCAGGTAACCATCAGTTCAGTTCAGTTCAGTCGCTCAGTCATGTCCAACTCTTTGTGACCCCATGAATCACAGCGTGCCAGGGCTCCCTGTCCATCACCAACTCCTGGAGTTCACTCAGACTCACGTCCATCGAGTCTGTGATGCCATCCAGCCATCTCATCCTCGGTCGTCCCCTTTTCCTCTTGCCCCCAATCCTTCCCAGCATCAGATCACACTAGGACCACAGCCTTGTCTAACTCAATGAAACTATGTCATGCCCTGTGGGCCACCCGAGACGGGCGGGTCATGGTGGAGAGGTCTGACAGAATGTGGTCCACTGGAGAAGGAAATGGCAAACCACTTCAGTATTCTTGCCTTGAGAACCCCATGAACAGTATGAAAAGGCAAAATGATAGGATACTGAAAGAGGAACTCCCCTGGTTAGAGGGTCCCCAATATGCTACTGGAGATCAGTGGAGAAATAACTCCAGAAAGAATGAAGGGATGGAGCCAAAGCAAAAACAATACCCGGGTAACCACAGGCATGTGTAGACATTTCCAATAATTTTCCTCCATATTCCCATTGCCTTGCTTCAACTTACCCCTGCTAATAGCACAGCACTGTGTCCATTTCGTTATCTTACGGCTGTTTAGCTGTCAATCTAACGATAGCCAACAGGCGTCTGGAGTGAGGCGCGGTGGGTCAAGTCCGCGTGTTCACCCCGTGGCCTCCCCCGCTGCTGGTGAAGGCCAGGAAGGAGGTTTCCCCCGCAGAGGCTGACGTGGGAGAACCCGGGGGCTGTTAGAATGGGAGGCTCTGAGACCCCCCGCCCCGGGGCCCTTCTCTGCTGTGCTGGGCACACCGGTTGGCCCGCCCCTGATACGCATGCATCTGATAACGGGACCCACTGGAGAAATGATTCCAGGGGAAACTCTGGCAAGTGACAGAGCTGCTGAAGAACCCGTCTCAGCCTGGAGACTGTCTAATGAGCATCTTGAGGCCGGGACAGAGGATTGCAAGGCATCGGGGGGGACGTCAGCACAAAAGGGAGAGACCCCCACCACACGAGTGTTAGAGGAGAGAAATACAGAGGGCATAGGACCCCTCGGTAAGGGACACAGGGCGGGGGCAGAGGGAGGGAGGGGGAGGCAGGACATGAAGCGAGAGAGAGAGAGAAAAGAAAAATAACAGAAGGGCAGCAATATATAATTTTTTTCTTTTTTTAGAATTTTCAAAAAGGAAAGAAAGAAGCAGAATGTCTTAATAGAGAGGGAAGGATCAAAAACAGAAAAAGAAAAAAAAAGCGTGTGTCAGGTATTTAACAACAAACTAAACGGTCTACAGCAGAAAACTTCAAAGGTAAAACCTTAAACATCTCCTAGAACAAAAAGAAAAAGAGACGGGCATTTGAAAAGAAAACGAACACATCAAAATCCAAGTCTAATGCATCAAGAGTTCAGAAGGCAAGAATGTGCAGCATGAAGGGGGAGGTGATTAAACCCATTTTTTCCCCTAAACCGACAGGGCCCATATGGGCTCACCAAACAAATGAAGATACGACAACATGAAAGCAGATGGGAAAGTTGGGAACAAACAAAAGTACCTAGCAATTTCACAAAAGGAGAGGCAAACAAACAAAAAAGCCCGTTTCCAAGGAAAAGGCTGAGAGTCCAAACAGCAGCAGACTTCTCAGCAGGTGCAGGGGACCGAGGAGGGTGACGTCACACCCATGAAACTCCAAGTGACCGTGACCTCCACCACTGAGTCCTCCTCTCAAACTGTCATCCCTGAAGCCCCGCCGAACACTTTCTCAGACAGGAGAATGAGGCTGTTTTCCTAACTACGGTGTCAGCCAATGGAGACACACAATGGCCTGGCAATCAAGAAGCAGTGGGATCCACATGGCAGAGAAAGAAGGGGTGTCCAGGATGACGGGCTGGACCAGAGGCGGTGGCACTGGTTCCCCCGGTGCCCAGGCCCCAGGATGAGGTCCCCAGGGAGAAGAGACTCTCTGGCCTGTTTAACCAAGCGAGAAGCACGGGACAGACCTGGGACACCCTCACCTCCTATAAACCCTGTCCAGGCTTGCTCACTGAGGTCTGCCCGACACCCTGACCCTCCTGCTCTCATATCCTCTGCCTTGCTCTATTTTTTCCTTTATATCCACGGTTCTTATCACCTTCCAAACATGCCATTGTTTCAAAAATACACTGTGTTTATTATTGACTGTCTCTTCCCCGCTAACCTTCCCAAGACTTGGACTTTTATCCCACTGATACACGCCGAGTGCCCCACACAGAGCAGACACTCAACAAGCATTGGTTAAGTGAGTTCACAAACATGATTTTTTTAAAGGGTTTATGTAAAACAAAAAATCATGTAATCATTAACTTTTAGAAAATACAATTTTATATACAAAAGGATACAGAATCAGGATGTTCTGCTTAACAGAGAATAATAAATAACAATGTCAACAATGAATGCCAATGGGATATCACCTTACGGGAAGGATGGAGGTAAAGGAATTTGGTGTGAAGAGAGAGCTTAGTGATGTGAAAGTCACACAAAATGATGGTGAAGAGCTGCAGCCTCCCCTGTGATGGATCAAAGGGTGGTCTCCAAACCAACAGAAAGGAAAATGATGACTACACGCGGTATTGAGAAATACTTCTCTCCCAGAAGAGAGAACCAGGGTAACGGAGTTGTTCCTCCTGGTCAGTGGGGCTGCATGCGTGGGGCAGGGAGTGTGGCCTCTCAGAGTGAGCCTTTAAAAAATCAATTAAAATAATGCATGCAAGAAACACAAACCAAGGTTTGGTTCAAATGTTGAATTTTGAGAATTTAAGTGAATTCTTCTCTTCAGTCCTTTTTTTTTTATTGTTAGATGTCATAAATGCATGGAAACAATTAAAGAATCCCAACAGTTGGAATTCTGTTCGACGTAGAGATAAAAGAAGGCTGCTATCACGTGGCGGCTGGAGGCAGGAGGGGGGACACTTGTGTGTTTCCCTGTGTTGTGTGGGATCCAGACAAATCCAAACATTCTAGGAGACTGCAGTCTTTATGGCAATCACATTCCTGGTGACCACAGTCGGAAGCGTGTTAAGAATCTGTCCTCTGTTAGGTCTTCGGCCCTGAACTAACATGGAACCTGCCAGTTCTACCATGGAAATCAAGCTGAACACAGAATCTTTTATTCTGCCATGTGGTGCTATTTCATCCTGTAATACCATTTCTTTGTTAAAATGAGGTCCTGTCTGGAAAGGAATATTTTAATTGAAGATGTAGTTTACCTAAACAAATATATATGAGGATCTCTTTGGCTCTGGGAATACTGTTTAAAAATTATGCATGTCTTTAAAAGGCAATGAATCATAAGTAATATTTATTAGAAACTATAAATAAAATAGGGACTGCTGAAGCAGGAACACTGTCAAAATAAGATGAAAAATAATCTAAGATTCAATGATGATATTCATCAAGATATTGTCAAATATAGCCACATGCTAAAATTAATCAATATATCTCCTTGTTTTCTGAGACTTTAATGTTATAAAGTCACCACAGCTGTTCAATATGTTTGGCAAAACCATGTGGCTTGTAGATGACTTTGGAGTGACAAGACATCAGAAGTCCATCAAAACTAACCTGAATTCTTAAGAAAATTCTAACGTGAACTGCAAAATCAGTGATTAAACTCCGGTATCAAATGCTAGTCAGCTAGTTTGGCTACCCTCTTAAGCTAAAGCTCTTTCAAGGTTACATGAGTTCACTATCCTCATTTGCTCAATTTTCCTAGTCCTAGAAGGTCAGTGATTTTTTTTCTTTTTAATTTAGTGAAAGTATTTTTAAGGTGGTGGGGGTGAGGTGGGGTGGGGTGAGGAAGGCAGGCAAAAAGGAGGATTATAATGGAGGAAAAAAAAGAATTTTTCTTCCAAAATAACACAGGTAGCTTTTCAGGGATCAGAAAAGTGCCATGTCTCACTTTACCATGTGGTATCACCTTGTAAGTTTGGTCTGAAACCTTAAAGAACTGTATGGGGCCTCTATGAGTCAGAAGTGCACCCTCTGCAGAGGTTGCTATGGAGACAGATGTGAAGCTGAGATCCAGCCAGCCTAGAGTACAGACTTTCTAAAGGGGTGGAGGGGCACAGCCCTCAGAAGGGCTACGGGGAGATGCCACCTTTCCCTTCTTCCACTCCGTCCCCCTTGACCTGCTCATTTCAGACTTGTGGGCTCATCTTTAGGAAAGAAAGAAAGGCCACATCCCCTCCTGCCCATCCCAGGCTCACTCTGACTTCTGAATCTGGGACAGCAGGGTAGGTTGCACGTTACCTCTGAAGAGAAGGTTCAGGGACTTGCCTGATGCTATGGACTTGGACTTCTCATACATTGAAACAAAATAAGGAGGCAGGCCTCCTAAGGGCTTCCTAGGGGGTGCCAGAGATAAAGAACCTGTCTGCCAATGCAGGAGACTCAAGAGCAGCAGATCTGATCCCTGGGTGGGGAAGATCCCCTGGAGGAGGAAATGGCAATGCACTCCAGTTTGCCTGGAGAATTCCATAGACAGAGGAGCCTGGCGGGCTGTAGTCCATGGGGTTGCTAAGAGTTTGGACATGACTGAGCAACTAATGCTTTCATCTTCTTGGATTTTTTTTTTTCTTTTTATCCTAATTGTTGTTGAGCTAATTCTGACCACCATGCCTGCATCCATGACCTGTGTGATTAGGCTCACTGTAGGACCTGCAGGCCCAAGTGGGCGCTCAGGGAAGTGCCCACCTGGCTCACATGGCTGGCCAGGGCACTGCCCATCTCGCCTTCTCCTTCCCTTCAAGGCAGCAGGCTGCTTTCCCGACGCCCTGGTAGTGTAACGGAGCAGGACCCTGCGGGGCCTTCCCAGGACGGATGCCCCACCTCCTCTACCTGACTCTTGCTTGCAGAAAAACCTTAGCCCGAGAGTAAATCTCATCAGAGAAGTGACAAAAATCCTGAAGCAAAGAAAGACCAAAAAAGACAAAATCGTATTGTTAATAGTTTAACCATCAAACGAAGTCAAGGACCTTTATTACTTCCTCCTCAGGGCTGGATACTATTTTAGATTGTATACTTTGAGCTGCTGTGTAGATTCCAAAATCCCCACCGAGTGGAAGGAGTTACCTACGTGATGATCAGACTGTAGCCATGACCAGAGCCATCAGCTACTCTATCTTGCATGATCCCAAGAACTGGGAACAAACCACCACAGGAACTGAAGACCAACTGTACTTAAAACAACCGAAATGACACTGATCGGATCACAGGTGACTAACTTCCAAGATGACTGTCAAGAGCCGACTGTACTGTGTGGCATGTAGCCCCCTTCCTCCTGTGCATCCCCGAAACGCCCACCCTTTAAAGCTCCTCCCCATGACCGGCAGTGGGGCGTTGGCCTTTGGACCTGAGTCCACCTTCTTCCCAGGCTGCCGGCCTCCTGAATAAAGCAAACTTTCCTTTGTACCGACACTTGTCCCTGGAGTATTGGCTTTCAAGCGGCGAGCAGCCAGACCTGAGGTCAGTAACAGAAATGCTTAGCTTTTTCTTCCCCACCGGAAAGACAAAAGCAAAGTGGCAGGAGCTTTCTCAGCGCCCGCCCGCGGCCACTGGCCTGGCGTGTCCCTGTTCCTGCCGGGGCCCCACCCGCAGAGCTGCTCTCTGTCCCCGCCCTGGTCATTCCCAGAGCTGCCCTGGCTCAGCGCACCAGCTCCCACGGGGAGGCAGGAAGCAGCCGCCCTTGGCTCCGCGGCCCTTTCCAGGTTCCTTCTGTCCTTTATGGCGAGATTCGCCAGGGACGGGCCGGTCCTCACCTGCTCTGCTCTCTCGCCTCTCTGGAAACCCCACGTCTTTGCTCACCCCCCGCCCCCACTGGACATGCTCACGTAGTGCTGATGATCCAAACCTTCCTAAATTTTCCCAGCACTCGAGGTGCAGGAGGCAAGAGGCCCTGCCTCCCAGGCGGTGCACGCTCGGACCCCGCCGCTTCCCACCGGTGTCTCTGTCCGCCTCCTCGCCCTCCTCAGAGAATGCACGCAGAGAAGCCTCGCAGCACTGCATGGCCCACCTGTAAGGGCTTCACTCCAACGTGAGCTCTGCCACAGAGCACTCAGCTTCTTCCATAGATCCCTTATTTCGGAGAGCTTCGTAATAATCATGTGTGGGCAACCTGAAGATATTTTTAAAGATACCCAAATTTATGTGGCTGTCTGTGTTATTTATCTATATCAAAAAGCAGTGGTGTGAAAGAAGGAGAGAAGGTAGGATTTCCTACAGTAGCGGCCATGAAAGAGTAGAAAGAGAATTGTACAGACTCATTAGGGAACAGGCATGAAGTGATCAGACGCAAAGACGATGGAAGACTCAAATCCTAAATCCTGACCTAGATTTGTTAATAATGCACGAGCAGCTACATCTCATGTAGACAAGCTAAGCTTGAAGGTAAAAGATATGCTAGATTTGATAAATTCAAAATCCAACAGAAAAGTATTCAAGGTGAAGAGAAACCTAATAACAGAGCTATTTAAAAATAAAGAGAATGAAGAAACGTAAGGCAGGCCAAAAACAAGGAAAGGTAGCCTCGTGCCACAATGTCGATGAAAAAAAACAGATTATCCACTAAAGTGATATTAGGAATATTAGGAAAAAGCAGTATTAGGAATAAGCATGGCTATTGTTCAATATAAAGAACAATTCAGGCAGAAACTAGACGCCTACCTAACAACATAAAGTAGAATTTTAATGTTAACTATAAAGCAAAATTAATAGCAGAAACAGAAAAATAAACAATCCTAATGTGAGATTTTAAAGTGTTTCTCTCAGAAACAGACATACTAGAAGGAACATATTTGGATAAAGAAGAAGCCTGATCTGTCATATAAATAACCTTAATATAACACAAAACACACATTCCTTCATTCCCACAGAAAATATTTGTAAAAACTCCCATGCCTAAGGCAGAACGGAAATCTTGGAAATGCTAAAAATGACATACTTTTTAACTCTTTCTTTGATCTCGATGTAGTAACATCTGAAATAACAAAAAATTCACCCTGAAGCCTCAATAAATTTAGAAATGCAAAACCACAATCATTGTAAGTAATTCATGGATCAGACAGTGAAACAATGGTGTCTAACCTTACTTAAAAAACAACACACTGAGTTCTCTCAGAAAGATGTGACTCTGAGTGAAGCCTCAGTTTTCAACAAATATTTCCAGAAGACCTGATTGGACATGTGCAGTGAATACACACAGGCAGCTGTAGATTCTTAGCAAAGTCTATTTTATTAGTATCAATCACCTCAGATATGCAGATGACACCACCCTTGTGGCAGAAAGTGAAGAGGAACTCAAAAGCCTCTTGATGAAGGTGAAATAGGAGAGTGAAAAAGTTGGCTTAAAGTTCAACATTCAGAAAACTAAGATCATGGCATCTGGTCCCATCACTTCATGGGAAATAGATGGGAAAACAGTGGAAACAGTGTCAGACTTTATTTTGGGGGGCTCCAAAATCACTGCAGATGGTGATTGCAGCCATGAAATTAAAAGACGCTTACTCCTTGGAAGGAAAGTTATGACCAACCTAGATAGCATATTAAAAAGCAGAGACATTACTTTGTCAACAAAGGTCCATCTGGTCAAGACTGTGGTTTTTCCAGTAGTCATGTATGGATGTGAGAGTTGGATTATGAAGAAAGCTGAGTGCCGAAAAATTGATGCTTTTGAACTGTGGTGTTGGAGAAGACTCTTGAGAGTCCCTTGGACTGCAAGGAGATCCAACCAGTCCATCCTAAAGGAGGGCAGGCCAGGGTGTTCATTGGAAGGACTGATGTTGAAGCTGAAACTCCAATACTTTGGCCACCTCATGTAAAGAGTTGACTCATTGGAAAAGACCCTGATTCTGGTAAGGACTGGGGGCAGGGGGAGAAGGGGATGACAGAGAATGAGCTGGCTGGATGGCATCACCAACTTGATGGACATGAGTTTGGGTGGACTCTGAGATTTGGTGATGGACAGGGAGGCCTGGAGTGCTGCAGTCCATGGGGTCACAAAGAGTTGGACATGACTGAGCGACTGAACTGAACTGAACTGATTCTATGTATCTATAGATCTACCTACCTATGTTGAGAAAGACTAAGGGCTGGAGGAGAAGAGAGTGACACAGAATGAGATGGCTGGATGGCATCGCTGAATCAATGGACATGAGTTTGAACACGCTCTGAGAGAGTGACAGAAAGGGGGCCTGGTGTACTTCAGTCCACGGGATCACAAAGAGTTGGACATGACTTACCAACTATCTTCCTGCTGCTGCTGCTGCTGCTAAGTCGCTTCAGTCGTGTCTGACTCTGTGCGACCCCACAGATGGCAGCCCATTGGGCTCCGCCATCCCTGGGATTCTCCAGGCAAGAACACTGGAGTGGGTTGCCATTTCCTTCTCCTAATTGCCACCTATCTATCTACCTTTCCATCTGTCATCCGTGTATTCTATTTATCTATTTGTAGGTTTCATTTTCATTTTTATTCCAACATATTTGAAGCATATGCTATCATGTGTATTATTAGGACACGTGGTGAATTTTAGTTCATCATATTGAGGTCTCAAGACCAGAATAATAAAGGTATTATGAACATTCCAGGCATTATTTAACCTTTGTAAGTAAGTTCTCTGACATATAAAAGTATTCCCAAAGTGCCTTTCTGCCTTTGCTCACATGGATAAATATACAAAACAACAAAACACACACACACACACATACTGACACGCAAACATGCACCAACGCAAAACAAGTAAAAAGCGAGACAAATAAGGAGACCCCCCCCCCCAAAAAAAAAACACCCAAAATATTTTATGGAACTACGTAAGGAAGGTTTCTGGTGTGAAATGATGACTCCAGATCTAAATAGTTAGCTCACTTCTATAGCTCCACTTTGCAATGATTTTTCCATTTTAATATTTCAGTGACCGAGGAAACAAGTCAAGTCAGCCTTGATTAGGACTAGTCTGTCCTTATTTGTAACTTGGTTTTCAGTACGGATGCACTGTAACCAACACCTTTATGAGCCTGAATGTATCCTGACCTCCTTGTTTTGGTTCAGCCACATCTTTCTTGGGGGAGACACAGTAAGACACCCGCTTTTCCACTGAGATACCGTCACATCTAGGTGGCGATGCAGTCACCTAGTCAAGTCCCGATGCTCAGCCCCTGCCCTGGCAGCTTCGCGCTTTACACCAAATGGTTCTCCGAAGACTGCCAAGTACAGAGATGGCCTAACGTTTTTGGTTTCTCTGGTTAAAAGGAGACAGCTAGATGCCTTTTCAGTAGGGGCGCAGCAGAGGGAGGACAGGTTTCTAAAGAAGAGGAAGGGCCCGTCAGGGAGGTGGCGTCTGTGGCCGTGAACCGTATGTAGCACCAGGTCCCCTGACAGAGTCAGCTCAGTCCCAGAAGAACAGCAGAGGGAACCGCGCACTGCAGGGCGCGGCCTCTGTAAAGCTCCCCTCCCTGTGGCTTCACGCCTCCGCAAGGGTTCTGAAGTTCGGCAAAGCTGATGCTCATCCCGTAAGTGGAAAGAAAACAGGAGAAGATAACTGTACCAAGTCTCCTACATCCTTCATCGCCACTGGCACGTCACCAGAGAAATCCATGATTTGAAAAGAGACAGGGGAAAGGACAGATGTGTGGGCACAGCGAGGGAAGGGCAGGGCGGGACGCCTGAGGGCGCCATGGAAAGACAGACACCACCAGACGTCAAGCGGGCAGCCGTGGGGATTTGCTGCGTGACGCAGGGAGCTCGAAGCCGGCGCTCCGTGGCAACCTAGAGGGGAGGGCTGGGGTGGGAGAAGGAAGGCGGTTCAAGAGGGAGGGGACATACCCCTGCCTGTGACTGATTCGTGTTGCTGTATGGCATGAACCAACACAATACTGTAAAACAATCATCGCCCAGTTAAAGATAAATGTATACAACAAACAAACAATAAGTAACATTAAATTGAAAATAAATGAAGCTGTGCTCCAAACTCAAGGGTGACGTGTAACTGATTTACTAAAAGAAGAAACACTCTAGTATGATTCCCAAAGATTCCAGAAAAAGGTGTTGAAACAGAAGTTGGGCTGCTAGGTGGGGGGACCGGCTCTGTCATCTGTGGAATCTGGTGCAAGGTGTGAGACCATGAGGGATTTCAAGCATCGGAGAATTAAACCAAATGGGGAGCGTTTCCAGCATGGGGCCCTGAGCTATGGGGCAGGGAACACGCCCAGCAAGCCGGTCCTGGAGCTAGTTTATTCCCAGTCACTCTTAAAATTAAATGAACTGAAATACTTCCTTAACACCCTGGGAGTTAAGCCCTTTCACATATATGGACCACCTTGGTGGCCAGGGTCCTTTCCATCCCTGGGTAACCTGCACACTACCCGGTGTGAGCATTGTCAAGGCGTAAACCTAAGTTGCTGTCGCTCAGTTTCTCAGTCGTGCCCGATTGTTTGCGACTCCGTGGACTGCAGCACGCCAGGCGCCTTCGTTATCTCCCAGAGTGTGTCCAGACTCACGCCCATTGAGTCAGTGATGCCATCCAATCATCTTTCCCTGTCGCCCTCTTCTCCTGCTGTCAGTCTTTCTCAGCATCAGGGACTTTTCCAATGTGTTGGCTCTTTGCATCAGGTGGCCAAAACATTGGAGCTTCAGTATCAGTCCTTCCAATGAATGTTCAGGATTGATTTCCTTTAGGATTGACTGGTTGAATCTCCTTGCTGTTCAAGGGACTCTCAGGAGTCTCCGCCAGCGCCACAGTTGGAAAGCATCAGTTCTGCTGGGGCTCAGCCCTCTTTATTGCAGGCCAAGTGTTACTGCCGCCTCTCCTGCCCCTGGGAGAACTGCTGTAAGAAGACCACTAGTCTTTCATGATCACTAGAACACGACGTTCCCCTGCTCATCTCCTCCCTCGTCTCTACCGAATGGACGCAGTCACCCTCGTCTGGGTCTCGGTTGTAAGAGAAACAGTTCTGCTGATGGGTTTGTAGGAGTCTGCAAAATGTAGACAGAAACGATAGGACCATCCAAAGACCAAGCGGGAGGAAAGCAGAGAAGGGCTCCGTTTGTACGGGGAGGAGGTATCGAATGACAAGACGCTTTATCTACACCCTTCCTCTGCATCCCTAGAAGAATACTACAGAGAGAGGCGAAGCATCCATTTACCATCTGGAACGTATTTCCTCTTGTTCTGCCTTCAGCCGGTTGACCAGGAAGGCGTGCAGTGAGCGCTTGTGCTTGGAAAACGAGAGCGATAAGCGGAAGGACAGGAAGAGCCGCTCCATTTAGATAAACTGAGAAATCGAAGCGAAATAAATACCCGTGTGATTTATGGCTCATGTATCAAAAGCAAGCCATAAAAATGCCTGATCCTCGCTTAAATGAGCCGGGGGAGCGCCGCGCGCTGCCGTCCGCGCGGGGCCAGCAGAGCCTCCCTCCAGGCGCGCGGCGGCGCGGGGCCTCGCTCGGTCCCTGCGGCGCGGCACGAAGTGCTGATGCTCCAAGACCAGGCCGGGGTGCCCCCGCTGGCCCCCTCCTCGCAGACATTTGAGACCACCTTCCTCCAGGCCGGGAGGCTCCCGGACTCCCGGCTCTCTGCCCGCGGAGATTTACGACCTGGGTTGCACCCGGGGCCCTTGTGCGCACGTGTGCATGGAGACCGATAGGGGCTGTCTCTTATACACATCTAGATGTGTATAAGAGACAGGCCTGATGCTATGGACTTGGACTTCTCATACATTGAAACAAAATAAGGAGGCAGGCCTCCTAAGGGCACGCCCCCGCCCCCGCCCCGGGGTCCTGCGGGGAGCCTCCCTCAAGAGCAGGAGTCAGCAGATTGCTCCCGGCTCCATCCTCTGCGCCCCCCTGTCAACCAAAGGCGGTGGGAGGCTGAGCATGCAGCTGTGCCCTGCGGCCGCGGGGGCTTTGTGGGGCCCGGAAAAGCGGGTGGACGCTCCGCTTGAGAGGGTCGTGGATGGATGCCTCGCAGGCGGCAGTCTAGTAGGGAAGACATAGGCTCTCCCAGGCGTCAATAGAAAGCTTGGATGTGCGGCTCACTTAACCAGGAAGGAAAAACTGGCAGTATTCTGGGCAAGAAGGAAAGGTATCTTACATAGGACAACAGAACAACTTTAAAATCAAGATCTATTTTCCCAGTTCAGAAGGGTGATATGACAGTGCCCAGGGATGGGTGCCGGAGAAGGCGATGGCCCCCCAGCCAGTGCTCTCGCCTGGAAAACCCCACGGACGGAGGAGCCTGGTGGGCTGCAGTCCATGGGGTCCCTAAGAGTCGGACACGACTGAGCGACTTCCCTTTCACTTTCATGCATTGGAGAAGGAAGTGGCAACCCACTCCAGTGTTCTTGCCTGGAGAATCCCAGGGACGGGGGAGCCTGGTGGGCTGCCATCTATGGGGTCGCTTGGAGTCGAACACGACTGAAGTGACTGAGCAGGGATGGATGCCTGGAACACAGTTCCTCCTTCTGTGTTTGTCACTGATCGTTCTGTTTCACAGTCTAAGTAAATCGCTAACGCGAACTTGTTTCTTCTTTCCGGCAAAAAAGGAAAGAGCCAAGATTTAGTGAGTGTTTTAGCACATGTCCTGGACTGAGTGAGAGCTTCCTCATGGATTCCCTCGACACTTCCTTGACCTACAGGGCCCTGATTGGTACAAGGTGAGGGTACTAATATAATATATATAACATGAAGAATATTATATGTCCTCGTGCTCAGTCATGTTCAACTCTTTGCCACCCCGTGGGCTGTAGCCCGGCCAGGCTCCTCTGGGCCTGGGATTCTCAGGCAAGAAGACTGAAAGGGAAGTATTCATCTCCTCCTCCAGGGGATCTTCCTGGCCTAGGGTTCGAGCCTGTGTCTCTTCTGTCTCTGCCCTGGCAGGCAGATACTTTCCTGCTGTGCCACCTGGGAAGCCCCCAAAGACACCGCTTTCTGCTTTTGAAGTCACGTTCAGCAAAGCCAGCTGCCGCGGGCCTCTAAAATCGAGACGCATGAGGCCACATGCGACATGGTGAGTGCCTCAGCTGTCAGAAGGGCCTAGTGAGCTTCCCTTCTGTAAACACGTTACTCGGATGGTTTTGACAACCCCTCTGTGAAGACGGAGCCAGGGAGATGCAGACAGACGGTGGGCGAGCTTGGGGGGTGACGGCTGGGGGAGGCAGGGCAGGACCTCGGCTGCCCCTTGGGCTCCTGCCCGCGCCCGAATCAGGGGACCAGGGCTTTCTCGAGGAGCGTGTCGGGGCGGCGGTGCCGGGGAAGGGTGACCGAGATGGCCGAGGCCTGCTGCCACACTTGCACAGGGTCCACCCTCCCCGGACAGCTGGGACCGGCCTCACCTCGGGTCTCTAACACATTTCACTCGGTAAGGAAAGGAGACACTGGGGCAGGGCATGGAGGCTCAGTGAGAAAAAGTTCCCCTGCGCACAGCCCGCTGCCCCTCCCGCAGCCTGAGCTGAAAAAAGCCAGAACAAGTGCCGTGCACTCCGAGACCTTCCGCGCCCCTGCCCAGCCTTGCTGGGCCACCCCTACCCAAGCGCACTTTCTGTGGCTCATCCTTCAGGCAGCTCTTGCTCCCCCCGCTTCTGCCGTCACGGATCACATGGCCACGGTTGGCACTTCCCGTCCCCAGGCTCAGGAGGCCCGAGGACTGGGCGTTATACCTGCAACCCCTGACACTCGTTCAGAGGGGCGCAGCGGTCCTTACCTGGGGGGACAGGCAGACACCTTGCAGGGCAGGACCCCGGTGGCCGGCCGGGCGTCGGGGCTGCAGAAGGAGGCGTTCACCGGGACCCGCAGGTCTCTGTAGCAGCCTGCTCTCGTGGTCGTCTGCCCTGTGGGAGAGAGGGATGCGCGGTGAAGACTCACCGATGCGACCCGTGGTAAAAGCAGGCAAAGGGCTAATGACGTCTCTGGAAACCTTTTTCCTGCACGTTAGCCTGTTTTTGCATGAATGACATTTGGCTGACTATGATATTTCACTTCTCCGATCTGTCCTGACAATTTTTATTAGCGGATTTTATCAGTTCTGAGATGCCTTGTATCTTCCCCCTACATTAAAAAATATATATTTTTATTTTTGGCTGCATGCAGGCTCTTCATTGTGGCGTGCGGCCTCCAGAGTGTGTGGCTCAGAGGTTGCCTTGTACGGGCTTAGTTGCCCCGAGATATGTAGGATCTAGTTCCCGGAACAGTAATTGAACCCCTGTCCCCAAGGCAATGGCACCCCACTCCAGCACTGTCGCCTGGAAAATCCCATGGGCAGAGGAGCCTGGTGGGCTGCAGTCCATGGGGTCGCTGGGTTGGACACGCCTGAGCGACTTCACTTTCCCTTTTCCCTTTCATGCATTGGAGAAGGAAATGGCAACCCATTCCAGTGTTCTTGCCTGGAGAATCCCAGGGATGGGGGAGCCTGGTGGGCTGCCGTCTATGGGGTCACACAGAGTTGGACACGACTGAAGTGACTTAGCAGCATCAGCAGCAGCCCCTACGTTGGAAGGCAGATTCTTAACCACTGGACCACAAGAGAAGTACCCCACCCTGCCTACATTTTAACATCTTTAAATGTGTGCCTCGCTATTGGTGCCAGCTTATATTTGGTGAAACTATCTGCCTCCCATCCGGTCTTATCCCCGATGTCCCCAGGCTGGCCTCCTCGGCTCACGGAGCCGGCTGTCTAAGAGATACACAATCCATCAACATGCATTCAGAGCAGGTTTCCTGAAACCCCTTCTCCAGGGGTCTGTGGTCTCTGTGTAGTCAGGGATCAGTCTTGTAAGCCCCTGATTCCCACTCCCATGCCTTGCTCTGAGTCCACTGTTTAACTGATACCACCTATATTTCCTTTACACACACACACACACACACACACACACACACACTCATGCCACTCCTAGATTAAAAGCCAGCTCTTCTCTCATTAAATTGGAGACCTACCAGCCTTGTCCTCTAGCCTTACAGACACACACACACACACACATATACACACTCACACATGCTCACGCTGCTCCCAGATTCAAAGCCTGCTCTTCTCTCGTTAAACTGGAGACCTCCCGACCTTGTCCTCCAGACTTACACACACACACACACACACACACTCACACATGCTCACACTGCTCCCAGATTCAAAGCCTGCTCTTCTCTCGTTAAACTGGAGCCCTGCCAGCCTTGTCCTCCAGCCCCACTGCCTCCCTCTTGTACCGACATCTCCCTGGTCCTCTGACCCCCAGAGCCCACCCCCAGCTGTGTCTGTGCGTGGAACGTGGTCCTCACCCGCTGTCCCCGACACACCTGGAGGCAGTCCTCTCGGCCCCCTACGCAGGCCCACACCCTGTGCTCTGACCCAGCACCTTCCCGTGCTCAGGGGTTCTCAGACTCGAGTGTACATCTGAACCTCTAGCTGAAACACCCTCCCGGCCACTTCCAGAGCCTTGGATCCGGCAGGCCTGGGCTGTGTCCTGAGAGTAAGTTTCTAACGCATGCTCAGATGTGCAGGAGCTGCTGCCCCGCGGGCCACACGTTGAGAACCGCTGCTCCAGGAAACGTCAGAAGCTGCCGCTTGAGTGTCTCCTGCCACACAGGTGGGACAGAGTAAACGGTGAGTACCTGGTCTCTGGGCCTGGTTCTTGGAACAGCTCCTAGAACCTTTGGGGTCTCCTTTGTGAGCTACTGAGCAGACTGGTGGGTGGGGCGGAAGCCCCGCACAGCGTATGGATGGAGCTGGTCCCCAGAAAGACCGAGGCGTGATGAGAGGGTTTGCAGCCCAACCCCGGACCTCTGGGAAGAGGAGACGGGCTGGAGATTTAGTTCAATTACCAATGGCCAACGATTTAATAATCCTGCCTGTGTAATAAAATCTCTATAGAAACCTGTAAGTGATGGGGGTCAGAAAGCTTCCAGGATGGTCTCTCTCTCAACTGCTTCAGTCATGTCCAACTCTTTGCAACCCCATGGGCTGTAGCCCACCAGGCTCCTCTGTCCCTGGGATTCTCCAGGCAAGAACACTGGAGTGGGTTGCCGTGAACTCCAACATCTCATCTTCTGTTGCTCTCTTTTCCTCCTGCCCTCAGTCTTTCCCAGCATCAGGGTCTTTTCACTGAGTTACCTCCTCACATCAGGTCAGTTTCAGCATCAGTCATTTCAATGAATATTCAGGGTTGATTTCCTTTAGAATTGACTGGTTTGATCTCCTTGCAGTCCAAGGGACTCTCAAGAGTCTTCCCCAGCACCACAATTCAAAAATACCAATTCTTCAGTGCTCAACCTTCTTTACGGTTCAACTCTCACATCTGTACATGACTACTGGAGAAACCATAGCTTTGACTGTATGGACCTTTGTTGGCAAAGTGATGTCTCTGCTTTTAAAGACGCTACCTAGGTTTTCCCTGGAGAAGGAAATGGCAACCCACTCCAGTATTCTTGCCTGGAGAATCCCATGGACGGAGGAGCCTGGTGGGCTACAGTCCATGGGGTCGCAAAGAGTCGGACACGACTGAGCAACTTCACTTCACTTCACTTCACCTAGGTTTGACATCGCTTTCCTCCCAAGGAGCAAGCATCTTTTAATTTCATGGCTACAGTCACCATCCGCAGTGATTTTGGAGCTGAAGAAAATAAAGTTTGTCACTGTTTCCACTTTTTCTCCATCTATTTGCCATGAGTTGACAGGAATGGAGGCTATGATCTTCGTTTTCTGAATGTTAAGTTTTAGGCCATTTTTTTTTCGCTCCTTTTTTCAACCTTATCAAGAGGCTCTTTAGTTCCTCTTCACTTTCTGCCATTAAAGTGGTACCATCTGCATATCTGAGGTTATTGATTTTTCTCTTGGCATCCTCGATTCTAGCTTGTGATTCATCCAGTCTGGCATTTCGCATGATGTACTCTGCGTGTAAGTTAAATCAGCGGGGTGACAATATACAGCATTGACATACTCCTTTCCCAATTTTGAACCAGTCCTTTGTTCCACATCCTTTGCTCCATGTTGCTTGTTGATCTGCAGACAGGTTTTTCAGGAGACAGGTAAGGTGGTTTGATACTTTTATCTCTCAGAATTTTCCACAGTTTGTTATGATCCACACAGTCAAAGGCTTTAGCGTAGCTGGTGAAGCAGATGTCTCTCTGGAATCCCCTTGCTTTTTCTATGAGCCAACGGATGTTGGCAATTTCTGGTTCCTCTGCCTTTTCTAAATCCAGCTTGTACATCTGGAAGTTCTCAGTTCACATACTGCTAAAGTCTAACTTGAAGGACTTTGAGCATAACCTTACTAACATGTGAAATGAGCATAATTTTATGGCAGTTTGAGCATTCTTCGGCACTGCCCTTCTCTGGGATTGGAATGAAAACTGATCTTTTCCAGTCCTGGGGCCACTGCTGAGTTTTCCAAATTTGCTGGCATGTTGAGCGCAGCGCTGCAGCTGCAGCATCTTTCAGGATTTGAAGCAGCTCAGCTGGAATTGCATCACCTCCACTAGCTTTGTTCATAGTGATGCTTCCTAAGGCCCACTTGACTTCACGCTCCAGGATGTCTGGGTCTAGGTAAGTGACCATACCGTCATGGTTATCTGGGTCAGTAAGACCTTTTTTGTATAGTTTTCCTGTGTATTCTTGCCACCTCTTCTTAATCTCTTCTGCTTCTGTTATTTTTAAGGCCTCCGCAGACAGCCACTTTGCCTTCTTGCATTTCTTTTTACGGTGAAGCTAGTGACAAAGTTTGGTTGAGATATATAAGTGCTCTGTGTGTTTGTTTAGTTGCTCCGTTGTGCTGACTCTTTGCAACTGAATGGACTGCAGCCCTTCAAACTCCTCTGTCCATGGGGATTCTCCAGGCGAGAACACTGGAGTGGGTTGCCATGTCCTCCTCCAGGGGAACTTCCCAACCCAGGGATCGAACCCAGGTCTCCTGCATTGCAGGCGGATTCTTTACCAGCTGAGCCGCCAGGGAAGCCTAGGAATAGTGGAGCGGGGAGCCTATTCCTTCTCTCCCGGGGATCTTCCCGACCCAGGAATTGAACCAGGTCTCCTGCACTGCAGGTGGATTCTTTACCAGCTGAGCCGCCAGGGAAGCCCATATGTATATAATTTGATCACTTAGATCAAATTTCCAGAGGGCAGAGAGTACAGCCTGTATAGATTAATTTGTTCCCACACTTGTGAAGTGGTTTATCAGCCATTGGCCAATGTCATTAGATTCAGTAAGTTCTAAGATCAAGTCACCTCTCCCTGTCCAAGTGTTCCAAATCTGCTTATTCAACCAACTACAGATGGAAAAAACTGTGGAAAATATTCTAGAAAGTTCTAAAAAACAAACTTGCATTTGCTACATGCCAGCAACTTTTTATACAACATTTCCCTTGTATTTACAACTATTTGTGTATCATTTTGGGCTTCCTTGGTGACTGAGATGATAAAGAATCCACCTGCAATGCATGAGGCTCAGGTTCGAGCTCTGGGTCAGGAAAATCCCCTTGGCGAGGGCACGGCAACCCACTCCCGTATTCCTGCCTGGAGAATCCCATGGACAGAGGAGCCTGGTGGGCTACAGTCCATGGGGTCACAGAGAATCAACAGCTGAGCGACTAAAACTTTCATTTTCACACTTGTAGCATTTACATTATATTAGGTATTAAAGGTAATCTAGAGATGATTTTGGAAGTATTTGGGGGTGCACTGTTTATTGCAAATACTACACCATTTCCTTTATATATCTGGTATCTGGGGGGTATCCTCGAACCAGTAAGAGTAACGACTGTGGTGATTCAATGCGCTGTGTGCTCAGGCGCGTCTGACTCTCTGTGACCCCATGGGCTGTAGCCCGCCAGGCTCCTCTGTCCACGGGATTCTCCAGGCAAGAATACTGGAGTAGGTTGCCATGCCCTGCCCCAGGGGATCTTCCCAACCCAGGGATCGAACCTGGGTCTTCTGCATTGCAGGCAGATTCTTTACCACTGAGCCACCAGGGAAGCCCAGTGGTTTAATACTGCTTGACAAGAAATCATCAAAATACAGGCATATAGGCATATTCTATACTCCACAGTACTTGGGAAGAACTGAACACAATGTTGATGATTCACCCATGTATCAATGCAGAGATGAAATCTGAATCAGTGTTTTATGAATTTATTTTTCCACTTGCTAACAGGGAATAGGAGACGATTAAATTCGAAAAAAAGAAACAGACGTCACTTTAAAGCTGTTCTGTAGTGAATGTTGTAAACTCCCTTAAATTAAGCCACTAATCTTGGTGACCCAATTTATAGGGGGACATAGTGAACAAGAGGACCCGTTTTTAAAACTGCTGGAGGTCAGTTCTAATGAGTAGAGAAGGAAATTAAACTTTTCTCTCCACTTACATGTCCACTTAAAAGTCCATTTTAAAATTTTCTAACCAAAGTCTTCTGGCATTTTTCGTGTGATTCTACAAATAATGGCTTTGGTTTGGTTTCCAGTTTTGAGACTGAAGACGTGACATTCATGTGACATTCTTATGCTCAAATATTAACAAAGAGTTAGGCCAAATGATCCTGATGAGCAGGGTCCAGGCTCTCGGTCAAGCAAACAGGAAATTGCTTTGCTTTGAAACAGAAACAGAAGTGTCCTGTATTAACATATTCACTTTTCCTTCTTGGTGAAGATGTTTTTCTGACTTTGGCACCAGTCAAGTCCCAAGCTTTCGCCTGTTAATTGGATAAGAGGGAAACCTAGATCTAGCCACTCCTGGAATAATTTTAGTATCAACGTGATAGGAAAAATATAACCTAAAGGGCATTTGCCCAACACATTTCTAAGTTCTGACCTGGCCAGTTACTTTTTAAGCTGATGACCTTGGAGACCTCTCACTTTTCCTAGTGGGGCACTATTGGCATTTTAGGTAAAAACATTATTTGCTATGCAGCATGGCTGCCATGTTGTTAAATGTTTAGCATCCCTGGACCCTGCCCACTAGATGCCAATAGCAACCCATGGCAACTAACATGCCTGCACACATATCCAAATGCTCCTTCTAAGGAACAGTGCAGCCTTTGGCTGAGAGCATTGATAGACCACAAGCAGATAAGGAAGAAAGTATATGCTTAGGAAAAGAGAAAGGGAAAATGTAAAATGTTGCTTGGAAACCTTTAGTAATTCCTAGAAACAAGATCAAAACAGGACAGTGGTCATCAGATTCATAGCAAAATTCATTTAAGAAAATGACAATGACAAAAATGCTATAAAACAGAATTTATGGTGTGTAGCTCAAAGTAAGATCCAGAGGGTATTTCACGGCCTTAAATACCTACAGTGATAAAGATAGGTATGAATGGAAATAAATGAATCTAATACTTAATTATGGTGTTAGAAAAAAGTACAGCTCAGGGGCTTCCCTGGTGGCTCAGCTGGTAAAGAATCTTCCTGCATGCAGGAGACCTGGGTTCGATCCCTGGGTTGGGAAGATCCCCTGGAAACGGGAACAGCTACCCACTCCAGTAATACAGCCTGGAGAATTCCATGGACTGTATAGTCCATAGGGTCGCAAAGAATCGGACACAACTGAGCAACTTTCACTTTTACTTTCAAGGAAGCAGAAAGAAGGAATTATATAGATTGGAACAGAGGTCAACATATTAGAAAATGAACAGACATCAGTATATTTGGATGCACACAGACACGTGAAGCAGAAGTCAGTATGTCAGCAAAGAGAAAACAGTGAATCCAGAAGCTGATATTTGGGAGAGGAGCTTATCCTCAAGCATAACAACCTGCAACTCTGCTCGCCCCCCTCTTTCTAGTTCCTCCCGGGATTACAGGGGCTCCAGGCAGGCCCTGCAAGCTCTGCATCCCTTGTCTGTGAGGCTGTCTGACAGATCCCATCACTGAGATGCTTGAGCACATGATGTGGTGAGAGCCGCAGCATCATATCCCTGGCAGCAGGGATTTAAAATGTGGGCTCTGGCAGATGTGAAGTCTGCTGTAGTCTCCAGACATTGTTCTGGGAATCACCTACTTCGGTGCTGGCTTAGCTCTAATACTCGCCAGGAACTTCTGGAATGTTCGACACATTCCGCCTCTTTAGTAGCCAGAGCAACTCTGAGACCTAAATGGGTCTCTCTTTGACTTTTACTTCCCCAACTTTTCCAACTAGTTTGTAAATATATGACCCTTTATAGTAAATACCTTCCTAGGATACCTAGGATGGACTCTGTTTTCCTGGCTAAACTGTCACTGACATACTAACTTAATGAAAAAACAAACAATAAGCACAAACGTACAAAACAAGAAACCAGAGTAAGGAAACAGCCGCAAGTAGAATGAGCAACCGGAAAAGACCCTGATGCTGGGAAAGATCGAGGACAGGAGGAAAGGAGGCGACCGAGCACGAGATGGTTGGATGGTATCACTGACTCGATGGACATGAGTTTGAGCAAGCTCTGAGAGATACTGAAGGACAAGGAAGCCTGGAGTGCTAAACCCATGGGGTCACGAACAGTTGGACACAACTGAGTGACTGAGCAACAAGAAGAAACAAAAATGATTTGATCAGAGTACTTTGTTCAAATATATTAAAATATTTAAAATCCTAAAGGAAAAAAAAAGGTTTTAATTAGCAAGACTACTCTCAGATAAATGATCTAATTAGTCTAATTACCATACATATTATTAAAAAAAGTCAAAGATCTAATGCCTGAAAAGGTATCAGATTCAAGTGCTTCAAAGAAATTCTACCAAATGTAGTAGATGCCGCTGCTGCTGCTAAGTCACTTCAGTCATGTCCGACTCTGTGCGACCCCACAGTCGGCAGCCTACGAGGGTCCTCTATGCTCGCCCCCCTCTTTCTAGTTCCTCCCGGGATTACAGGGGCTCCAGGCAGGCCCTGCAAGCTCTGCATCCCTTGTCTGTGAGGCTGTCTGACAGATCCCATCACTGAGATGCTTGAGCACATGATGTGGTGAGAGCCGCAGCATCATATCCCTGGCAGCAGGGATTTAAAATGTGGGCTCTGGCAGATGTGAAGTCTGCTGTAGTCTCCAGACATTGTTCTGGGAATCACCTACTTCGGTGCTGGCTTAGCTCTAATACTCGCCAGGAACTTCTGGAATGTTCGACACATTCCGCCTCTTTAGTAGCCAGAGCAACTCTGAGACCTAAATGGGTCTCTCTTTGACTTTTACTTCCCCAACTTTTCCAACTAGTTTGTAAATATATGACCCTTTATAGTAAATACCTTCCTAGGATACCTAGGATGGACTCTGTTTTCCTGGCTAAACTGTCACTGACATACTAACTTAATGAAAAAACAAACAATAAGCACAAACGTACAAAACAAGAAACCAGAGTAAGGAAACAGCCGCAAGTAGAATGAGCAACCGGAAAAGACCCTGATGCTGGGAAAGATCGAGGACAGGAGGAAAGGAGGCGACCGAGCACGAGATGGTTGGATGGTATCACTGACTCGATGGACATGAGTTTGAGCAAGCTCTGAGAGATACTGAAGGACAAGGAAGCCTGGAGTGCTAAACCCATGGGGTCACGAACAGTTGGACACAACTGAGTGACTGAGCAACAAGAAGAAACAAAAATGATTTGATCAGAGTACTTTGTTCAAATATATTAAAATATTTAAAATCCTAAAGGAAAAAAAAAGGTTTTAATTAGCAAGACTACTCTCAGATAAATGATCTAATTAGTCTAATTACCATACATATTATTAAAAAAAGTCAAAGATCTAATGCCTGAAAAGGTATCAGATTCAAGTGCTTCAAAGAAATTCTACCAAATGTAGTAGATGCCGCTGCTGCTGCTAAGTCACTTCAGTCATGTCCGACTCTGTGCGACCCCACAGTCGGCAGCCTACGAGGGTCCTCTGTCCCTGGGATTCTCCAGGCAAGAACGCTGGAGTGGGGTGCCATTTCCTTCTCCAATGCATGGAAGTGAAAAGTGAAAGTGAAGTCACTCAGTCATTTCCGACTCTTCAGTGACCCCATGGACTGCAGCCCACCAGGCTCCTCCATCCATGGGAGTTTCCAGGCAAGAGTCCTGGAGTGGGGGGCCATCGCCTTCTCCAGTAGTAGATGCTAGTGCTGTTTAAATCATTCCAGAGTAGACAAAACAGGAAAGATTTCCAACATTTAAAAAATTTAGTATATTTTAGGATGCAAAGGAAAATTATATTAAAAACTCAATATTGATATATTTTCACCCTGTTCATTTAACTTATAGCAGAGTACAATTATGCTAAATGCAGGGCTGGATGAATCACAAGCTGGAATCAAGATTTCTGGGAAAAATATCAACTTAAGATATGCAGGTGATACCACTCTAATGGCAGAAAGTGAAGAGTAACTAAAGAGCCTCTTGATGAGTGTGAAAGAGGAGAGTGAAAAAGCTGGCTTAAAACTCAACATTCAAAAACCTAAGATCGTAGCATCCAGTCCCATTACTTCATGGCAAATAGGAGAAAAAGTGTAAGCAGTAACAGATTTTATTTTCTTGGGCTCCAAAATCACTGCAGCCATGAAATTAAAAGATGCTTGCTCCTCAGAAGTAAAGCTATGACAAACCTTAGCAGTGTATTAAAAAGCAAAGACATCATTTTGCTGATAAAGGTCTATATAGTCAAAGTTATGGTTTTTCCAGCAGTCACGTACAGATGTGAAAGTTGGACCATAAATGAAGGCTGAGCACTGAAGAACTGATGCTTTCAAATCGTGGTGCTGGAGATGACTCTTGAGAGTCCTTGGACAGCGAGGAGATCAAACCAGTCAATCCTAAAGGAACCAACTCTTGGATATTCATTGGAAGGACTAATGCTGAAGCTGAAGCTCTAGTACTTTGGCCACATGATTCAAAGAGTCAACTCATTGGAAAAGACCTCCATTCTGGGAAAGACTGAGGGCAGGAGGAGAAGAGGCTGGCAGAGGATGAAATGGTTAGATGGCGTTATCGACACAATAGACATGAATTGGAGAAAACTCTGGGAGATCACTGAAGACAGAGAGGAGCCTGTCTCGCTGCAGTCCGTGGGGTTGCAAAGATTCAGACACAATTTAGCGCCTGAACAACAACAACGCTTAGAAATACTAATGTAAAAAATACAAAATAAAACAGGACAGAATCAAGTAGTACCTTGGGGGAAAAAGACATCAGACAGCAATTCCCAGTAGGAATATAAGAATGATTTACTGTTAGGAAAATCATTCCTAATCATTCCTAATAGTTTAGTGTTAGGAAAACTGGCTAATATATTTCACCATCTGGACTAAAGAGCAAACACAAAGTTTATCACAAATATAATACATTTCAGCATGTGATAAATTCTGCCTCAATTTTGACAAAAATGTTTACAAAAGTGACAATGATGAATACTTAATCAATATGTCTGTATATCTGCATGAGTATACATGTGTGCATATCTATATTTATGTATCTAGATAGATGTAGGTATTTACATGTTTATTTAAACCTGGAAACCAGCATTACTGTAAACACTATAAACATTCCCATTAAGGTTGAAGTGAAGTCACTCAGTTGTGTCTGACTCTTTCCGACCCCATGGGCGGTAGCCTACCAGGCTCCTCTGTCCATGGGATTTTCCAGGCAAGAATACTGGAGTGGGGTGCCATTTCCTTCTCCAGGAGATCCTCCCAACCCAGGGATTGAACCCGGGTCTCCTGCATTGTGGGCAGGCGCTTTACTGTCTGAGCCACCAGGGAAGTCCAGACTATAGGTTAGGACCAATAAGGTTAGGAATAAGAAAAACATATATCATCATGCAGAAGACCTGGGTTGGATCTCCAGGGAAGATCCCCTGGAGAAGGGAAAGGCTACCCACTCCAGTATTCTGGCCTGGAGAATTCCATGGACTGTATAGCCCATGGGCTCACAAAGAGTCGGACACGACTGAATGACTTTGATCATTATCACTGATCATATCATTTCAGTTAAGGCCATAAGGAGATACTGGCTCACACAATTAGATAAGATAAAACAAGGGCTATGAACATTGTAGTGGGGAGAAGCTTCAGGTGGTATCACTATATATCTAGAAAGCTCAAGGTGGGTAGGTATGAAGATGTTGGAAGAGGGGGAGAAAGAGTGCACTCTTGGGTACCGAGAGAAGACAAAGCGTGGCCACAGACTGAGCTCAGAAGCAAAGAGAAAACAATGCCCGTCGCTGAGACGGTAAGAAGTTGCTCTGATGTGAGAGCCGGTGTCACCAGTGTGAGACCGAAGAGCACAGAGATTTTTATCAAAAGACCCTCACCGGTAAGTGATGATGGGGAAAGACCCGAGGGCAAACCAGCCCCCGGGGAGGAGATGGAGACGTGGGTGCTGGGCTTGTGGTGAGGTCATGCGTGGGGAGGAGATGGAGACGTGGGTGCTGGGCTGGTGGTGAGGTCACGCGGGGGAGGAGATGGAGACGTGGGTGCTGGGCTGGTGGTGAGGTCACGCGGGGGAGGAGATGGAGACGTGGGTGCTGGGCTGGTGGTGAGGTCACGCGTGAAGGTGGAGACACGGTGGGGCTTCCTTACCTGCAGTAAGCAGGTTAAGGGACAGGACCAGTGACAAGAACGTGCTGATAAAGGAAGGAGGCAAGTGGGCAGGACGGATGTTGGCAATCAAGAGCAGGGAACGCTGGAAGGAGTCGGGGGCACTGTGCTGAGGGCTTCGGGGAGGTCAGCAGGAGGGGGCTGAGGAAGGGCTTCGGATGTCGTGATGGGGCGGTGGTCACGGCTAGAAGCGTCTCAGATACGAAACCAAGAAGCCCTAAGGATGAGCAGCCGGGGCTCCTGGTTGGCGGTGGGGCAGGAAGTGGAGGTTACTCTCAAGGCAAGAGAGAGAAAAAGGAAAGAATGGGAGACTGATGGGGAGGCTGAGGGAATCTCAGAGGGGGAAGAGGGAGGGGCAGGGGAGAGGGACTGGAAAGGGAGAAATGGCGCGTTTTGGTGGTGAGAACTTTGTGTGATGAGGTCACGGGTGAAAGTGGAGAACTGAGGTTGGGGAAGGGGGAACGTCTCCCTGGGGCAGAAGATGCAGAAGAAATGAGTCGCAGAAGATTCTGCTGTGGTTGGTGGGAACCAGCTGACGTTTACACTGGGCTTAACCCTCTCCACGCGGGGGATGGAAATCGCCCACGTGCATGTGCAGAAGCAAGCTGGCGTAGAGACATATGGAGCCTATTAAAGCAGGACTCCACAGCGGGTCTGGCTTCCAATCTACTAGGGCAGTTAAAGTGCTACCTTTAATCTATAATCTATAAAGCTCGGTAGGGCTTGAGGTCTGTTAGCAGGCACTGCTTCCCTCCTCTTACAAAATTACCATGATTAAAAGCATATGGAGAGGGGGCTGCTAATGGTCCCCAGACTCACTTCCTGGGTGTGTTCCAGGAAATTTCTTGTCTTCAGTTCTCCCACCCATCCCCTGTTATTATTGTTGTTCAGTCGCTAAGTCGCATCTGACTCTCTGCGACCCCATGGACTGCAGCATGCCAGGCTCCCAGAGTTTGCTCAAATTACTGTCCCTTCAGTCAGTGATGCTATCTAACTGTTTCATCTTCTGTTGTCCCCTTCTCCTTTTATGGACTTCCCTGGTGGCTCAGAGGTTAAAGCATCTGCCTCCAATGTGGGATACCTGGGTTCGATCCCTAGGTCGGGAAGATCCCCTGGAGAAGGAAATGGCAATCCACTCCAGTATTCTTGCCTGGAGAATCCCATGGACAGAGAAGCCTAGTAGGTTACAGTCCATGGGGTCACAAAGAGTCGGACACGATTGAGCGACTTCACCTTCACCTTCTCCTTTTACCTTCCATCTTTCCCAGCATCAGGGTCTTTTCCAATGAATCGGCTCTTCCCATCAGGTGGCCAAAGTATTGGAGTTTCAGCTTCAGCATCAGCCCTCCCAATGAATATTCAGGGTTCATTTCCTTTAAGATTGACTGATTTGATTTCCTTGCTGTCCAAAGGACTCTCAAGAGTCCTCTCCAGGACGACAATTCAGAAGCATTAATTCTTTGGTGCTTAGCTTTCTTTATGGTCCAACTCTCACATCCATACGTGACTACTGGATAAACCGTAGCTTTGACTAGACCGACCTTTGCTGGCAAAGTGATAGTTTTGCTTTTTAATGCACTGTCTGGTTTGTCATAGCTTTCTTTCCAAAGCACAAGCACCTTTCACTTCTGTGGCTGCGGTCACAGTCCTCAGTGATTTTGGAGCCCAAGAAAATAAAATCTGTCACCGCTTCCACTTTTTCTCCCTCTATTTCCCAGAAAGTGATGGGACCAGATGCCATGATCTTAGTTTTTAGAAGGCTGAGCTTCAAGTCAGCTTTTTCATCCCACTAAACCTGTCTGAACTCACTTCTCAAGGAGCATTAAAGCATGGACCTTTGACACCACAGTCGAAATCTTCTGACTGACATTTAAAAACTAACTGTAGTGTTCAGTGAAGCTGCTGCTCTTCTTTTAGAACCAGTTCCTCCTGGGGAAGTGGTCATCGCTCGGTATTCCTGAATGCCGGGGGCTCCACAGATGCCTCCGAGGGCTGCTGGGGCGCTGAGCAGGGGAGAAGCCCGAGCCCCTGGGCTCCACATACAGTATGTTTGTAGAAGAGTCCTCTCGGCAGAAGCACAGTTGAAAGTGACTCCCTGAACCAGGGGTTCTCAATGTGCTTCACCACCAGGAGCTCTTAGCACAGCGCAGTCGGCTGGCCCATCCTTATTGCTACAACTTCTGACTCAGCAGGTCTGGGGTGGGCCCAGCAGTTTGCGTTTCTAACAGATTCTCAAGTGATGCTGATGATGCTGGCCTGGGGCCTACAATTCCCACAGCAGCTCAGTGACTTTTGCATATGATTCTGCAGAAAGTGACCTTAAACTGGGAGGCACCCCAGTTTTGTGAATGTGAAATCAGAATCTTTTATAATTTTTTTTATGTCCGATCCCATGCTACTGTTCAAACTCTGCATCCACAAGTGAACAAATCTGCGTGTGGGTGCCCACACATATTTGAGGCAAGGTCATCCCAAGAGAAGCCATCTTAGTCTTCTAGGAGTGAACCCTTCCAATTGTGTGTATAAGTTGTGCAGTCATGTCTGACTGTTTGTGACCCCATGGACTGTAGCCCACCAGGCTCCTCTGTCCATGGGATTCTCCAGGCAAGAATACTGGAGTGAGTTGCCATTCCTTTCTCCAGGAGATCTTCCCCACCCAGGGTTCAGACCTGTGTCTCTCGAATTGCAGACAACTTTGTTACCATCTGAGTCACTGGGGAACTGAGTCACCGGGGAACTGGGTCATCAGGTGGCACTGGTAAAGAACCTGCCTGCCAGCGCAGGAGACGCAAAAGACCTGAGTATGGTCTCTGAGTTGGGAAGATCCTTGGAGGGGGAAGTGGCAGCCCACTCCCGTATTCTTGCCTGGAGAATTTCATGGACAGGGGAGACTGGTGGGCTACCGTCCATGGGGTGGCAAAGAGTCAGACGCGACTGAAGCGACTAAGCACACAAGCCCAACTTTCAAATACTCTCCCTAAAGTGGAGCCAAGATGTGTCATTTCTGGGGCAATTTTTTGGGCTTAGGAAGGATTCACTATTTACAGTTCATTTTAAGTGTGAAAATTCATAAGCAGAAGCCTCATTTAAAATGGAGTTGATTTTGGTGCTGACCACTTTTCAGTTCTTTATGTGCAAATATTCTTACTTTCAAAAATTAATCTATATTCTTCAAAAAAATTAATATGAAAATATGACTAAATATTCTGATAATACTAAGGTTTTAAAGGACATAATGTGAAATTCATGAATCTTTATTGTAAGCACTTCAACTCTTAAAGTACTTGACACACAAAGTGAAGAATAGCAATACACGCTGGTTGAATTAGTTAACATAAACTACTGGCTACCAAAAGAATTTAAATGCTGACATCTTACTTAAAACTAGTATAGAACTGCACACAGAGACCATTTTTTAAAATTTATATAGGAATAATGCTGCTTATGTTCAAAGAAATAAGAGTCATTCAGGTCTCTTATATCCAAAAATAAAAGGACTCAGGAGGCCAGAAGGGCCCCGACACTGGATGTCAACTGCATTGCCAACAAGAACAGTACCTTGCAGTGCGTCCAACAGGAAGAAGGTGATGACTTTACTACCAGCAGGAGGAACTAAGAATCTCTCTTTGCCTAGCAACAGCCCAGCCAATGAGAAACCTCACAACTCAGCCAATGAAAAAATCACTATATTTCAAACTCCCAGTTTCCTCCAATGGACTTATTGTTGTGATTTTTAATAACAGCCGCTGTCAACTCCCCCTTCTCCTCTATAAAAGAAGACTCTTCTTTGTTCACGGGGCTTGCCTGCAATTGTGTCTAGAATTACAGTTCTTTGCTGTTCCCTGATAAACCCATTTTGCTGGTAAAATAACTAGCTGTTTTATCGTTTTAGGTCAACGAAAGTATCAATAATGCTTCAACATACTTGCTCAAGAATGTGAACTCCCCTATTTAAAAGGAGCCACTGGCTTAATACATAAAGAGGAACTCTTTGCAAATGACAGATACAGATGAGGTGATAACACGGAACACTATTCAGTCAGGATCTTCTAAAAGAGGGCGCACACGTGGAAACCTGAGTGAGGGAGGAAGGGGTGAGGTGGGACAGGGCTTACTGAAGGGTCTGCAGTGCCCTTGGTCAGGGGGAGGTTTGTCTTCCGCATTTTCTATGGTTAGGACACTTGTGGTTAAAAAATATTCCAATGTCTACAGATTGGAGCCTCCATGAAAATGCACCTCCTCTCCTGCTGGCATCCTGGGCACTCTTTTCTCGAGAGTATCGGGCAGTGAGGGATGGCCCGGTGGAGGGGGGTGCTGGGCCTCCCAGGCGATGCTCGCCTGACCGCCTGCCAGCCTGCAGCCCGTCTGCCCGCCCACCGGCTCCGGCCTCTCCTCCTCCTTCCTGCTCTTTAACCCCCAGGAGACTCGGCTTTGGTCGTCCAAGGGACGCACCAGGGAGGGGGAAGCGAGGGCAGCTGCCATTGGGGCTTCTCTTTTGATCCACCTGGTAACTGTTCACTGACACAGAAAATCAAACCGGAAGGCTTGTCAGGGCCCCTCCAGCACACCCCCACGGGGGCCCTGAAGCAGCAGCAGGCTTCTGGGCCCGTTCAGAGGCCCTCCTCAGCAGAGTGTGGAGTGGAAGGTGGGCTCTGACTGTGCCCCGACACTCACAGCAGACACCTGAACCCTTAGGGAGCATCCCAGGGGTCACACTGCTTAAAAATGGCTTTGGGTTAAGGTTTGATAAGCCATTTTTCACAGTTAATCCAGGGCCGCCGAAAATCCCATGGGATCAGAAAGTCCGTGCTTCTTTTGAGAACCTGAAAATCTGAGTCCGCAGGCCCGGCCAAGAATATCTGCGTTTCTTTCTTCATATTTCTGATTTTCTCCCTTAATTTCCACATTGTTCCTGTCAGATCACTGCTCTGTTACTGGTTTGCTCCGAATGATTCCTCTCCCAAACTCCTGCTTTTCTGGTTTGCATGCCTTACATTGGGCTTACCTGTATTTCAACCATCCAGTAACCTCGCCTGAAGGGAAAACGGCGAGAGAAATGGCCCGCATGTTCGTGCACAGCGCCTACACCTTTCTTCCCAAGGGTTTTTCTCGGGCCTTTGGTCCAAGCTTTCTGATCACAGTGTGCATGCAGTCTGAACACTCAGGATGTCGGGTTGAGCGTTTACCTGGACCTGAAGTCAGGCAAACAGCGGGGCAGGCAAGAGGCCGCAAATTCTCAGGGTCAGATGCTAAGCCTGGGTAGGGAAAGGGAAGCCAGAAGCCCCACACGACCGGTTTCAGGACCAGGGGAACAACTGGGGCACTCAGCGCGGGGCCACGTGCTCTGCAAGCTCAGGACCGCCAGTGTGGACAGGACCACGCGCTGCCTTATCGCGCCGCGTGGGGGGCTGAGTCCACGTGGTGAGCCGAGCCCGCCCGGGAAAGGTACACTCCACCCAGGAGGCTGGGGAGTCAGCCTGAGCGGCCCCCAAGTCCTGCCCCCAGGCCACTGCCCCTTCCACGCAGAAGAAGGGCCAGGCCACACTTTGTCCCCTCGCCGTGGTGGCGACCAGCCTACACCCTCTACGCACAGAGACACACTGCGGGCACCTCTCCAAGTGTGTGTCCCGCACATGCCTGCCCACACGAGTGTGCAGAAGACGGCAACACAGTTCAAAACAGGGAGGAGCGAGTTCAACACCCTTGCCTGGGGCCACGTGACTAGCGTCATTGTGGAATTTCCTCTGGCTTTAAGAGTTTAGTAACCCAAACAGTGCGATTTCTTAAGCAAAACTGTAACACTAACGGAAGAGAATAGAAGCTGACATTTACTTGGCTAGACGCAGTGTGAGAGCTTTACAGGTTTTCTCGCCTCTAATCCTTAAAGGAACACTATACGGTTGATTACATGATTATTCTACTTTACAGACAGGCTCACTAGTGTGTAAAAGGCTTAAGGAGCTCACAAGGTCATGTGTCTTAAAGGGCCAGGACTCAGTCTCTGGCAGTCTGGCCAACCCCCCCGCTGCACCTTCCAGCCTTGGTGCAATGGGTCGCCGGCTGGCCTGGTCCTTCTATCCAATGTGATCGGCACGTGTGGCAACTGTAACCTCTTGTTTGATTTTTGCTTGAGAAGGAAGGAGATTCATAACATTTTCTACTTCAGAACCTGTCACACGCTGGAGGCAATTTCTTACACTCTGTTTCACGGGGAGTAGAGTTTAAGGCTGGAAGTCACGAAGTCTGAATTCTAAGCCACCCACAGTCAGGCGCGCTCCCTTTCTTCGCGCACAGCAGCAGGAGGGTGAGACGCATAGGAGGCCCTGGGGCGCCGCCGGGGAGCGGAGGTGGCCGGCTGGCCCTGCGCCATCGTTTCCATCGCTGCCTTCGCGTGTTTACAAACCAGAAAGCGGCCGAGGTCTTGCATTCATCCTTCAACAAAGCAATGCCCAGTGCCCAGGCTGTGCAGACTCTGAGCACACAGCAGCTGACAGCACAGAGGAAACATCACCAATCGACCACCACCCCAGACCATCACCCTCAGCGCATCTCGGCCACAGAGACAACGGACCCACAAGCGCACACGCCAGGTGAAATCGAGCCGTGAAGACAAACACCTGGGCGTGGAGGCTGAGGCGGCACCGCTTTGGGGTGGCAGGGGCCCGGGCCTGCTGCCTGAGCGCCTCCTAGAGCTGATCACTGGTGAGCAGAGCGAAGCCCACCAGAGGTGCAGAGAAGCTACAAAAGCCCTTCCCCAGACCCAAGGGACGCTCAAAGCCTCAAGAAAGCTTACAAAATTGGAACCAGTGCAACAGAAGAAATCAAAACCAAAGAAAGGAAAAAAACCACCCTGTCATTAGTCAACACAAGAGCGTGCTGGAATGACGAGATGTGAGGACGCATCATACAAATTCTTTCCTCTGCGGGACACTTTTTCACGTCCGCGCAGCGACTGGCCTGGGCGCCTACAGAAAAAAAATATATCCATTCAATCCCACTACAGTCACTCACCTCCATTCCTACATTTTCAAGAGAGCCACACCCAATGTCTCTGTGCATTTCCACCAAGATTAAGTCAGATGGAGAATAAGACAGGCTGTTGGTCAGCTCTTAGATGGAGAAACTCAGGCAGACTGTCGGTCAGCATTCTTACCACCCACGGGCTGGGCGCCTGCACACCAGGCTTCTCAGGCTGCAGGCACCCCCGCTTCACGCCAACAGACACCAGTGAATGGATGAAACGTTACCTGCCAGGTGCCTGTGGGATGGCCCAGTGATGCCCAAAGCCTGGACTATTAAAATGGAAATGGCGAGGATCAGCTACCTTCAACATTCTCTTAATTGAACTCATGTCCTTAGAGACACTCAGGTGTCAGAGAGGAGACGGCACACGCCAGCACCCACCTCCCAGGGTGAAGAGCATCACCGCAGGTCCTGCCAGACGGCGGGGAGTTGCCTACGGATATGTGTGCTCAGCCGCTTCAGTCCTGCCCAGCTCTCTGTGGCCCCATGGAGCGTAGCCCGCCAGGCTCCTCTGTCCACGGGGTTTCTCCAGCAAGAATCCTGGAGTGGGTTGCCATTTCCTCCTCCAGGGGATCTTCCCGACCCTGGGATCAAGCCCGCATCTCCTGTGTCTCCTGCACTGCCAGGCAGATTCTTTGCCACTGAGCCACCTGGGAAGCCCTGTTAAAACACTCCTGACTCGGGGTCTCTGATCAAGTCAGAGCATCTGAGTTGATCTGAGATTTTCACAGGGATTCAGCCTGGGAACACTCTGCTTTATTCCACATGGAAATGCTCAGGAATCTAAAAGTGCAGCAATGTACCGAGGGATGATGAATTCTGGAGGTCAAATCTGCTTGTGTGTGGTAGGGATGCTCGAGGTTTTATTGTACAATTAATTTTCCATATAAACAAAATAGATGTAAAGGTGAATTTAAATGTTTCTCTTTGTTTTCAAATATCTAAATATTCTGGGAAAATAAAAATACAGAGAGCCATATGCCCAATGGTATTGAGGGTTTCTGGGTTCTATTTCTACACTAGGTTTTAGATAATTACGTTTTCAGATGAGTTTCACGTGGGATGAGGTCTCATCAGCCACCTGGCTGAATGTTTACAGAGACTCAGGTATCATTTTTCTGACCGAGGGCACAGCTGTAAAGCAATTTCTCAACTGTACTTACAATCTCTCAACTATTTGTCAGAAAGAAAAATCTGCGAGTCCACAGGAATGTTAGAATCAAGCTGGCCAACCTTCTAAAATGATCCATATTAATAGATAAGAGAGAGGTAGAGTTAAAATTCAAAGAATAAATAAAAAAAGACAGAATAATCCTTTAACTGGGAAAAACCCAAAGCTGAACGCTGGCCATGGAAGGTGGTGAGTTTAATGAGCAAAGCGATGAAGCTCTATCTTAATCTTTTTACAGAAACCAGCTCTGGCCAGCTCTTTGGAAATCATTTTAGAATCTTCATACTTTGCCAAAGTATCTGGAAGAAGAGTATTTGGTCTTAAAGACGGTGATTATAGCAAAGAATCTCTAAGTTTTCAGTCATTCTAATGGCAGAATGACTTCCAGCTGTTGCCAAAAGACTCAGCCTTCTTTTATAAAGGCAAGGAAGCCAATCTTGTAAGCAAAACTGCCCAGGAAACTGGAAGATATTCCACAAACAAAGCATGTGCTTTCACAAGGAGCCTGCATCAAGCCCAGGGCAAGCGCCAGATGCCGTGTGGACTCGTGGTGTCTGTGTGCTGAAGGGCCTTGAAGGTGGCGAGGGCTGGTAGCTCCAGGAAAGCGGGGTGGGTGAACTCCTGCAGCTGATGCTCAGAGTCCAAGTTGTTCCCACGTGTGCCTGAGTGGCAGCTTTGCTGGCATGATCACGCCAGGCTTACGGCACCTGAACGGGCACCCGAGCTTGGAGGGTGGCGGTGACTACCCTTTATGGATGGCCCGTGGCATCCTGTGTCTGTTCCGACTGACGAGAAACTGGCCCGTATCTGAGTTCCCCGACAGCACTGACCGGTCCGAAGTGACAGCAGGACACGCCACTCGCCTTGTTTTAGGTGGGCATTCCCCATCTTGAAGGTCTCAAGTTTGGTTAACTGAGATGTGGGCAGCAGGACTTGAAACCCACACAGGCACACAGACACACACACACACATGCACACGCACACACATGCATGCACACACACACACACACACACACACACCCATGGCAGGAGGAGGGAGGGCGCCAGTCATGACCACACGATCACCATGGGCGTGTGTGAGGGACTAGACCTCGGATAGGTCCCAGGGCCCCAGAGGCGGGGGGCTTTGCAGGACTGGGAGACTCTGAGAAGGGAAGCCTTCCTGCTCCTTGGGATGAGCTGGGCTCCTGCATCTTACCCTGCTCCTTTGAGGGTGCTCCAGGAGATGGATGGGGTGGACATCACACATGGCCCCTGAGGCCAGAGGGCCTGTCCAGGGATGAACTCTGCGTTCCTCTTCTCTGCGTTTCTGGTGGGTAAGAGGGCTAAAGGGAGGTTGTGCTTTGCAACTTCTCAGGGTCTTGGGTAAAGACACAGAAGTAGTTTCATGAATCTGGCTCAAAGGTGACCCAACACAGGGAGGAAAAAGCCAGAATCATTTCAGTTGATCTCTGGGACCTAGAAGGACAAGCTCAAGCCTTTAAAGTTTAAAAAAGTAAAACGCACATTTACTTTAAGACTCAAAGCATGTCGGGATGTTCTAAATGTACGTATGGGAACTAATTTGAAGTAGTTCCTGTGAAAAAGATGATTTTTACCAACTAGAGGAAGAATATGAACGGTTAATGTTCAAAAGCGGTCCCAGGTCTCCACTGCTGACCACTCCAGATGCTCAAAATGCAGCCACCCAGCGCTCTCAGTGCCAGGTTCCAGGGCTCCGAGCTCACATGGACCCCTGCACACGGCAGCTTGTAGTCTTGCATGTTACATATGTGGATATGCAGACTGCATGTTTTTGGGGACAGGGCCAGTCTACATGATTCCTCTTTACAGACTCAGAATTCAGCATGGTGCCTTACACATTTAAGGAAGAATGAAAATGCTCTGTGCCATAGAGGTTCAGTTCAGTTCAGTCCCTCAGTCATGTCTGACTCTTTGTGACCCCATGGACTGCAGCATGCCAGGCTTCTCTGTCCATCACCGACTCCTGGAGCTTGCTCACACTCATGTCCATAGAGTCATCCAAGCATCTCCTCCTCCTGCCTTCAATCTTTCCCAGCATCAGGGTCTTTTCCAAGGAGCCAGTACTTTGCATCAGGTACCTTATAGAGGTCCCATGTTTCAGTTAGCCATATTGCTAGGAAGTCACTCAATACTTTTAAAGTAAAATAACAATTACATTATGGGGCTTCCCTGGTGACTCAGATGTAAAGAACCTGCCTGCCAATGCAGGAGACATCGGTTCGACCCCGGTCTGGGAAGATGCCCTGGGGAAAGAAACGGCAGCCCACTCCCGGATTTTTGCCTGGGAAATCCCCATGGCCAAAGGAGCCCAGTAGGCTACGTACAGTCCAGGGGGTCACGGAGGAGTCAGGCACTCTTTAGCAACCGAACAAGGAAAATTACACCGGTGTTTCATCATCCAGCTCAGAGACGGAGAGGATTAAGCAAAGGTCTCTACATTTTCCCCACTTGATTTAAAAACGTGTGAGGTTCAGAATGTTTGAACTGTGGTGTCAGAGTCCTGGGTGTTCACTGGAGGGACTGATGCTGAAGCTGAAACTCCAATGCTTTGGCCACCTGATGCGGAGAGCTGACTCATCTGAAAAGACCCTGATGCTGGGAATGATTGAGGGCAGGAGGAGAAGGGGACGACAGAGGATGAGATGTTTGGATGGCATCACCGACACAATGGACATGAGTTTGGGTGGACTCCGGGAGTTGGTGATGGACAGGGAGGCCTGGCGTGCTGCAGTTCATGGGGTCACAAAGAGTCAGACACGACTGAGCGACTGAACTGAACTGAGGTTCAGACTGATACAAACATTTGCTGACTGGACAGTAAATGAATAAATGAATGAATGGTTTCCTATCAACAAAAAAAGGCAAGGTTTCCAATATGTAATTTTATTCTATTTTCTAAACGTCATCACTAAAATTAAAGTTTACCCTAGAAATATCTGCAGATGATGATGAGAACATTGCTGGAAAAGTGTAAGAGAGCTCGATTTACAAGTCAGTCTTAGGGTTTGCCTGAGGAATGCTAACTGTAAATCAGAGGAGTTGTTCCCATTTGAAAAAAAAGATCATCCCCAGATACTGCATGATACGTATCAGAGAGATTAAATGTAACTATAAGCCGTGCTGCAGTCCATGGGGTCACAAAGAGTCGGACACAACTCAGCGGCTGAACTGATAAGCCAAATCTGAATAAGCCTTTTCACGCAAAAGTAAAGCAGTGGTGTGAAATTCATTACTATGGTTTGAAATACATTGAGCCAACGGAGTCACCGAGGCTGATTTTTAAAAACCGCAGCATACGTAACTTGGAGAAACAGCTGATGCCCTTACACTGTAAATAAGAGTGGGCCGAAGCCATTCCCGTGTCTGAAAGTCCCTGTCTTAGAGTCACACGTAATCGGCTAAGCTGGATCCTCCCCTCAAACACTCTTGGCTTAGCATCTCCCTGTGTGAATCCTTCCTCCACCACCCCATCATCAGTGCCCCAGTGAGAGTCCAGCAAGGGACAACTAAGCAGGATTACTGAAATAAAATCCCATGGTTATGTCACAAGAGCGAGCGGAAAGGAAAAAAACATGAGCAGAGGACACGGTCAGAAAAGACGAGAGGCATTGCCTGCCTTGTGCCCATCAGGAAACCTCGCTGTCTAAAGAGAAATGGCCCGTTAGAACAGGTCAGGGATGGGACCACCCTTTCTCTACAGAGGCCAGGAGATGCTTCCAGAATGAAGCCAGGGCTGGGGGCTTCCCAGGGTCTCCTCCTGGTTTACTCGTTCCCTGGCTGTTTCTCCAGCTTGCAGACGTTAAAGTCACAAGAAGGGAACCAGGCAAAGCATGCCTCAAGAGTTCCAATCTAGGTTACGAAGAGGCCTACGCAAGAGGAAATCTTCAAAGTGTAAAATATGATGCCGATGAAACAGAACCTAGACCTGAGCCTGATCTGGCTGCCTCCAGGTGGGTCTTTCTGTTTTTAAGCCCTGTTGAGGAAGGAAAGCAGTCCTGAATATTCATTGGAAGGACTGATGCTGACGCTGAAGCTCCAATACTTTGGCCACCCGCTGCAAAGAGTTGACTCATTGGAAAAGACCCTGATGCTGGGAAAGATTGAAGGCGGGAGGAGAAGGGGACAACAGAGGATGAGATGGCTGGATGGCATCACCGACTCAATGGACGTGGGTTTGAATGAACTCCGGGAGTTGGTGATGGACAGGGAGGCCTGGCGTGCTGCAGTCCATGGGGTCGCAAAGAGTTGGACATGACTGAGCGACTGAACTGAGCTGAACTGAGGGCTTCCACAAGACTAGGCAAGCAACAGGACACGGTGTGTGCCCACTTAGCCACAGTGTTGTGTTTCTTATTTTTATCTTGTTTGTACAGAAAATAGGATAATCCTGGAGATGCGAGAGGAAAGAGTGGGAGAAGGGAAGGTGTGGTCTTGCCCTTTTAGGAAAATGTGGGAGGGTCCACTTTAAGCCAATAGGATTTAAACAGTGCCCTTTCCTTAAACCCACCTACTTATGGTTTATTAATGTATGACAAAATACACAAGAGTATACATGGAGAAGAAAATGATTTCTTCAATAAGTGCTTCTGGGAAAACTGGACAGCTACAGTTTTCCCAGGTAAAAGAATGAAATTAGAACATTCTCTAACACATATACAAATATAAACTCAAAATGGACTAAAGACCTAAGTGTAAGATCAGATACCATAAAACTCCTAGAATAAAACATAGCACAGCCTTTGGCATAAACTGCAGCAATGTTTGCTGGATCTGTCTCCTGCTGCTGCTGCTGCTAAGTCGCTTCAGTCGTGTCCGACTCTGTGCGACCCCAGAGACAGCAGCCCACCAGGCTCCCCCATCCCTGGGATTCTCCAGGCAAGAACACTGGAGTGGGGTGCTATTTCCTTCTCCAATGCATGAAAGTGAAAAGTAAAAGTGAAGTCGCTCAGTCGCGTCCGACTCTTAGCGACCCCATGGACTGTAGCCTACCAGGGTCCTCCGCCCATGGGATTTGCCAGGCAAGAGTACTGGAGTGGGGTGCCATTGCCTTCTCCGTCTGTCTCCTAGAGTAATGCAAATAAAAATAAAAATTAACAAATTGGACATAATTAAACTTCAAAGCTTCTGCATAGCAAAGGAAACCCTGACTAAAATGGAAAGGCAGCCGAGAGAATGGGAGAAAATATTTGGAAGCAAAGCGAGCAACAAGGGACTAAGTTTCAAAATACACAAACAGCTACTTTAGCACAATGTCAAAGAGACAAGGAGCCCATTAAAAAGGTGGGCAGGAGACCGAGACAGACGTTTCTCCAAAGAAGATATACAGATGGCGCAGAGGGACATGAAAAGATGCTCAGCACTGCCAATTACCAGAGAGACGCAAATCAAAACTACAGTGAGGTGGCACCTCACAACTGCTCAAAAGGGCCATCAAAGAGTCTACCGAAAGGAAAGCTGGAGAGCGTGTGGGGATATGAATTGGTGCAGTTACTATGGAGAACACTATGGAGGTTCCTTAAAAAAACTAAAAGAGTTACGTAAGATCCCACTCCTGGGCATATCCAGATACAACTGATCCAAGAAGATACATGCACCCCGTTGTCCATAGCAGCACCATTCACAACAGTCAAGACCCTGAAGAAACCTAGGATGAGTGGATAAAGATACGGCATCTTGACACAATGGAATATTACTCAGCCGTGAAAAGAATGAAATAATGGCATTTGCAGCTACATGTATGAACCTCGAGGTGAGATACTAAGTAAGTCAGAAAGAGAAAGACCAGTATCATATGGTATCAGTTACACGTGGAATCTAAAAAAATGTTACAAACGAACCTATTTACAAAACAGAAAGAGACTCATAGACATAGATAGCAAATTTACGGCTACCTAAGAGGGAAGGGGAGGAGAGCTTAGTTAGGAGTTTGGGATTAACAGACATGCACTACTATACATAAGCTAGATAATCAACAAATATATTCCATATAGCACAGTACATTCAGTTATACATATATGTATATGTTATTCAGATGTATATATGTTATTCATATATATATATATATAAAACATGGAATCAGTTTGTTGTACCCCTGAAACTAGCACAAAATTGTAAATTAACTATACTTCAGTTAAAAAAAACGTAAGATGCTCTTGGTTAGGCGCTGAGTCCTGGGAGGGGCACGGCCTTGGCATTTCCACCAGAAGACTGTATAAAAGAGCCACCTCCTACCCAGGTGATGATAAAGGATGGGGTTAGACATCCCTTCTAGCTATTCAACTGAGAAACCTTGATTTTCCATGATTTTTTCCATCAAAGTTAAAAACAAACACCCACTCACTGACTCTATAACACAGTTCTTCAGGCAAATGATTAGGGGATGGGTTTTGGGTTGATGTCCTCTAGAAACCTGTGTGAGAATGATTCCTTAGGTGTAGCTTGGCGATTTGCAAGTGTGCTCAGCGTCCGCTGGAGTGTTTCAGGCTACTGAGATGGGCCGCGTGGTCGGAGCCGAGGACACCCAGCGTCCTCCGCCTGCTGGCTCTCCAGGGAGGGCTCGAGAGAAGCCCTAGTGAAGCGCACTCAGCGACCAGCCGTCCTTGCGCATGCTGCCCTGTGACTCACTGCACTCTTTACGCCACGTGAAAATCTACAGGACGCATCTGAAAATCATCCTTACACAAAGAGAAGGCTTTGTGGTTTATTATTTTAATCAAGCACTGTCAGATAATCCCAAACAGGGACAGACAAAATCAAATGCACCCAGTAGGGAGCAGAGAGTCGTAGGGGATGGCCGTAAGAGCAGAAGGGAAGGGAATAAATGGGATTAGAGAGTAACAGCCAGACCGCACTCGGGATGCCCACGAGGACGGCTGTTGTGCTTTATTTCCCGAGTGGAGTGAATGGTAGCTGGGTGGGCCCCTTGCCAGAGCAGGACACCCCGCACTTTCTCTGGCCGCCTGTAAGGTCATCTGCTGCTAGCCTGCATTGCATTAAGGGGTTCTGTTTTACCTTAGAAAGCTCCTGATGTCAGACTTTAAACAGGATTTACACTCTTTATTTTTAATGAGAAGAATAAATACATATCGAGTACATGCTGTTAACTTTTCAGACTGTTATTTTTTAATTGTTCAATTTTCCTGTGTTTCCTTCTGCTCATTGATTTAAAGCAATTATTAAGAAGACATGAGTTCGCTTTTTTCCTTATCAACTCATTTTATTTTTACTTTATAAAATGTTAATTTGTGTCCTATTATACTTAAATACATGGACTTCCCTTGTAGCTCAGCTGATAGAGTCTGCCTGCAATGCCGGAGACTCTGGTTCGATTCCTGGGTGGGGAAGATCCGCTGGAGAAGGGATAGGCTACCCACTCCGGTATTCTTGGGCTTCCCTGGTGGCTCAGACAGTAAAGAATCCGCCTGCAATACAGGAGACTCAGGTTTCATACCTGGGTTGGGAAGATTCCCTGGAAGAGGGCATGGCAACCCACTCCAACATTCATGGACAGGGGAACCTAGAGGGCTAGAGTCCATGGGGCTGCAAAGAGCTGGACATGACTGAGCGACTAAGCACAGCCCATACTTAAATTTACACCTCTGCTTAGATTAATTTCTTGATTATTAAAACCTGGAATGTACAAAGCTGAAAGCCCTTTGTCCATATGGAAATGTGTCTGTTTTTCAATATCAGGTAGAACTTAATATTTTGTTTCTAAAATGTGTAAGTATTTATTCTCCATCCTTTCTTAGATAGCACGAAGTGGCTCTAGCTAAAAATATCTCTCCAGTGAACTAGCTTCTTCAACTCAGTCACGGGCTGAAAATTCTTAAGGTATCAGGAGGACAAACTCATCTACTGTCAAATGAAATTCTTCTTTTTGACATGTAGTTTCTTGTTATTTTTACTGAATCTTTCACGGAATTCTTATGATTTCTTAGTGAATTTAAGCATATGACTTTATAGCAAATTTCTTTCCAATAAAATGGTTGAACAAGACCATTTGATAAAGGGCTTCCCTTGTAGCTCAGTCAGTAAAGAATCTGCCTGCAATGCAGGAGATCCAAGCTCGATCTCTGGTTGGGAAGATCCCCTGGGGAAGGAAATGACCACCCACTCCAGTATTCTTGTCTAGAGAATCCCATGTTCAGGGAAGCCTGACAAGCTACCATCCAGGGGGTCGCAAGAGCTGGACACAACCCAGTGATGACACCTCCACCATCTGATAAAAAACCATCGCTCTGCATCACTCATTTCCATAGAGGTTTCTATTTCTCATCATCAACAAGAAATATATAATAATTTGAACAGCTTTCATCGGAATGTTCTCAAATAACAAAATTACCTTTTAAAAAATCTTAGACAAAAAGCAGAATCCAATTTACTAAACTTTAAGGTCACACGTGGACACAGCTGAATTAGAAAAGGGAGCCCAAGTTCTCGAGGGACACTCAGGACCACTGCTCAGACACTCTGCCTCTGGAAGAGTTAAGGAGCCCTGGGCTCCTCATCAGGACAAGATGAGGGTCGGTACACCGTGATGAGGACCAGGGCACGTGATGGGGACCAGGGCACGTGATGGGGACCAGGGCACGTGATGGGAACCAGGGCACGTGATGGGGACCAGGGCGCATGATAAGGACCAAGGCTAGGTGTTGAAGACCATGGCAGTGCGTCCCATGGCCCAAAGATGCCTGGCACCTCTGTGCCCATCACCAGGTCAACCATGGGATGTGACTTACCTCCTCCACAGGATACGGAGCACTCAGAGCGGATGGTCACCCACGTGTAGCTGGGCTGGGCTCCAAGCTTCTTCTCAACCCCCAACCTCGGCATGGAGTATTCCCAGGCAATGCCTGGGTTCCTTCCCTGAAACAGAAGCTACAAAATAAAAAAGGGAAAGAGAAAATGGGTTAAGTTAGAACCAATATACAGCAGGTAACTTGGGGTTCCCGGGTGACTCAATTGGTAAAGGATCTGCCTGCAACCCTGGTCAGCAGGCGGAAGATCTCTGCATCCCGTCCCCAGAGGAAGGACTCAGAGTTAGCGTCCATCCTGCAGAGATGAGATGCACTCCACTGTTGGTTGTTTGGAACTCAATAGGCTAGGAGTTGGACACAACTGAGCGACTTCACTTTCACATTTCCTTTCCTGCATTGGAGAAGACCTGGGAGACCTGGGTTCAACCCCTGGGCTAGGAAGATCCCCTGGAGGAGGGCATGGCAACTCATGCCAGTATTCTTGCCTGGAGAATCCCATGAAGAGAGGAGCCTGGCGGGCTGCAGTCCACGGGTCACAGAGAGTCGGACACGACTGAGCCATAAGCACGGCACAGAACCAACATATGGAAGGTGACCTGTTTTAAGCTCTTGAAACATTAGTCATGTCAATAAGAAGATGATCATAATATTAAACTAGACTCAAATACATCTGTAAAAATAGAGAGAGATTTGATTCTTTTGCTGTACGCAGTATTCCTGCATAGTCTTTGCAACCTAACAAAGGCATCTGGTTCTTTCCCTGGGTGTTTCCTGGCAAGCCCCAGGCATCCTCCCCAGCTGAGCAAATCAGAAAGTGATGCTTAAAAAGCGCCTTCACAGTTCCTGCCGCTGCTGCTAAGTCGCTTCAGTCGGGTCCGACTCTGTGCGACCCCACAGACGGCAGCCCATCAGGCTCCCCCATCCCTGGGATCCTCCAGGCAAGAACATTGGAGGGGGTTGCCATTTCCTTCTCCAATGCATCAAAGGAAAAGTGAAAGTGAAGGCGCTCAGTCGCGTCCGACTCCTAGCCTAGTGAGTTCTAAACAGCCAACAGTGGAGTGCATCTCATCTCTGCGGGATGGACGCTAACTCTGAGTCCTTTCTCTGGGGATGGGATGCAGAGATCTTCCGCCTACTGACATGTTCCGTGTGGGCGCAGGAGGAAAGATGCCCTCTCTGGATGGGCACACCTGTGAACCATGCTGAGCATATGGAATTGCACTTGGATTCTTCACTTCCTAGCTGGAAACCCGACCACATGAACCAACTACGTTTTCCTCCTAAAAGTATTTGATCCCTTGATCTCGATGACAGGCTTCTTTTTGGGTGGGGGGAACTTTGCCATTAGCCTGTTACTAGAAATCCCGTCTCTGAAGCCTTCACTGCTTCTTAATGGGAAGGCCCAGTGGATAAAGTCACTGGACTTTCCCCGACTCCCTGGCACCACAGTCCCGTCCCCGACAACACAGCTCAAGTCTAGCTGGGCAAGATGCCGTAGGACAGGGATAAGCCCTGGACAGATGGCCCCACTGCAGGCCACAGATCTGCTCTTGCCCCTGACATCCTGAAATGGGAAACGGGTTCCCAGGAGGCCTCGATCACTTTCAACCCTGACCGATCTCTGTTTCTCTGTGAGTAATAAAGCTAACGGGGGCTTCCCAGGTAAAGAGCCTGCCTGTCGACGCAGGAGATGAGGTTCAGTCCCTGGGGCAGGAAGATCCCCTGGAGGAGGAAATGGCAACCCACTCCAGTGTTCTTGCCTGGGAAGTCCCATGGACAGACAGCCTGGTGGGCTGCAGTCCACGGGGTCCCAGTGAATCAGATAGGACTGAGCACGCATGCGCATTAAAGCTAAAAGCCTCAGATGGCGGGAGAGAAACAGCCAAGGCCGGAATCCAGGGTGAACGTGTCCGTAAAGGGGGGGCGGGAGCAGTCCCAGGTCGAGAGGGGAGGCAGAGGCGGGACGTGTGGAGATGAGGCATCTCTCAGGACGACGCAAGGATGGCGGGATGGAGCTGCCAGGCCCACGGGGCAGGTGGAGGGCACCGGGTGGGGGGCGGGGCGGGGTTCACAACTGCACGCACAGGTGCAGGCCGAGGGGGCAACTTTTAACCAAGTTTTTCCTTTAAATGTGCACAGAAAAGTAAAAACATATGAAATTAGTGTGTTTGCTGTGTGTTGCCACCATCTGCCTGGTCCCAAGGAGACACATTACGTTGTTAGAAATTGCCCAAGCGTATCTCATGGGCCTGTGCCATCTTGGGCAGAACACAGAGGGGCTTGTGTGCGGGCCCCTGCCTGGCACTGGGCCCAAGCGGTGGGTTCTCACCTCACTCCTGTCTCCACCAGACTCAGGAGAATCCTGATCCCACCCGAAACACAGGCACGGACAGAGCCCCCCACCGCGGCCACTTCTCACGGCCGCAGAGTTTACAGGAGAAAAGCGGGCTTAGGTCATGATCCACTAATAAAGATGGAAAACTTGGACTGCATGGCGTGTGTCCCTATAAATCTCATCATCGTCTAGAGAGAGACGAGCGGTCCACTGGCCCACTCAGTCTCTGCATTGATTAGTCTTGTTTCTGAGACATTAACTGCAAACAATTTTCTGGGGATGTGATATTTCACCAATATAGCCTTGAACTGACAGGAATGCCCCAAGATCCCCCGTCCAAGCCCTGAGAGCAGGAGGCTGGGGTTCACCTCCACGATCAGCGTTTCGTTGGTTGGCCCAGGAGAGGCTAAGCTCTCAGGCTCCTCGTAGGAACGTCTGTAGTCAAAGGTGGTTCCTGAAAACTGGTACCGGCCAGGCCAGTCCACTGTCCAGTGTCCGTTCAGGTAGTACTTTTTGAGGGCATTTCGCACGGAAATGTAGGAGGTAGATACGTTCGTTTCATAGATGCGGATGCTCCGGGCTCCGGAGGGGATGGTGACCATCTGGTAATACTCTGGGCAGAGGAAACGGGAGGGGAGAAGGTAGTGTTTCAGCAGCGCAGGGCCAACCCCAGAGCCCGTGGCTCTCCATGACCAGCCCTTGGGGATCAGAGTTTGGAACCTGGAGGTCTAGTTTGGCCATCCAGTTCCATGAATCCTATAAAGGAGTTTTTGTTTTTTTTTAATTGGAACAGAGCTATTGTAATATTCATGGTTTTATAAGAACCGCTTTAATTGAAATCACCTAGCAACCACTTCTAATCAAAACAGAAGGTTTGAGAAGCAAAGCAGGCCAGGAGTCACACAGGGCTCTCAGGACCCTGCCTACTGGCTATTTTCTCTACACCTCCCTCCTTCCCACCGAGGGTCGCTTTCTGTCTCTGCTCAGCTGGTGGGCGGATCCCACGGGCGAACTCACGGTTAGCGCGGTGCTGCTTGGCGTAGAGGCCCTTGTGCGTCGTGCAGCTGGAGTTGTTGCCCTGGCACACGCCGCAGGCATCTTCCGTAGCATCGGACCCCAGGATGTCGTCACACCCCACTCTCTGTGGGACCCACGAGGCCACGGGCCATTCATGAAAGACAAGACAACAGGAGCCAAGTCACAAACCTTTCCCCGGAGAGCTGAAAAGTTTCACCAACACGGGAGAGTTAACAAATATTTATTGGATACCCAGTATGTGCACTGTGAGACTGTCAAGCTATGCTTCCGTCCAGAGGAGGAGACCTCCTCATGGCAAACACAGCCTGTCCTCTTTGGCACTGCTTCACGACCATCCTGTCTGGAGCCCTGGGTTATACCTATCGGATTGTCTTGTGGGAGACGTGGGTGAATTTCAGCCCGACGTGAAGAGCCAAGCGCAAATGGCAAGCACGTGGCCTCAGGGGGGTCCACTGGGATTCACTTCATGCTTTTGGATTGTCTTGTGTAGAGACAAAGAAGGAACGTAGACCACGGGACGATTATTCCCAAATTATAGCACATTTGGCTATGGTCTTAGAATTTAGCAGCTCTTTATAAATTCTATGATGCTTCCTAGACTTACATTTCCTAACAAAAGATATAGGCTACCTAGGTAAAAAAGAAAATCCATTCAGAAATGAAGTAACCAGGGTCCACAACCCCTTGTTTGAAATACCAGGACCAGATATACTGCAGAACTCAGGGTTTTTGGACTGCAGGAAGGTAACTAACATATTATACATAAGATGTGGGGACATCGATGATGTTTGTAAAACTCACACACTGAGTGGGATGGACATAACTGAAGACAGTCTCATCAATTTAAGGCAGCTTTGCAAACAAATAAATTCAAGCTGCCTTATATTTTACAGCCAAATAAACTTTCCATTTTGCAGCTCTTTGGACTTCAGAATTATAAATAAGGAATTGTGACACTGTATCACTAAGAATACATAAAAACAACGAGATATTTAACAAACTGACTGATAATCAGACAGGGTGGGTGGAGAGCTGAGCGTTTTAAAGCTGAAAGAGATCTGAACAGTGTGTGTATGTGTGTGTGTGTCTGTGTGTGTGTGTCTGTGTGTGTGTGTGTGAGTTGCTCAGTTGTGTCTGGTGGCTGACTCTTTGCAACCCCATGGACTGTAGCCCACCAGGCTCCTCTGTCCGTGGGGTTCTCCAGGAAACCCACTGCAATGGGTTGCCACTCCCGTCTCCCGGGGATCTTCCCCACCCAGGGATGGAACCCGGGTCTCCTGCATCGAGGCGGATTCTTTGCCGTCTGAGCCCCCAGGGAAGCCCTGTGTGTGTGCTGCTTTGGTCTAACCTCATGGTGCTGGTCCGACTTTACCGCAGTCACGGACTCCACTGAATACAGATATTGAGTCACTTCCCTGAAGAGCCTGGTATTTGTCATTGCACATAGCCCCCTCCCTTTGTTTATTAATGTAATGAAATGCTCCCCACATCTCACTTCTGCGCATGGTGATAAGCTCAGGGCTTTGGGGCCATGCAGCAGCCCCTGTTTCCCAGCCCACGCCCAGAGTCCCTCTCCAGCCGGAGTGAGGCTGTGATCTCCCCGAGACCCCGCCAGCGCCATGCAGTGGCCCCTGGCTCTAAGCTGTCCCTGGCTCCCTTCACTCTGACGCCACCGCCGGGTGACTGCCATCTGATGCTTCGTCTGCAGGTCTCCAGTCGCAGTGTCTTCCACCAAAATGTGAGGGTAAAACCACCCGAGTCTTCCGGCAGCAAATGGCCCTTTGCGAGCACCTCCTCCTCCGCTCACCACCCTCAGCGTCCCCCAGCTCCGGCCTGCCTCCTCATTCTCTGACCATCACCCGTTCTTGCAGCCCATGATTCCTGTACCACCAGGTCCCCCTCCCCTCTTCCCACACGCCCCTCTTCCATCTCATACTTTCAGATCTGGCTCCCCTCCCCAGCAGCCCTGCGAGTTTCCCGGGTCCACGTCTAAGAGGGAAGCAGCTTGACCCTCCCGCGGAGCTCTGCACACACCTCCACTGCCAAACTGCCTCGTCTGTGCTCATGGCTTTCTCTCCCTCTGGGCTGCGACAGGGAGGGAAAGGGTGTGGTTTTAAGTGTCTGGTCTCCCTAGCCCCTTACAGGATGCCTGGCACAAAGCGGACTGTTGGGAGATGTTTGTTGAACGAATGAATGATCATTATTACCTCACATATCCCATCTATACAAACATTACGGCTATCCTCCGAGCATGGAGTCCCATCTGTGACTTTATTTGACAAAGAAAAGAAGAAATCAAATCCTTCTGCGATACAGTAGAGTTTGCAGAAGTCCTGATCTTAAAAAGAAATACACACACAAACACAAATAAGAAAGATACTTAAGCTCTGATCACTTTTTGCTCTAAATGTTATAAACTATTTTTTTTCTTTTTTTTGCCCATAAAAACTCCCACACAATAATACAAAGCAAAGACATTTTTAAAATTGCCTCTTTCGGCTTCATTTTTCCTTTCATTTTTAAATTATTTTTTAAAGCTTCACTATTAATTTTTACTCTACTGTGTCCTTTATTGATCCTCATTCTATACACAGTGGTTGGCACATAGCAGGCATTCAATAAACATTTGTTGACTTGAACTACATTACTGTTCAACTATTTTACTAGTATAATTAACTGATCTGTGTAGAAATGCAAAAAATCACTACCATTTTGCAGCAATATACAAAATTCTTACAAATAAAGTGCAATAAAGTAGTTGAAATAATCACAAAATTTCTTAATTAGCTACTACATTTACTAAAACACATAATATTTTTGAATTGATAAAGGGAATAACTTTTGGATGAAATCTCCAAAGAATACTGGTTTTTCTTAAAAAAATATAATGAACTACCAAAAATATTGTCACATGGAGAATATAGATCTCATTATGTACTTAAGACTGGAAGATCAAGTTTACACCCTTGCTAGGTAATCCCTTTCAAAGATTTATGATTTATATGGCTCATACAAACTTTTGTAGAAATTTTTTTTCCTTTGTTCTCTTCTCAGTAAAGAAGGCAAGAGTTGAGAATAAATATTAAAGAACGGAACAGTTGATAATAAATATTTTTCTGCCTTAGGAGTTTTCATTGGCCCAATGTTCATATACAAATATGTTCTTTATTGTGCAGGATTAGAGAACTGACTAAATAATGCTAAGGATCAAATTTAATATGTGCTTCCATGATCAATGAACGTATTTACTGAAGACTAGAAAAACCAGAAACAGCACACAGATTTTTTGACCCTGATCTCAAAGTTCTTTCTCCTTTATTCTCCTGCTTCCTTGTTTCTCACTGGCTTAATTTTTACTGAGTTTGGAAGTAATAACCCAACAAAAAAGCCTTTGTGTAAAACTACTTCAATTTTCCTTCCAGAATTTACTGATTTCATAAACCTCTCACCATGATAACATTGTATATATTGAGATAGTTAAAGTAAGTGCCAGGTGAGATAAGGTCCGACTTATGTATTCCCCAAGTATTTCCTGATAATAGTCTCAGTTCCAAAGAAGATGATGATTAGGTGCTCTTTGAATTTATTCTCAAATTATACTACTTGAGCTACTGAGTTCAAGTTATTATAATGATAAGAATAATGCATATTTCTCTCCATCTGGAGAGTGAAATCTTACATACAGTACAAATAAGCTTCTTGGTTTCTAAGTTATAGATCTAATCTTTCCAAATACAGTGTAGTATCTGATTTTCCAAAAGATATGGATATTTCTCTTTCATTTTTCAGCAATGCTAATCATTCAGTGGGCGATACACTCATCGCCATATCACCATCAACTACTGTGACTTGTAATTTTAAAAGAATCACTTTGAGTAATTACCTGTACTTTGAGTGTTTCATCATCTCTTTAAGGATTCCACGGCATTCTGCACAGACTCACTATCTAGCTTGCTGTTTTTCTGAGCACACAGCTGGTCAGGTTTCAATAAGATGCCTCGGGGCAGGTAGAACAGACCTAACAACCAGAACAGAGCCTGTGCCTGGCCTCACAATTTTCGGTCTACCTGGACCCACTCTACAGACTCTGCAGTTCTTTCAAGAGTGAGATAGCCGGGCCGCGGCCAGAAAGCATGATTTGAGACTTACCTTCCACATGGGTGTACGGCTTCCACTTGTAGAACCATCCTCGGAACCGTTTGCTGTTGAACTCGGCGCACTGCTGGGCGCGAAAGTCAACGCTGCTTTGGGGACATGTGTGACTGTTGCAAAGCTTCAGAGTTCGCGTGGAGCCCACACAAAACTTGCCTCCATGTGATGGTCTGAAGTGTATAGTTCATGGTTAGCAACTTGCCTTAGAACAGCTACTCACCGCTCCCTTGAACCGGGCTTGTTAGGGAGAGGGAGCAGGTAACGTTAAGGTATTTACTGTCACCTGTCAAGGAAAGTGCCTTTCTAAGAAGCCTCTTGCGCTTGTTACATTCTTACAATATGGGTAGTGTTTTCCTTTTTTATTGGGTGTGTTGTTTGCAATATTGATACAACAGGTTAGAACTTTGAAAACGAGTGGCATGTATTTGCTCATCTCCCTGTAGGAGGCAGGTGGGCACCTCTGTTCTCTGGATTCTAAAAAGCAGAGCATGACTAAGGAAGGGCAGTGGTGAAAAGCAGAAATGAGCCTGAAATTCAACTGCTTCACTCTCCAGAGGGCAGCTTCTTTCCACTCCCAGCTTCCTTGTGACAAGGCCAGGACACCAGACGGGGATGGAAGGAGCCGTCAGCCTCCACTGGCTGCAAGGGACAGTAAACACGCCCTTCACCCCTAGAATTCACGCAGGCACCCCAGAAGGGGAGTATCCTGCCGAAGCAGGAGGCCAACTGGGTCTCATGCATTACAGACAGGACTGACATAAATCATCTTACTCAGTGTCAACCTAAGTTAAACAAATAAAGGTGCACAATGAGGACTGAACACCCCTTTCACTCCACTGCACTGCGGTCTGCTTCTAACATCCTTGTCTCTTACACAAGACACAATGAAGCCACACACCATGCAGGTCAATATATTTGATGAAAAACCAAGGCTTTGTTTCTCTCGCTTGAAAAAATTGTTCTTACTGATCCTCACTCATTTGTGTTCTCTGCAGTTTTTTTATGACTTATTTCTGTATTTTAGGCAGAACCTTGGTATCTCACGTAGACGTGATTGCAGTCGAGTTTCTGAATACTGCTGTCGGGTCTGTTACTTCGGGGGATTCCCTGGCGGCTCAGCAGTAAAGAACCTGCCTGCTAATGCAGCAGAGTTGGGTTCAACTCCTGGGTTGGGAAGATCCCCTTAAGAAGGAAATGGCAACCCACTCCGGTATTTTCGCCTGGGAAGGTCCATGGAGAGAGGAGCCTGGTAGGTCCATGGGGCCGCAAGGGGTTATACATGACTGAGAAGCTGAGCATCCGTGCGCTGTTACTTTTGTTGCAGTCAAATAATTACAAGCGCCTTAACTCATATCACAGAGACATCACTATACAGTAGATGCCTGAGTGAAGGGCTTTCTGCCTTGGAATTCTTTTGCAGCAACATGGGAAGTACAGAATTACTTTCGCCGAGCTTCCTTCCACATTCTGTTTGGGAAGTTTGTCAGAGAGATGGCTCGCTGGGGAGCAGGGAGGTCTGAGCGCTCACCTGGGGTTTGTGCAGAGCCTGTCCCTGTGCGACAGCCCTCCTCCACAGGTCCTGGAGCAAGGGGACCAGGGAGACCAGTCTGACCAGTGACCGTGAGTGGGCTTGGGGCCTTCGTCCCCGTATTTCACACACTGCCCTCCGCGGCACCACTGAAAATTAAAACGAAAACAAGAACAATGATCTGACTGTGGGTGGAGACTGGCTTCATCACCACAGCAACGCTCAGCCCTGGAAGCTTGGTAGTATAGGCAGACATCAGTCCCCCTGCCCTCAGGAGCACATGTGAAAATACATTTAATGATGCTTTTTCTTTTTTTAATTGAAGTGTAACTGCTCTACCACGTTGTGTTAGCTTCTGCTGTACCACAGTGTGAATCAGCCACGTGGATGCATATCTCCCCTCTTCCTGAGCCTCCTTCCCAGACCCCTCATCCCCCGCTCTGGTCATCACCGGGCACCGCGCGGAGCTGCCTGCGTTACACAGCAGCTCCCACCAGCTGTCTATTTCACACACGGTCGTGTACATATGTCAATGGTACTTTTCTTTTTTTCTTTCCAAGGTTAGCCTTGTTCTGTAAATCTGCATGAAGGGAAGATACAGAGAAGGCTACTTTTCAGGCATCTGTCTGAGCTGCTGGAATCTTGCACATGTTGTCAAGTTTTGTTGCAGGAACACATAGTCTGATTGTTCACCTCTCAGGTGTGTGAACTCTAACCTTCCCTGGCAACAACACGCTCTTCATCTCTTGCCATCAGAACAGACTGACTGTCGGACAGAAAAGTCCAGCTGGAGGGTCTGTGTGTCTCAACACCTTGTCATTTTTCCGATGCTTCGTGTTTTTGCTCTGAAGCACCTGGGCTGGGAGCCTGGAGGCTTTAAGTGATGCCTGTCAGAGGTCACACAGCCTTCCGAGGACATGAAACAACCCACACAGGGCTCCACCTGTGCCGGGGAGGCCGGGGATGCTGCCAGCTCCCCTTCCTCCAGAGAAGTGCCCACTGATGTTATTCTGCTAAAGCTCCCGTGGTTTCCTCACTTGCACCGCGTGCAAAAGCTACACAAGACAGAGCATTGCATTCAGTGGCCTTGGTTTTCTCACTCATGGACTCATGCACTGGGGACAGTCGGCATTCTGATGGCAAACACTGTGTAGGAGACTAGAAAATAATAGTTCCAGGAAAGCAAAAACAACCTATCAATATTGATATGGTCACTGAGAACAGCTTATGATTCCTCCTAGTACTTGGTGTCTACTGGATACATTCGAGCTGAGATGCAGAAAGCGCTGGGTTTTTAGTCACTTGGATAATTCCTCTGTCAAGTCATGGTTAAGCCAATACCTTGACTTAAAGCCTAAATGGGACTTGTTTAGGTTAAATTATTTCATTTTTCTTGGGATGCTTATAAATTACTTTAATAAAATTTGGTCTAGTTTTATTTTAAAATGACATAAAGGGTTTACATGACATAAGGATTTGTTTTAAAATGACATAAAGAATCAGAGATCAAATTTCCAACATCCATTCGATCATAGAAAAAGCAAGAGAATTCCAGAAAAACATCTACTTCTGCTTAATTGACTGTGCTAAAGCCTTTGACTGTGTGAAGCACAACAAACTGTGGACAGTTCTTCAAGAAATGGGAATACCAGACCACCTGACCTGCCTCCTGAGAAAGCTGTATGCAGGTCAGGAAGCAGCAGTTAGAAACAGACATGGAATTACAGACTGGTTCCAAATTGGGAAAGGAGTACAGCAAGGCTGTATATCGTCACCCTGCTAAATTAACTTATATGCAGAGTACATTATGCGAAATGCCAAGCTGGATGAAGCACAAACTGGAATCAAGATTGATGGGAGAAATATCAATAACTTCAGATATGCAGATGACAGCACCCTTATGGCAGAAAGTGAAGAAGAACTAAAGAACCTCTTGATGAAGGTGAAAGAGGAGAGTGAAAAAGCTGGCTTAAAACTCAACATTCAAAAAATGAAGATCATGGCATCCTGTCCCATCACTTCATGCCAAATAGATGGGGAAACAATGGAGACAGTGACAGACTTTATTTTCTTGGACTCCAAAATCACTGCAGATGGTGACTGCAGCCATGAAATTAAAAGACACTTGCTCCTTGGAAGGAAAGTTATGAAAAACCTAGACAACGTATTAAAAAGCAGAGACATTAGTTTTCCCACAAAGGTCCATAGAATCAAAACTATGATTTTTCCAGTAGTCAGGTAGGGATGTGAGTGTTGGACCATAAAGAAGGCTGAGCATTGAAGAATTGATGCTTTTGAACTGTGGTGTTAGAGAAGACCCTTGAGAGTCCCTTGAACTGCAAGGAGATCTAATCAGTCCATCCTAAAGGAAATCAGTCCTCCTCTGAGCATCAGGGATGATGGACAACACCAGGCTGAGTTGTTCCAGGGACCCAAGGTGATGATCCAGTCCTTGTACCAAACGTAATCACAAAGTGAGAGCTGGTTTAATTTCACATTAGGGATCACCGAAGAGCCAGAATCTGCTTTGGCATGCATCCACGCTGCGGTCCTCATCCCCTTGCTATGGATTTCTCATGGCGCGAGCACGGGGAACCCACGTCTTTTCCCTGGGAGAGTTCTTGGGTCTACAGTGGCGGCTGCCGTAGGCTTACCCTCTGGATGCTTGTGAGGATCCAGTGTATATGCCGCTCCAGGGACAGCTCTGGTCACTAAAAGCCGCACTGAGCACGGGGCAGGTGTACCAGCATGCACGTCCATCCAGAGCCTCATTGCTGTCGCTGGTGGAGGGGAACGGGCCCCCATCCAGGAGAGAGATGTGCAGAAGCTGAAGAGCTTCCGTCAGTTATCCCACTGCCCTGGACTACCCCAAAGTACTGGGACACTGACTTCTGGTAACGCTCGCTTCTCAGTCAGTACACCTCATGGACACTGTGGACCAGTGACGCACAAAGACACACAACTCACACCACAGAAACTTTTACAGGGGCCTCTGATGCTTGTCCCATCCTGGCCAATGGGCACGCATGAGATTCTAGGCAGAACACTTAATGCCGTGCAATTCATAAGGATCCATTCTGGCTTGCTGCTGCTAAGTCACTTCAGTCGTGTCTGACTCTGTGCGACCCCATGGATGGCAGGCCACCAGGCTCCCCCGTCCCTGGGATTCTCTAGGCAAGAACACTGGAGTGGGTTGCCATTTCCTTCTCCAATGCATGAAAGTGAAAAGTGAAAGGGAAGTCGCTCAGTTGTGTCCGACTCTTCACGACCTCATGGACTGCAACCTACCAGACTCCTCTGTCCATGGGATTTTCCAGGCAAGAGTACTGGAGTGGGGTGCCATTGCCTTCTCCAATTCTGGCTTAATATGCGCTAATTCTTTTCAATTTGAAGGAAAAAGCTCTATTTGGAAACATAATGAAAAAAAAATACCAATGAAAATCAGCAACAGAGGATGAGATGGTTGGATACCATCACTGACTCAATGGACACCAGTTTAAGCAAACTCCAGGATATAGTGAAGGATAGGGGAGCCTGGTCCGTACTGCAGTCCCTGGGGTCCCAAAGAGTCAGACACAACTTAGAAACTGAAAAACAACAATTGTGCTTTCAAGGTAAACAGAATGTAGTGATAATATACCGGTAGCACCAGAGTTATTACACCATCCCAGAAAAATAGTAGATTTTAAAGAAAGCAGGCTGCCTGGAGAGCCTGCCTGGAGAGCCAAGCCATACTGGTGTGCACCATCACCAGGGCAACAGCGGGGGGGCTACCAACCTTTCAAGAAATCAGCATAATTCTGGAAACTTTGCCATCAACTATGTGCAGGGAGTCAGGATCACCTGCAGCTTAAAGCTCAGGTAAACTGCCTAGTTAAAGTGTCAGTCACTCAGCTGTGTCCAGCTCTCTGTGACCCCATGGACTGTCGCCCACCAGGCTTCTCCGTTCACGGAATCCTCCAGGCAAGAACACTGGAGTGGGCATCCTTCTCCAGGGGGTCTTCCTGACCCAGGGATACAACCTGGATCGCCTGCATCAGGGGCGGATTCTTTACCATCTAAGCCAGGGAAGCCCAGGTTCCCTGGTGTCCTGTGACAACTGGTATTTCTACATTGCAGTACCTCAGCAAAAGCATCTCCTCTTTTGAGAAACTGTTGTTCAGTCGCCAAGTCATGTCTGACTCTTTGCGACCCCATGGACTGCAGCATTCCAGGCTTCCCTGTCTCTCACCATCTCCCTGAGTTTGCTCAAGTTCGTGTCCCTCGAATGCCATCCAGCCATTTTATCCTCTGTCACTCTCTTCTCCTTCTCTCTTTTTGAGAAACTAAAAGCATTCTTATTAGACTCTTTTGTTACGGATTAATTTACTGCTGTCTATATCACTAGACAGATTTAAATATCAATCTCACCCTTGGAAAGTCTGAAAATAAAGCATATTAACATGTGTAGGATGAATGGTTGCTAGGTGCTATTCCTGGGCAAATTTACCTAGTCAGTCAGCATTGCAATAATTTAACCCGAAAGCATGTTAACATTGTTTCTTAATATGGTAAATCCTTTCTTTCTGTACTCATATTTAAATATGTTTATAGTGTAACAAAGTTTACTTTAGACTTTAAATGTACTGCTGCTGCTGCTAAGTCACTTCAGTCGTGTCCGACTCTGTGTGACCCCATAGATGGCAGCCCACCAGGCTCCCTCGTCCCTGGGATTCTCCAGGCAAGAACACTGGAGTGGGTTGCCATTTCCTTCTCCAGTGCATGAAGGAGAAAAGTGAAAGTGAAGTCACTCAGTCGTGTCTGACTCTTCGCGACCCCATGGACCACAGCCTACCAGGCTCCTCTGTCCATAGGATTTTTCAGGCAAGAGTACTGGAGTGGGGTGCCATCACCTTCTCCGTTAAATGTACTAGATCAATAATATTCAAGCATATGTTTCTCTTTTGTACTTGTTAGCATCACTAAAAACTTCAGATACATAGAAGAAAAAATGGTTACGGTGACAATTTGGTTCTGACATATTTCTATCTTTTTCAGTAGCCTTTTATAGTCTGAAAAATACAATCGTGCAGCTTTAATAAAAAGAATTAAAATATTCTCTTGAGCATTAAGAGAATTTAATTTTCAGTTTTAATGACAGAATTGTCATTGTCTCCCAGTTAGTAATGAACTTGCGATCTTATGAATTTTCTCTTTTCTCCAAGACATCATCTTATTTTCCCAGGAGCAGTAGTCAAAAGGCTCTGTTCCACAGTCTTCAATGGATGCTCTGAGGCTTTATCAGAACTACTGAACACTAGTTCTTTGTCTGATTAGAAGGTAGTCGAGAGTTTAACATTCCCCCTCATTAAACAGAATCAGCCATCACTTGTTGCCCGACATCAGTGTCTAGTAATTGCAGGTATCTCATCAATGCATCACTAGAAAAGTGAGAAGGGGAGTCAGTCCTTTTCATAGAATTAATATAAATTAAGCAATTTTTCGACATAGTATCAGTTCAGTTCAGTCGCTCAGTTGTATCAGATAGGAACATAAAGATCAGGCAGACAGGCTCAGAAACACAAAGGAGGAAGCATGCATGGCTGACAGGCTGACGTCTGAATATGATGTCTGTACCCAAGGTGAGCTTCTTACCATGTCACGCCCACAAGCAGTGCCTTCTGCAGCGGGCATGAACTTAGTCTCACATTTCCTTCCTACCCGGTGGCACCACAGGGCTTTACAGATATCCTAAAATGGAAAGAAGGTCATTAGTATTACAAATGGTCCACGCAGCTGTGATAAAATGTTGTTCTTGTTTAGTTGTTAAGTCATGTGTGACTCTTTTGCCACCCTATGGACTGTAGCCTGTCAGGCTCCTGAGTCCATGGAATCTTCCAGGCAAGAACACTAGAATGAGTTGCCATTTCCTCCTTCAGGGGATCTTCCTAACCCGCAGATCGAATCTGTATCTTTTGCTTTGGTAAGTGGGTTCTTTACCACTGAGATATCTGGAAAGCCCAGTATCACTGAAAAGTTTAAGGGAAAAACAACTGATATAAACTAAAAGCTAATGTCTGCTCAGGAGCAGATACACATGGTAGACTAATGACCCAGAAGTCTCACATTCTAGACATGGTCCAGCTTCATTCTACCCCCGAAGCTCTATTTATTTATATTAGCAGTAGCAGCATTCATCATACATTTAACAAAATTATACTTCCTAAATTAAAAATAAAATATGCTTAATCCAGACACTGAAGAAAAGTACAAATAATTAAAAATTAAGAAATTAAAAACCAACAACACATAACATTTTATAATTGACTCTTGCTCCTACCTTTCAATAACCTCTGCAACTCTGAATCCTCATTTCCATGTCAAAGATGACTATGAAACTTGCTGACGTGTCCATTTCTCTAGCCAGTCATCCATTCATTCATTTACCCACCCATCCACCAACCCCAAATCTTTGATGAAAGTCTAGAATGTGTCAGGTATTAGCTAGGCATGGGGTTCCATAAGCAATATGACCAGACCTATTCTCTCAAGAATGGTCTTAGAGGGAGTAGATCAGGTGTAAATCACCATTGGTGCACATAGGAAGAGGTTCCCCTGCTACAAGGGAAAGAACATGGTGCAAGGTAGGCTTGCCATTAGAAACGAGCTTCGCCTGAAGGACTCAGGAAAGGAGTGGGAGAAGATGGACAGATGAGTCAACTCTTCAGATCAAGTCTGGCTCTTTCCGAAGAGAAGGAATGAAGGGTTCATGCAAAGAAAGATGAGAAAGAACAATGGCATGTGCAGAAGAAGGAAGCCCCACATGGCTGATTCGTGAGCAAAATAAAACAAGATCTGAGGTTTAATCACAATAAAAAGCCTCTCCAACTGTAAGAAATTATTTATGCTTTTAGATCCAAAGGAACATCTTAGTGAAGGGTAGACCGTGGGGGTCTCAGGGAAGCTGGTGGGGGCTGCAGTGCACATAACAAAAGCATTTCTTAAATGATCTGTACAACCGTTCTGAATACTTGAACCAGTGCTGCACTATTTCCCAAGACACTTAATATCTGCATCTACGGCGCTTCCAGTTGAAAATGCAACACAGCAAAAATTCCACACGGTTCTGTCTGAAAGATGGCATTTCACAGCGTCTGTGCCTCTACTTCCGGTTTCAGTTGCGGTTTCACGACGTCTGTGTCGCTACGCGCGGTCCGCTGCGAGAGCCGGGCCGGCGCACTACGCGCGGCCGGGAGGAGCTGCCCCACGTCCGAGGTCGGGGGCAGCAGCCTAGAGTGCCAGGCTGCGACGGCGCAGGAACGGCCGAGAGGAGCTACCCTGTGCTGAGGTCAGTGGCGGCCCGGGAGGAGACACCCGGCGTCCGAGGTCAGGGCGGCAGCTGGGTGGAGCCACCCCGCGTCCGAGGTCGGGGGCAGTCGGGAGAGGCCCCCTCAAGCTTGAGGCCAGGGGCGGTGACCTGGGGAGCCACCACGAGCCCGAGGCCAGGGGCGGCAGCGGGGAGGAGCCACCCACGCCCGAGGCCAGGGCCGGCGGCCGGGAGGAGCAACCCAAGGATCGGTGGCTGCGCAGGCGCAGGAGGGCCTAGAGGATCTATCCCACGTTGAAGGTCAGGAACGGCGGCGGTAAGGAGCTACCCCTCGTCCAAGGTAAGGAGCAGCGGCTGTGCTTTGCTGAAGCAACCGTGAAGAGATACCCCACACCCAAGGTAAAACAAACCCAAGTAAGATGGTAGGTGGTGCAAGAGGGCATCAGAGGGCAGACATACTGAAACCATACTCACAGAAAACTAGTCAATCTAATCACACTAGGACCACAGCCTTGTCTAACTCAATGAAACCAAGCCATGCCTGCAGGGCAACCCAAGGCGGGCGGGTCATGGTGGAGAGGGCTGACAGAACGTGGTCCACTGGAGAAGGGAATGGCAAGCCACTTCAGTATTCTTGCCTTGAGAACCCCATGAACAGTATGAACAGGCAAAATGATAGGATA